>JAOXNO010000070.1:10055068-10071230 GCA_028565335.1 Limnodromus scolopaceus | reverse complement strand
CCAGATCTTTCTCTTCGGAACTTGTCTCCAGCAGGTCCACGCCTAACCTGTACTGGTGCCTGACATTCTTCTTCCCCAGGTGCAGGACCCTACACTTTTCCCTGTTGAACCTCATGAGATTCTTCCTTGCCCAGCTCTCCAGCTTTGTTGTCTTCTAAGTCCCAAGTCCTGTGTTAAGGGGTACTAGACATTTTAGTCTTTCTGATGGTACTATAACAAGGCACTGGAAGGCTAGGTAAAAGTGTGCCCTTATATATTTTTTATTTTATGTTTATTTTATATATGTCTATATATAAAACCCTCAAATGTGTATGTCAGCTGTGATGGAGTCAGTCCTGAAGTTCATAATCAACTCTTCCTTGGTGCACACACAAGACTCACAGCAAGGTATATAAATGAAATCAAGTTAAAAAGCAGGAGCAAATATGTGGACTTCTAAACTTGTCAGTGTGTTTGATATGCATTGCAAGTAACAGAAAGAGGGATGCTGTAAATCAGAATTTGACTTTTCTCCCTTCCCTGTATCATAAAACATAATGAGTCCCCACGGGCACGAAGGAAGGCCCCTTCTCCTTCCTTGTGATTGAGCGATGCTATAAACCTCAGCAGCAGAAAGATGGCTCTGTCAGGTTTACTGGGCAAGACCTTGACGGAGTTGTTTAGGGCAGATCTGCAGGACCAGATGCGAGAGCAAGCTCAGCCCAAGCTAAATGGGCCCCAGGAACCTGCGGCTTCATCACTATGATCCAGCACCACACCAGGCAGGTTCAGCAGCAGCAGGTTCTCTGCGCTGGAGGCACCCCATCCCCTTCCAGAGTAGGGAAACTACAAGAAGGTCTAACTTGCCTCCTCCTTGAGAGCGCTGTGAGAATAAATATGTGTTGGTCTGAAAGTACTGTAAAGGAACGCTCTCAGTTGTTTTTAGCAAAAATCAGTTAGGGGAGACCTAACTACTGTGCTTAAGATTGATAGGAACCGACAAGATGCCTTTGTCTTCAGTTAAAATTTACATCTGCTCTAAAACAAATAAACAAAATAAAAATGCCTCAAACCCAAGGAACTCTCTTATACTCCTGAGCCATCTTTTAGGTCATATGAGTTCTCCTTTAAAAAAAATAAATAATCTTTTTTCAAGTCCCCTGACATGCAATGGAGCTGGATTCAGCAGTTCAGATTTACTGACTTGAGTTCACTGTGCCATCTTTTGCTAGAGAGCAATCTGGCCTGATAGAAGTTGTGTGGTTTTGAATAAAGTTTTCATGCAAGTGCAGTTTAGAAGGTCTTTAAATAAACAATAAAAATCTTTTATTTTCTACATGCATATATATATTTACATTAATCTGCAGCTAAGTCAACAAATGCTATTTTTGCCTTAAATACAGAGTTTGATGAAAACAGTATTTTGTGCCAAGCTGGTTATAATGATCGTGTAATTCAGAAAATATATGAGACATTAAAACTCCGTGACATCTCCTTCCCATGCTAAAGACTGTAAGAGGGATTGATGGGACCAATAAATCCATTCCCATAGGGAAGACTGTAGAAAAACTGGGAAGCGGTACGAAATATCGCCCACCTGGTAGTTTTATGGCCCTGAATGCTGTAATCATTTTAAAGAGATGCTGATTAGTATCAGCAACAGGAGTTGAATTGGCAGCATCAGTAGCATCAATTTCAACAACAGCACTGGAGGTCCTTAAGTTCCCATTTTGTGACTCGGATGCAAATGATTCATCCAGTCAGCAGGTGCTGTTCAATCTGTACTAAATATATATAACTAACAGATGAAGGAATGCAGAATTTGCACTTAAAGAAATAATTGAATGCCTCAACTGTCACCAAAATCCAATGATTTGAAAGGACATTTTAGAGTACAGACAGAAAGTAGACAGAATAGACACAGGCCCAGCTCTTCGATGAAGTGCATGTGGCCATGTTGGTTTATCCTAACTGGGAGTGTGGCACGGGGATGGTTCTTTCACTTTTGTCATGAGTTTCTGCAGGTTTCCACAGCCAAACCTCTTCCTGCTAAAGCCCAGTCAGGTAGCAGTGGTTGGCTCCAGCCAGATCGTCAAGATTCATCTGGTTGAGCCTGAAGGGGAAAGGCAAAGCATTGGAATTCAGAAAGGCAGAAACACCTCTCCACAGCCGAAGATGGTTTTTTGGTTTAGAAGCTGCATAAACGTGTTTTGTGAACCTGAAAACCAGCATGACGGCATGATGCCATCAGCAAGAAGCATCAATGATTATGCTTTGCAAGCTATTTGTGTCTTTCCATTCAGATTCTGTCATTGGTGTTTATGTGTTTTCAGTGTCTTCCTAGATGTGGTGTCTGAGGCACATAAATACACACAGACGTGTGTTTCTCATGAAGGGAGGAATTGTCCACAGGCTTGCTGTGAAATGAAGTCATTAGAGACACAAGGACTGTGAGTGGTACTTGATGTTCAGCCGCAGATGAAAATCACATCCTCATAAGTCAGTTTGCTTTGACAAAAATTATTTTAAAATTTAGTTTTAGATACAATAAAAAATACCTCAGTATGAACCTGACACATTGAGTTCTCCAGCCATTTCAGATCCGGGAGGAAGGACTTTCTCCAGCAGATTGTTCCCATCTGGTGTTGTCCCTTATGCTTCTCAGAGACACTTGGCTGTCTCGCAAGCAAACTCACTGCTGTCACACCAGTCAGGAACACAGACAGTACCTCACCACGTCTTCTCTGCAGGGATGGCAAGCTGAATTGAGGAGTCTTAGAGCTGCTCCTGGTTAAGGAGAGGAAGAGGTTATGGGGGTACGTGTCTATGAAAAGTTATGTTCTGTGGCTTGGAGAAGGAATTAGGCACAAAGTAGCCCTAATTTCACCCTCCCTGATCTTAGATAGGTAGCTGGGATGCAAGGTTAGGTGCCAAGTGACCCCATGCTCTCTTTGTACTCGGTGCTGCACGCGGTGATGCTGATCTCTGTGTGATGTGCCAGTGCTTGTTCAAGGCACAGCTTCTCTGGGACTCTGTCTCACTTGCACTTTGTTCATTTTTGCCTCTTTTACACAGACAAAATTTCTTGGAAGACCTGCTAATGGAAACTTGTGTATTTGTTTTCTGGAGCTGCTGTTTTAAGGGAAAGGTTAATTGGTTTTTGTTAGTATCCTTGGTGAAAGGCGGCTGTTACACCATTCCTCTAACAGGCACCAGTGCTAGCTGTTTGTGATACAACTGTGACATGTTGCTACTGATCTGCTAACGTTTTATTCTCCAAAAAAAGAATTGAAAGTACACAAGCAATAGAGCGCAATGTGTTTTATCCAAGATACTATATAGACTCTGAAACAGGCCATTGGTGTTTCACCTTCTTGCTGGCAAAGGGCCAGGAAACATACTGCATCGAGACTGTTTGTTTTCAGCATATTTACATTCAGGCTGTCCATCAAGAATTGTTAATGTGTCAGGTCTACAGTATATCAAAAGTAAGTGAGTTTAAGAGCTGTGTAGGGCCACTCTGAACACAGGTAGGGTGGGAATTCATAGGGCTCAGCAGGATTTGCAACAACCTGCACCTGGCACAGGCAGAGAACGTTCCACTCATGGACTAAACCAGTCATGTTTCTACCTGCCACAGCAGGTGAAGCAAGAGAACTGCCCCTCTGCCAGTGGGTACATGGTCCTACCACCAAGTACCTCACCTATGAGAGAACCTCACCTATCTGTAGGATGTAAAGGTATACTTTTCTTTTCACAACCATTTGGGGCTGTGGTTGTGCTGTATCATAAGCACAGCTTTTGCTGTACCTATTAGCCTGGCACTTTTGTATTTGCACTCTTTTGCATGGAACCGGTTTCTGCAGAATTTAATGACAAATTGGACTTACATCAGCTAAACTTTGAGTGTGCTGGCCATGGCAAAACCTTGAGTGTGCTGGCCATTGATCTCATGGCAGAATATTTCAGCTCCCTTTTTTATGGTGGTTCAGTTCCTATTGCCATTTCTTGTCTTATTTCTTTGTCATTAATAAAAGGGGGGGAGAGGGAAATACCTACTGTGCTCATTATCTTTTCAATCCCCCTATTTTTCTGCTAATTTCCTAGTATTTTAATTTCTTTCTTTCTCATTTTGGTTCATTTTCCTTTAAGGCATTGTAATTAATGGAGTGTTCTAATTTCCTTCGAGACAACATTCTTAATTGCTGTAATTCTCACTTATGTCTTTTAGGCATCCCTGCTGGCATTGATTCATTTCAATTTGCATTCCTGAACTCTGCGACTTTAAATACTCAGTCAATACATGTAGCCAGCAAGTCTCTTGTCCTTTTGAATGCTATACAGGTTTTTCTTTGCATTATTGTAGCAAAACTAAATGGTGACTTATGGTTGCAGCATTATCTTAAAAGCTGGCATATGTTTACCTTCATTGTGTTCAATAGGTTGTGCTTTGGGTTGGTGGTAAAAGTGACAGGGAGTTTTATGTGATGCGTTCCACTGTGCACGCCTGCCATTTTTTTTATTATTTTGAGAATAATAACCTTGAGAGTTTTTTTTAAAACCAAATTGTCCAAACAAATGAGTTTTCCAGGGATAGAAATTGCAAGTTATGAATAGGACTTGCAAATCTGGAAAAAAATAATATGTACTGTTGACACGATTTTTTTCATAAACAAAAGGTGTGAGTGAGATCATATGAAGCTGAAGGTCTCCAGCTCGGGTGCTTAATGAAGGCAGCAGGAGCAGCGCAGTAAATGCCATTATGCAGAAATGTTTTGCTGTCTCTGCCTCTTTGCACTTGTCGTTGTGCCCACGATGACCCCAGCCCCAGGGACCAACCTCTCGCAGAGTGGCAGGAGAAAGCAAGTTGGGGGTCTCCTGCCACTGCCCCCTGACCCCATCTTCTGTTGGCTTTGGGCTGAACAGCTTTGAGTAGATGTTTTTCCATTGTCAACTCATTTCCCGCAGGCCACCAGAAAAGCCTCAAGGGAAGTAAGTTTTAGTCACAGCTGTAAATAAAATGAAACAAAGTGAAGCAGCTCTGTGTCCTGTTACTAAAGCCTTGGGTCATTTGGTCCTCGTGGTTTCTTGTTTGGCCTTTCACTCTGGTTCAGTTACTTCTTGCAGGCACAGAACTTTAAAATGAGATGAAAATTACTTGTACATGCTTTAGACTAAGTGCATTCAAATTGCTCGAAACACAATAAAGATATCCCCTACGTAGGAGTCCTATTTATAGATCAAAGAAATACAGCAAATAATCCACTATTTTTAGTGTCCCTACAAACGCATTCCCATGGAAGGAAATATGAAATGTGGTTCTGCGACCAGCACTTGAAGCAGTTGCATTTTCTGCACTGATAACAGAGTTGCAACAGGGAAAGATTGCTGGGTTGCAGTGAAATGGAAAAGGATTGACCAATTTTCTTCTCACCAATTAAGATGATTAATCAACAAATTAGGACAAGAATAAAAAGCCTAATGCATTAAAATAATATTTATACTGGTGATTTAAACTGCTTTTATGGATTATCTCCTTTCTACTTTGTGTTCACAGCACATTCTTTACAAATAACAAGTGATGGGCAGCTCACAGACCTGGCAGGAGGCAGGAGGCAGATAGATCCATGCTAATGCAGGCAGTTACAGAGCAACACTGGCAGGTCTTCATTGCACCCTTTCTTACTTCCACATGTGTTTATTTGGAAGTGTTTCATCATTTTTGAGTATTCAGATATTTGTTTATTTTTAATGGAAATTGTGAACCATCGTCACCTTCAACAAAGATTCCTACTTTCCCCTGTCCCTTTTGTTTTTGTTGTAAATTTTCCAATCATTGACTGTCATGGATGGAGTGATGCACTTCACTTGTAGGAGAGAAGCAACAATGTATTTATTGGTATAAAACAACAATTTAACAAAGTTTTGTAGTAAATGCATCAATGGTTTAACAAGATTTGATGGCAAGGTACAGTTGTTTCTTTACTGCATGGAGGACGTGTTCCTGTGCAACCTGCTTTAGGTGGACCAGCTCTGGTAGGGGGGTTGAACTAAATGATCTCCAGAGGTCCCTTCCAACTCCATATAATTTTGTGGTTCTGTGACGAGGTCAGACAGATCCTCCTGTCAGAGAGATCCTCCTGTTGAGTCGAGGTTCAGAGAGGACCTCCTTGCTTTCTGAACTCCTCAGAGAGGAGTCAAGGTGTGGCTGGATCCAATCCCAGACTTGGTGAACAGTTCATGTCTAAAGGATTATATATGTGCAATCAGTCCTTTATATCCCTTAGCTAAGATTTCAAAGTTTAGCATGCTGTTAATCACTTACTGAGGATCTATTGCGGCAAGGAATCTCTGAATCTTGAGAGGTGTCCCTACTCAAAGGGAGATCCTGGAGTGCAGCCTGCTAATGTTCAGGAGCACTAATGGGCCCTGGGCTGACCATTAATTATAAAGTAAGATGATTGACCTGTAGTCATATTTGCACACCAGTGAGACATCTAGGTCCCCATTCCAGACAGCCTTTGGCTACCACGTTGCCATCTGTCCCCCAAAGTCCAGTGTAGGTGGGGTGCAGCCATCACCACCCCGCTGGTGGTTGTGGCTTACAGTGGGGTGGGGGGAGCACATGGCCATATTGACAAAAATTAATTCTATTGCCTTGTTCTCTATGAAATGTATAGTAAAGAGGTTTCATTGCAACCAACTTAAATGCCAATTAGAATGAAATGCGACTGGCTGGCAGGGAAAGCTCACTGGCCAGGCAGCGTTAGAGACCAGATAAGACATTAATGTGCTCTGAGAACAGGCTGTGCTGCTATTACACCTTTTGTTGTCACTTTTGCTCTTAAATGCTGTGCTTTTACACTGCCCTGGGTGCTTAGCTGCACGGCACCCTGCCAGCCCAGGGCAAATGCATCTCACTACTTCCCCCAAGAAAGCAGAAGCGGGGAAATAGCAGAGTAAACTGCAGCTCCCATGTCCACCTCTTGCCTAATGAAGTCTCCTCCAAGGGGAGATGGGTGGTCGCCAGCCAGCAGCCTTTGAAATCCTACTGAACACACCGTGCCTTCCTGGAGGGGTTTGCTAACAGTGGGGTCTCCACGAGAAAGGAGCTCTGGGTGCTCTAGATGACATCACCAGACTTGGAGGGTGTTTGAGGCATTCCCTATCCTTTTCCAGTAGACTGCTGGGCCTGATCACTGCCTAGGTCTGTGCCATGTGTCTGCGAGACACAGGAATCACCAAGTGCTGGCCCCTTTGTGGCCCCGCTGCCACGGCTGTCTCCAGCGTGGTGTCCACCTCTATGGTCCCAGCAATGCTGAGGGGCTCAGGGGTGCTGCCTGTGGGAGCCTGTGCTAATTATCAAGTCCTGAGGGCAGTTTAATTAGATGTGATCTATATCTTACTTCTTATCTCAGGAATTTGTGCTGGGTGAGCATGAGGAGAGCAAAGGAGAAACCTGTCATGAGCTTTTACACTTACTCACTTTCACACTTTCTTCATTCTTATTAGCTTGGCAGGTTGTCAGCGGGATAGAGAAAAGCCCCTAATAGGAGTGCTGGAAAATAGAATACAAGCATCACTGCGAAGCGCACAGGCTGTGAAAGAGGAGTTTCAGGGAAGAGATGAAAGCAGTTGTATGAAAGGGTAAAAGTAACTTAATTATTACTTTGCAAAAAGTTTATACAGTGTTCAGCAAAGTCTCTGTTCATTTTCAGTCCAGTTGGAGCACTCTGGCAGCTGCCCTAGAAAATTCTTGGTGGTCACAAGAGGTTATGATCAGGGGCATGATGTCCCGCTGGAGGCCAGGCACTAGTTGTGTACCCTTGGTGTTGTTACTGTGGCCAAGGAGTCACTGACAATGTCGTGTTAGGGTAACTCAGAAGCAAAGCCCACCAAAATCAAAGTAACTTTAGTTTTAAGGATGGTTGAAGTGGTGTAAGGCAGTGAAGCAGCAGTAAAGTTGCATGAGGGAGAGGAAAAGCTGGCTTGAGTGACTTCATTGACTAGATCTCCCGTCTGGGTGGGCTACAGATCTCTGCAGACCGGGCCCTGCCCCAGCAGTTTCACACCAACTCCAGACTCGGTTCATTGCTCAGTGGATCCTGCAGAACCCAGGTGCCACTTAGCTTGATGATGTGCACTGCTCCTGGGGTGGAGGGAGCCATCCCAAGCCAGAGGAGTAGGTGGGTTTGCAGCAGGTGTACGGTCACTCCATGGTGGCACACAAGGAACATTCTCACTTGAGTTTTTGCCCTTCAGTCCTGCTCCTCACCGGCTGTAACTCATTTCTGTTGTAGCTGATTGAGTGCGAGGGGACATGGTACACCAATGGTGGCCAGCCAGAGGGCTATTTAGTATTTCATTGACCTGAGGCCAAATCGATCTATCCACTGGGTCATCTATTTGACCATTGATGTATGCAATATTTGTAGCATCTTTCCAAAGTGGGCTGTCACTGTACAGTGAGTTTCGTGCTCCCAGTTTGCTTACCTGCATCCCCTCAAGTCGGTATCCCCACCGAGCTGGACATGCTGTGATGGGCTAAGAGCAGACAGACCCCGCTTTCTCTGCAGATGTTTTTGGGCTTACATTAATAACAAATTTGCTCATTCTCCTTGTGACTTGGTTTAAAAAAGAGATAGATGACTTAAAATGAGAGTGTATTAAAATTCAAGATGTGTTGGGAGCTTGAACAAGCTGGGCTGGATTCCAGGATGCTTCACAAAGAGACAAAGACAGGAGGGGAGGCAGCAGAAGTGGTGCGAGCAGACAAGAAAAAGTGAAGTGGTAGCTGGCAAGGGGCAGGGAAGCAGCAGCAGATTCTCCCTTGATGATGGGGGAAGCAATATGAAGGAGGTGCTGCTGTGCCCATGCTCTGTGTAGAGTGCCTTGTATTTTGAATTCCTTGTAAGTTAATCAAACTAGGAGGGAAATGCTTGAAAAACATTGCCCCTTTTCCCTTTCATTCCTTCCTCCTGCAGCTGATGCTACTTCTGTCTTTGCCGTTTTCTCATTTTTCAAAATCCAAATGTTTCTACTGGCTCCATGCAAAATGAAGGAAAATATTACTTTATCCCTGATTGCTTTTTCCCCCAACCCATTCTTAGGATTAAAATCTTAAAACAGCTGTCCATAGGGAAATGCTCCTTCTTTCTGGACAAGCCAGATGTTAGGGAGGACACAGATAGCCTGGCCTCACCTGCAGGAGCATGGCTGTAGCCCACAGTGGCTGGGAGCCCAGCCAGCCCCCAAGGGGCTATGGCCAGGCAGGAGGAGCACAATGCAAAGAGGAATGCACAATACAGTAAGAGGAACAATATTTGAGAAAAATAGCAATAATCTAGTATTTCTTTGGGCAAAGCAATAGGTGGCATAGGAAGCTGAGAGTATGACATATTGTCCCACCATTTAAAAAGTCTTTGGAGTGGTGTGTTTAGATAATGCAACAGTCCAGGTTGATTGGGCTGCATAGGAAAGTATCTTTTTTTTTTTTTTTAAGTATCTTTTAAAGGGGAAAAATAGAGTCGAGTTTTTTTTTTTTTTTTTTTTTTTTTTTTTGCAATTAGTTTGCATTCATTGGTATTTTCATACAAAGAAAATGATGAATGGGTCTTAAGTTAACACCACTTTGCTTGTAAATGAACTTAAAATAAATCCATTTAATAAATGATAAAAACTGCAATAGAGCTAGAGGGGCCAAGTAATTTATCCAATTTTTTTTCCAAATTAATATATAAAAGAAATTTGAGCAATATAATTTTCAGCTGGCTTCATAAAAATAAACATTTTCTGCAAAGCACAATTAAGGCAGGAAGAGATGTAAATAAGGTGACCAACACATTATGCTATGGCTGGGATTACATTTTTGTAAAAGAATAGCGTACTTAGGCAAAGTAAATTATTAGTGAATGCCTTTATCCTCTGAAATATGAAAAAAGATATTAAAGATTTTCTGTTATTATGCAAAATTTTTAGTGAGGAAAGCATATGCAAAGGGTAGCCAACCTGCACTGTAAGAACTGCTCCTCCAGCACTTTTTCTTGTCTATAATGTCACAGAATTAATTTTATTCCTCTCTGCTCTTTACATAAAGTTGATGCACACACGTATTACTAAGCTTGCCTCCTGTACACCTAGCAGCCTGGAGCCCTGTGAATTTGCGTGCTGTTGTCTAGATGGTTTAGATACTGAATAGAACAGAAGCTGGGCTGACCTAAACATTAAGGGTGTTAAGCTATTATCCTAAAGGGGCACAAAGAATTAAATCAAGTGGCTGAATATCGGTGGCTGCATCCTGTGCTGTGAACTCAGACTGCATCTCTAGCAAGAGTAACCCAACTTTTCTTCCCTGAATTTAACATCTGCCTCATAAATTCTCCTTCCTGGAGCTGCCTGACATAGGAGCACACTTATTTAAGGTCAAAGCTAGCTTTTTGATAGCTTCCATAATGGTGACTGCCATTCTTAGGAATATATACTGGAAGAAATATGAATCGGCTGGCCTTTGCTGCCTGCTGCTGTTTATCAAAGTTCTCAGCTGTAAAAAATAAATATCATCGTGCTCTTCCATTTGCTGCTAACACCACTGAAGCCAGGTGCTGTGGGGCTGACAAATGAGGGGCTAATGGGTCTGTTTTTAATGACCTGGCTGCTGCCAGGGTGTTACTAAAGCCAAGGGAACTGTTGTCATTCGTGTCTCGGCAAGAACTAACTTTCCTAAGAAAGCATAGGAAATCTATATTTAAATTGTATAATAGTTTGCCCCAGTGTGACACCACGGAGTCTTACTGTGCTCTAGAAACTCTCTCCGTCCCCAGCCTCTGCTTTTACTTGGGCAGTCTCTTCACATTAAGATGCACAAGTGGGAGGAGTTAAGTAGGGCTTTCTAGATTGTACTTCACCAAGCAAAAACGAAAGCCAGAATGAATAACTTCAGAAGGTTTTGAGAGCAGCCAAGTGTCTGAGAGAGTGATGTAACGTGCAAGAAACAGTGGTTCACTGTGGAAAATATAAGCTGATGTGCTGGCAAGGAGATATTTCTGTTCATATGCTAAAGCACAACAGATCTATAAAGATGGCCTTTAATATTTGTGTGATTTACAAAATTCAACTGTCTGTGAGGATATGCATCCCTTGGCCTTTATAAGTGGCCAGGTTGCCTGGTGTGGCTGCAGAGCACAGCGTTTCTCCGCCAGCGCAGTAGATCTCTTGGGACATAGCGCTTCTTCAGCACTTTTGTTTTGGTCCAGACTCTTCTCCTGGAAGAAGATAAAGATTGCAGTAAAGAGTGCTGATGCTATGGAATATGTATTTTCATGTGCTGTATAAAGTTACTTCTCTTTGGAAGACTTAGTTGTGCTGGCACAGCAAAGTTCTGGATATTGGTGCCTGTCCCTGTTTTCCCAGCCAAGTGTAAAGAGCCAAACCTGAGATGCGCTGTTCATCATTAAAGGCTCCTAAAAATGCCTAAGAATCATGGACTCTTAGTTCAGTTTTTCAAACAATTGTTATAACAAAGGTTGAGATGTACAGATAATTAAGTAATGTTTTAAATGTAGATGCAGTACCGCCATTATACATAGCCTACAGCATTTAAGATTTACACATATATGCAGAGAGGCTCAGTAACACATCTCAAACTCTTTTTCTCCCAAGGAACAGTATAAGTCTGTGGAAACATCTTTGGGGGAAATAGTAAAAAAACTGCACCTCTGGTTCAAAATTCAAAGTGAATTGAAATTGAAACATCTGAGTCATTTTGGAAAGGTTAATTAAATTCTGTAAAAATCTAAGTATGCCCCTACACTCCTGATTTTCAGGTTTGAAGTTATCTGTAGCTCTTGACAGAAATCTGCTGTAAGTTATTGGCTGGATTGCTTCGGTCTTCTCACATTCATTCGTCCCTGCTTGCGTGACACCACTTAGATTTGTTAAAGCCCCTGCGACTGGGCCACTGATTGCACATGTAGGGTATGCTCAAAGTTTTCAGAAGAGCCTCCATGCAGAGAGCTCAGGTTGTGAAATTCACAGTGGCTGAAAGATGAGCTGAGAAAAATGCAAATGTAAGGAACACTTTACATATTTCTGCAGGTTGCTTTTTATGGTATAAACCTCATATTCAGCCCTTTAGTGCAGAAGATCTTAGGAGGATAAAACTGTGTCTTTTCTATCACAGCCCTTTAGCATAACAAGACCCTTATTTTCTTCAAAGCTTCTGAGTGCAACTTAACATAAATATTAAATAAGTTACACCGCTAGTATTCCTGTGCCTCCACTTAGAGATATTACATCATCCTGAATTTCCATTGTGAATTTTTCGCCAGTTGGACACAGCGTTTGGCTGGGCAGTGAGTGCTGGAGATGATGCTGTGTGCAAACCTCTCGGCTCTGCTCCCACAGCAGAGGGTGGCTTCAATATAGGTTCTCCTTCCAAAAACATACCACAGATTGGTGGGTGTTATAATGACACCCTTGCTTCTTATTAACACAAGCTTATCTAAGTTTGAGTGAAAGCTTCTGTGAAAGCTTCTATGGAGTAGGCGTTTTGCTAATGACCTCTAATGAGCGGCAGCAGTTAGCATGGAGCAAGCCAAGCAGCTAACGGACTCGCACCCGTGTGTGGGGGCGATGCTGCACACCATGCACAAACGGGCTGAGCGACGATGGGGTTTGGTCACGAGAAGTGACTAATTGTGAGGTGTACAGAGTTGAAAGCCTGCTGGCTCCTGTCCCAGCTCTTGGCTGGGAAGAAGAAATTGGAGGAGGGAAGAGGCTGTGGCTAGCAAAGGCATTTCTGCGCAACGCGGTAGGGTGTGAATCAGAAATAGCGAGGATGGCTCTTAGCAAGCTGTTCTGTAGCTGTTTTACTTTCTACAGCAAAGCTCCCTCGTCTAGCACCAGAGTGACTTTCCCTGGGTGGCACCACGTAACGGTTTACAGTCACCAACGCCTTCAGCTGTCCCTGTGTGGGGACAGATTCCTGACCTACTGCTGCATCTATCATCTCTCCCAGCTGGTCACATCTCATACCCTTCTTGACTTCTCCCTCCCTCCCATCATCAAGGAAAATGCCTGATAAACACATTTATGGCCTGGCAGAGGATGTTTCTCACAGTGCAGTGGCTGTGAGAGCCATGAGGTTGAGGTTGCAGTGGAGGTCCTGACCCCCAGCTATACATGCCCTTGGGTATTAATCTGACAGCACTGCTGTCCTGCCCTAGCCTGCTTTGCATGAAATCTTTGAAAATTAGAGGTTGTAGGACTGAAACATCCTTCTGACCCCCCTCACCTCTTTCATTGCTGCACTCCTTCCTTTGCTTTTGTTCAAGAAATCCTGGGCTGCAGCTGGACATCTTGACTGAAGGCTGTTTGCTCATGTCCTTGGCTGTTTGCTGGGGTGGGGATGTGCACGGCGCAGCTTGCTGGGACCCATGCCTGTCGGAGGCTGAGCTCTGGGGCTGTCAGAGCCTTTAGTGGGAATGAGGAGGGGCTTTGCTCTTTGCTGGGGTATGTGGCAGTTGCAGGAATCAATTCCTAATGTGGAAGGGAGCAGCTTATTTCCTCAAATGAAAAATACAGGGGAGTCTCAGATACCAAGGTCAGATCTCTACGATGACAAGAGGAGCTGTCTGTCAAACTCTTATCAATACAATGTCCTCCTGTAGAGACTAGCAGATCTGTGTAAACTCTGCACATTACAAACCACTGGGAAACAATTCTTTCTGAATCCATTGAAAATTAGGAAAGATTTCAGCTCATGTCTCCATTGCACTGTTTTATTCATGCAACACACATTGCATTAAAATCACATTAAAAACACTTAAAGCCAAGTAAGAGAGAGAGGAAAAAAGAAAAATCATGGTGAAAGCTGAAACAGATTTTGCTGTATCATGTCCCTCATTACCCAGTCACCGAGGGGTCCTATTTGGCAGATTTCCCGGCACCCATTTGTGCCATGCTGCTTGAGGAGATATGCCTTATTCTGTGAATATCTTTGCCTTTATGGTTTCTCATTATCACCTTAATGTTTTCTTACTGTAGTTTTTACAGTGTGAATAAAACCAGTGGCAGGACACATGGCACTTAAAAAATAATATCTTGTGTGTCTGGAGTTCCAGCTTATGGCTTTTTGTTGTTGCTTAACAGTCTGATGTGTGGCTAAAGGAAGCGTTTTAATCTGGTTCAGATGTTGTCTGCAATAAGGGGGAGGAGAGAAACCTTCAAGTGAGCAGGGAGACTGATGAATGAGAAATGGCTGAATGCTGCAACACATCATTATTCAGGGTGTGCCTTCTGAAATGCACTGCTTGGTCAGCAGTTTTTGTGTGTGCCAGCTCTGAGGCTATCCATCACTTGATACTGGACCAGCATTGAATTACCTAACCCAGGCATTGGGCCTGATTCTAGCCTTTTTGAGCAGAACTTGTCATGACGCAAGGTTGGCACGGGCAGCAGACCAGATCGTGGTGTTGGACCTCTGTCTACAGTGTGTTGCCACAGTTGGGAAACTTAAGTATTTGTGGTTTTTTCTGTTTTTTAAAATTAAATTCTTATTTAATTTCTTGGCAAGGACATTTAGTTTTCTTTTAGCACTGGTAGTGTGAAGCTGCAGGGCACTCTGGAGGGGATGAGGGTTTGCAGGACTGGGCTAAAGGGTTGGCCATCAGAAGTCAGGCTTTGTGGGGAGACCTGCAGGGCAGCAAGCAAGCTGGGTGCTGCTGCAGAAAACTTTAAAACTTTTTTGTTGTTGGCGGTTTTTTTTTTAGAACTGAGCAGTCCATGAAACTTTGCAGTCGTTGTTGTCCCTGCTAAGTGCCACTGCTCCTGGCAGTGTATAAATGTCACAAGAACAGAATTCAGACAGATTATTCTACCTGTGGTATTTTGCAGGTGATTGTCAAGGAGACATAATTCCCACCCTATTTAGGAAGTATACTTTTTTAACCTTAACATAGGTAAAGCAGTGTTTTTGTTAAATAGCAGATGGGAAGACCCCAAACCTTTTGAACGTTTGTGAAACTTGTTGAGTTTTTCCAACAACTTGTAAATTTTCTTTTAGAACTAAAGCTTATTTCTGGAGTTATTCTCCATACTCGGATGCTGCAAAGATGTCTACCTGTCTGCTGTGGCTTTACATTTAGAGCATGCTTACAGCAAAATTCTGTTTCTGTTTGTAGTTGTAAAAACTCCCAAGCTGATCCTTAAATAGATCCGATTGCTCTGTAGTCCTTGCTGCCTCAATTTGTCTTAAAAATATTTGTCTATCCTTTCTAGTCATTAAACATATGCCCCTTCTGCCTGCCACCAAAGTTTTTGTTTGGTGCAGAATATTTCATTTTTTCCATGTGGGGATTAGAACAGGCTTAATGGAGTGTAAATCTTTGTATTATTTAAATAAACAGGTTTCTGCCTTTCTTCTGATTGTTAATTTTGTTCATTAATTTTGAGCAGTTTGTTCCATCTAGCAGAGCTGCAACAGGGATCAGTGAGACCCGAGGTCAAGAATTGCTGGAAATGAAGGGCTGGAGGCAAGCTGTAGTTACAGCAGGTTTTCCAAATCTGATTGGGATGCTGAAGGGCAGGGCTTTCCTCTTATGTAAGGAAAGCCCCGTGCTTGGAGCTGGTCCACCACCTCTCCAAGCTCTTTAAGAGACCCAGCTATTGTTTTTCATTACCTTATGTATTATTTACTGCTGTAATACCAGCACATCAATAGGAAGCGCGTTTCTCATTTTCTTAAATGTTTTAACTTCCCTATGTGGGAAAAGGTGTTGAACATGGAGGGGGGAAAAAAACCAAGCAGTTTAGCTCTTTAATTCACACTTAGGGCTGGGTGGTTGGGAAAAGGGTCTGTGGCAGAGTGAACTGAGATCTTTGGGATTAGTGGGAAGTTTTGTGTCAGTAAATTATTCAAAATAAGCCTTAAAAGAGAACAAAGTTTGGGGGGAAGTAGGACATCTGTCAAATGATTTGAAGAATTTTGAAAGAATAGAGGATGCTGGTGAGAAATTAGTTGCTGTCACTGATAGACATTGCTCTCAAAAAAAAGACAAATAACCAGATGTTGAGATCTGTTTTTATAAAGTGTTGGATTGTCTGTCTCCGTCCTGGTTTGAGGTAAAACAGAACTAATTTTCTGTTCAGTAATTTTACTTTTTTAGCTGGGCCTCTTCTAACTAAC
>JAOXNO010000070.1:10039963-10054968 GCA_028565335.1 Limnodromus scolopaceus | reverse complement strand
CCCAAAACTGACCAACAGGGGATTCCATCCCATCCGCATCATGCTCAGTATAAAAGCTGAGGGATCAAAGGGTCAACCCTCTTCCTTCAATGGCCAATGTCCAAGGAGGACCCTGCCTGTTCATCTGCCTTTGATCCTGATTGGAGTGTTCTGGACTCCAGATCCGGAATCCGGCTCCCGTCCATCACCGAGTCCAACCTGAGACTTTCCCCTGTGCCTGCTGGTGACGTGATGATCATCCTGGGAGCTTGATACAGTTTTGTATATACTGTATACTTTTTTTTTCCTTTATTTTCTTTTCTTCTTCTTATTATTATTTCATTATTTATTTATATTTTCATTAAAGTAGTTTAGTTTTTTTCTAAACTCATAAATCTTTTTTTTTTTTTTCCTTTTCCCTCTTCCTCTCCTCTCTTTTCCTTGGGGGAGGTGGAGGGAGGGGCCATCTGTCATTCTGGTTGGTCAATTTGGTCAAAACCACGACAGTCTCAAAGAGGAGAGGCATACGTCTGAGGCCTGATGTTGCTGTGGGCTTTACAGATTTTGCCAGGGGAGGCATTTTTTTAAGAACTGTCATTGTAGAGCATGTGGCTCCTCCAAAAATGTCCCCAAGATGAGAGCTCTTCTTCCTGAGCAAACCTTGCGCACCTGCAGTGGCAGCCATTGAGAATATCCATCGTCTTTTATACATCTGTTTATGTTACATCATCCCACTGGCTTTTAATAGAAATACTCTGTGGAATAAGACTCATTAGCTTCTGCTTTCTTAGCTTTTTAATCAGAAATTCTGGGAACAATGCTTCTGTTCCATCCCTGCGGGGTCTCTAGTTGAGGTCTGTAGTGACATCCCAGGGATATCTACAGTTCTTCCAACACAAGCGCTCTCAGATTGCCTACTGTTCACACCATCCGGCTGCCTTGTTTATAACCTTCACCTCTCCCTATTAAAGAAACAGCTCAAAATATCTCTTTTTATTTCAGAGCAACTTACACTTATGTTTTGTCCCTCTGAGATATTTAAAGCTCAAGCGCTGTGCAGTGTTTTAACATAATTGTTGTGTACAGTTCTCCCTGTGTACTTGCTCACCTCAGCAAACAAAGAATTGCACATCATTGATGTTCAAAGTCTGCAAAATTTAGTCTCTAGGGTTGTTTATACCCTATGTTTAGTTTATTTTCTTCTCCCAGTGCTCATATCTGTCAGATGACAGCTGGGAAATTCAAGATCGTAGTGTCTATATGAAATGAGAAACCATTTTCTGTCGGTTTAATAGACAAGGCAGCAGTTCTAGGAGGGAGGTGCCATGGTTTTGTCTTCCCCAATTTAAGGCCTGAAAATAAACAAATAAAAACGACAAGTATTTCTTGTTCTGCTATGAAGTGGGCTTCCTGTGCAGGCAGCAGCGGGATCAAGCCCTGGGAGCAAGGAACAGTCCCCAGGTTTTAGGTGTTGAGCAGGGTGGTGGTGACACTGAGTGTCTGCTGAAGGTTGTCTCTGAATCTTCCTCTGAAGCTGTGTTCACATGGAAGATATGTTGTGTTCATGTAGGTGATAATTATATATGTGAAACTTAGTACTGTTTTCTAGCAATCGAGTCAGGTATGAAGCGCTCAGATCTGTTTCCATCCTGTCCATTCTTGGAATTTCCAACACTGCGGTTAGAGATTGGGTTGTTCTTTACATCTAGAGGAATTGCATTACACAGTGACACATCATACACTGCACAGGAGCACATTCCACATAGAGATACAAAGAGTACTCTGATTTTGGGGGGGGCTTGCTTCATATTCATAAATTAATGGAGAGGCAGGAAGGCCCATGGAAATGGGCAGCAGACCAGGAATCTGGTAGCCCTCTTCTAAAACTCAAGGTTATCCTCTTGCTGAGGAAAGCCACCTGGCATGGCCAGAGCTGGCCCTGAGCACTAGGCATCACCTTGCCAGCCTGCTCTTGCCTCTTGCTTTGTGGTCTTGGGCAAAAAGGAAAATACGGCACTGAAATGTCCCCATCTGTAAAGGAAAAATAACGGTACTTCTCTTCCAAACAGGGATTTTGCTAGGATTAAACAGTTAATGTTTCTGTGGGTCTTTAAAATGTAAAGTGCTACGTAAATGATGAGCATCCCTGTTAAACACCAGGGACATCTGTGTTGTTGTATAAATAGAAAACAATAATAAAAATATTAAATTGGGTAGACTTCCTAAATAGTTATTTCTCCAAGCTGCTGGTAACATCTTTTAAACTCATTCAGAAGCAAATTAGCATACAAATGTTTCTGTGCCTCCATTAATAGATGATTTTGCCAGTTTTTAGTTTAAAAGATGAACAATGCAAGATTAGAAGTTAGAGCATGTTTATTCTTTGGGTGACAATGGAAATCAGCTGTCAAAAAGAATCCAAGAAATTTCTGCTTCTGGTTACAAAAATCCAAAACGGCTTAAAGGAAGTCTAAAAGGGAAATGCTATCTAAGATCTGATGACTTCAGAGGAGCAAACAACTGAATCCAGAATAATTTTAAAAACTCACCTATACCCATCATGGGAAGGCAGCGTATCTGGTAACTTCTTTGCATCTGATTTGCCTCTTGAATTTTGCAAGGTTATACCTGTTTGGTATCACCCAAGCACACAAATCAATGAAACCTAGCAGTGGGACATGACTGACAGCCTAGTTTTCAGGTAGACTGTGGGATTTTGAACAAATCCTAAATGAGTTCAGAGTTAGTCTGAAGCAACGCGAGTGAAGCAGATGGGTTTTGCTCCATATGAACAAAAGGAGAATCAGATCTGTTGCCTGGAGTTGGCGTGTATTAATGGATCTCTATGCTATTTTGCATGCCTTTTCCTGCTTATCTCCAGTTTTCACTCTCTTCCCCAGCATTGTTTCTGGCTTTCAGATTGTAAAAACATCCTTAGTCCCTTTAAGGTACAGTCTCGTGTTACACCTAAGCCTATTTAATGGCAGCTGCTGTCAGAAGAGCTCCCAGTTCCACTCTTGGCTTTGCATTCCTGCTGTCCCTTTTGCATTAGACCTTGCAAAGGTGGTTGGCCAAACTTAATGGAAAACTAACTCATTTAAAAAAACCCACAAAGTTTCAAACCCTACTTTTCCCCTCTGATCAGCCCAGTCATCAAATTTACACAAGCAAGGGGACAGGAACCTGAAGCAGGGACAAACTGCTGGAGCGAGTGCAAACTGCTGATTTGGACCAGAAACCAACAGTTGCACCAGATTAAATGTAATGTGAAATCCTTGAGTGGGAAAGGTGTGATGTGAACATGTGGTTAGGCAGATAAACTTGCTGTCAAGGGAATGTGCTTCTCACACACACTTTAGGTCTCGAGAGAGACTCATATATGTATATGGACTCACCTTCTCACAGAGAGAGGATGCTCTGGAGCTGCTCTCCGGGGTGACACATCAGCTCAGAGAATGGGGACAGCCTTGCCATGGCAATACAAGTATTGATGGTGGCAGCCCTATCCTCTCTGGGAGTCTGTCAGGAGGACCAACCTGCTGCCTGTGCTGAATTTGGCTGGTTTAATGTCAGTGCCATTCCTGGCTGTCACCCTCTGGCATGGCAGAGTTGACATGCCCCTGGTTTGCTGCTGTCAGACGTGTTACAGCAAAGCTAGGGAGCTTCAGTTCAGACAGCAAGATTGACGTGAGATTCACATGCAGACAGAGTTCAGATTAAGTGCGTGATCTACCCGGAGTCATAAATGTTAGTGCAAACAGATGTCTGTGATAATTAATTAAATACTGCTGGTGAATGCGTAATAACTGAGACAGACGCAAAGTGCCATTATTCAAAATACAAAATAGCATCTCTAGCAGCTGAGAGAGGGCTGCTGCATTACTGTTTGGCTGTGCCCATCATGGTTCAAAAGCTGCTGGTGTTACATATGGGAGCAGAACGTCTCCCTGCAGCTGGCTCCCATCCAGCCCCACTGAGCTCTGCCCATGTACTGGTGGTACATGAGCAGTGCCCCACCAAGGGCCACGTTCTCCTCTGAGACCTGTGGCCAAGACAAGGACCTTAGCGAGAAGGTTTGGTAACCTCTCTATGGGCTCCAAACAGCCAAAACAGTGGCCTGGGAAGTGCCATCTATAGCAGCTTTATGCCCGTGCTTCATATCTTCCCTTAGAGAGACACAGGGTTGCTTCTCCTCTCCTGGTTTCCATGAGCCAGATGATGGCAGTTACTCCCACAAGTATTTGGGACAGCACATTTCAAGATTGCAGTTCAAGGCTCCCAGACTAACTCAGTGAGTTTTACACTTATTGGTCTAATCGCTTTCAAGTTCAAACCTTTTCACTTTGATGACAGGAGTTTTGATTGTTTGAATATTGGTTTAGATATGGCTTTTAAAACTGGTGTTAGATTGAACTGGTGCTGAATTCTTCTCCAAGCAGCTGTGGCCCCTTGGCAGCACCTAGAAGCAGGGTGTGTGAGAGGGCTGTGGGTGTACAATGAGGGGCCAGGGGAATGGAGATGCTGGGCTGGACTGGGGTGCTGTGTCCCACTCTCTTCCCTCCCCAGGGCACCCCCAGGGTGCTCTTGGGGCCAGACCCCACTCAAGAAATTCTGGGGTAGGTACAAGCTTGGGGACAGCGTGAGACTGTTGGGTTAGGAACATCATGCAGTTGGGACAGGCACAGAGCACTGGCAGTGCTGGATGGAGCCACCAGACTGCCAAAGGAAGGGGCTATGTCTGTCCTTGCCCTGTGGCACACAGGATGCTGTGTATGGGGGCCATATTGCAGCTCTGGGCCAACTGTCTTAAAAATCATGGTGGTTTCTGCTCTTCTGTTCCTGTTCAATTACTGCTGCAATTGTAAGCTAGAATTGGCAACTCGATTTTTAAGGCACTGCGCTCAGGGAATACAGGACAGTTCGGTATCTGGGTTTATCTTCAGCCATCTAACAGCAGCAGGTGTGCTAACAGGAAAGAAAGGTCATCTGCTGAAGATGCTGTTGAACCAGTGTTAGTGTTAACGCGGTATATGGTGCAATACAAACAGCCTATAACATCTCTTTTTCTTTATATGTAACACACAAACACATGGACTTACCTGCAGGAATGTATCTCTGTTTAGATAAGGCACCTTAGCTTGGAAGCCGGCAGGAGGACTCAGTAAACACAGGTCCTTTGCCTGTCTTGTGGGTCTGCCCAACGCTGCTGAGCCAAGGACCAGACAGAGTATTGTTTTTGTCTGAGGGCCCTGGGGTTTCCCCTTCTGTGTCTGCCAAGCAGCAGGAAGGGAAAGCAGAGCTGTATTAAATCCTGGACATGGTACAGGTTGGTCTAGATGGCTTGAGACCAGGCACAGCCACACAGGCTGGTGACCTGCGCCAGCTTCTTGGGTGTGTGGTGGCTGCTGGAGGAGAGGACCTGGGGCAATTAGGGGTGCACTGGTGAAGCAGGATTCAGCTTGGCCCACAAGCTGCTCAGGGCAGCAACTTGAGTCAGGGCTCTTCCATTAGAATTGTCAAGAGCACCAGAAAATGGAAACATTTATCACTGGGCAGGGGGACCAGGGACCTCCAGTATTCATCGCATTCAGAGCATCACATTGCTGAAGCATTTTTGACATTGTAGCCAGCGAAGACTGACAAGACCAAGGCCTGAAGGTACTGTCCACTGCAGCAAATAGCACCAGCTGGCACTGCAGGAGATGCTATACTCTCCATGGAATTAGTTCTGAGCTCTGTAAATCTTGTGTGTTCCTGTGATTTGATGTTCAGGCAGCAAAAATTGTCAAAGCCCCTCCACCTCCATGGAGGCAGTGCTCTGGAGCTGGAACTATAACCACAGGATGGAATTACAGTGGGAGGAAGACTGAATAAACTGGAAACAATCAGGAAAGAAGTGAGAGTTGTATATCTAAGTGGTGCATTACAGCTGAAACCAGAACGGATGCTCTAACAAATCCTTACCTCCTCTGGTAAAAAAAAAAAAAAAAAAAAAAAGTGGGGGGAATATGTGGGATCAGACAGGCAATTGCTGCTATGTTTCTAATCACTCTTGCATATTTCTGATAAAAATGATACAAGCCTAAAAGATGAACCTTCCTGCATTAACAAACAGATAAGCAGAGGCTGCTTAGAGAAGTCCAGACCTGCTGAGTCCTGTGTGTTTAGCACAAGGTATGCACATCAGGCCACCATCTCCCTGTCTGCGCCACAATGCTCTCAGCTCGCTTGGGCTCCAAAAGGTTCCTAGACTTCAGGTACCTGATGTAGATGAGATAGCAGCTCAGAGATGCCAACTTATTTTACAGAATCAATAGCAAGGGCAGCAGTCTCCAAGAAAGGTGCACATTCCCCTATGTCTGTCCTGGGCATGAAGGAACTTGAGCTCCATGCACTGGCACCTTGAGCAAAGGTTCGGCTGCTGATTTATGCTTCTCTGCCAGCTTTCCTCAAGGGATTCCAGCGCACAGCAAGGCAAATGGCTTTGGAGTACAGGCACACAATCAAAGCAATAGTTCCTCTTGTTTAACTGAGTTATGGCCACTCATCAGCCAAGCTTCAGTAACTCAGGGGAGGTGTCCTCACAGCTAGTGGTAAATGCAAATCCCAGCACGCCAGAGCATGGTTGCTGCAGCAGAGGAGCTGCAGTAAGTCACATATTACAGTGATACTTTCATTATTGGTTTGGTTTTGTTCATTTGCCTTAACTATGAGACAGAGGATACTGGGTTTTTATAGATGGCAAAACTGAGAGAGACTCAGAATAAGCCCCAGAGCCTGGGAGTCCCAGCCATCCACATCTGTCATGCACCTTTGGCTGAGGGAAGGTTCTCTGCTGCTCTGAGGATGTCACGGTGTGGAGTACAGCACACACAGTCTGTGCTGGCCGCGGTCAGTACAGCTCCCCCAGGCAGTGCTTGCTCACATGAACTCCACACTCTGGGTTTCCAAATAAGTAGCTCATCCTAAACTTTAGAAAAGATGTCTCAATCCCCACATGCAACTTCAAGGCGCTCCGTGGTGGGTGAGACAAGCAGCCAGACAGCAGCTCTGTGTTTTCTGCTGAGGCTGGGACATTCACAAGGGACACTGTAGCAGTAACTTGTTCAATACAGCAGCACCTCCACTTCCAGGAGGGAAAAGGGAAGTCCTTTGTTCCCTGTATTACTTCTAAAAATCATAGGAAGCAGCATACTTGAGAGATGTAGGTAGCCAGTGGACTTTCTGAAAGGCAGGCTATGAGTGGCTATATATATGTATCTCTGCCCAGAATATAAACGTGCCCTTCATCACAAACACAATCCCTGCCTCTTCACAAGTGGAAGAGATCACAAATAATGTTTTCATTTGCAGCATCTTAAAAATCTGTTCTGCCTTAACCATCAGTCTTTAAAAAAACAACCCAAACCAAAAAGCCTGTTCACGTGAGTTGTTAGTTTGTTAATATTGGGAACTGAGCTCTTGTGTAATATGATTCATGAAGTTTTCTAAGATGTGAAAAATGCTACCACTCATCTAGTCATTACTAACAGCTTGACTGGCTGAAGAAGAGCCGTGCATCTTTGCCTCGCATAATTTCATGCATGATAAAGAAACCCCTGGTCAGTTCTGTTCTGAGAGACCAGTGTTGGAAGCTTTAGAGTGAGATAAGTGAAAAGATGACATGACATAACTTTTCAATACCTATTTCAAGGACTTTCTTTCTCTGCTTTATCTTCAAAGACTTTTATTTTGTCACAGCTGACGTAGTTTTGATCACTAATGCATCCACTGTGCTCCCTGTACAGGTTGTGGGGATTCTGAAATGATGGGGTATGGTGTCTACCCTTACTGCCTTGGAGGCCCCGGTCTCTGCAAGGTAAACTGTAGCCTTCAGTATTTGCAATATCCTCTTATGCACAGGTAAAATCAACAGGAGCTTGGCATTCGGTGTAAGCCTGACAACAATCAACAAAAAAAATCCAAACAAATAAACCTCCCTCCAAAGCCTCAGGATGCATTAGATTGAAAGCAAGTGGTTTGGAGATTAATTTCTTAGCAATTGCTAAATGCAGGAAAAGCTTCATGCCTTTGAGTACTAACTGGATGTAAAGCTTGTGATTTATGTGTGTATTTGACAGGCAGTGACGTGCCTTAATGCTGGGTGCCCTGTGGACTGGCACTGGTCACAAGATGGATTTTGTGTCTGATGTCTGCTCATCCCTCTTGGGCAAATGCTGGTGGAATGACTCTGCTGCAGACTCTGACTGCAGGTCAGAGCTTTACCACACCATCTTACTCTGGTGCTTTAGGAATTCCTGTTACACCTGAGAGCAAGGAACTTCAGTGCTTCCCTGGCTTGTGTCTAAAACAGTTTCCCCGTCCCATGAAACCAAGTGCTGGGGGATTTCTCAGGGCTCAAGTCCTGCATACCCCCAGGCCCCGTATGCAGCCAGGCTGCCCGGGGGCCAGGAAGACACATGCTGCTGCGGGACACCCCGGGCATCACAGGAGCACAATGACAGACAAAATCACCCGACTGCTCTCTCACAGTAAGCAGAGGCCAATCACGTTCTGTCGTAAGTGGGCTCAGATTCAGTCTCTGTCTTTGAAAGTATGCAAAGCCTATTCAGCCTTCCTTACAGCTATTCATCAAAACTTCAAAGAAGTAATATTTTTTCCTGCAAGGTGGGGGGACAGCCTGGCATCCTTTTTTCCTTTTTTACTTAAAGCAGTAAATCTTCATTTTCTTGGAGCTCTAGGAGCAATTTCTCATCTCCATATAGCCCTGCTTATGAAGACGTTACTTATGCAGACATCTCTTCTGCAAAATCTTTTCTGCCTCAAAAGGCTCAGTACCCTTCAAGCACTGTATTCCCCTTTTAATGCACATCTTGTTTCCAGCCCAGCACCCTGCCTAGCCACGGGACTCTGCCTTCTGCTGTGGCTTCAGCCTTCTACTGACAGCAGGTAATTTGCAACTCATTCCCCTCCATGCAAAAGCAAAGCTGATCACCAGCTTCTTCCAACCCACTGCCTCTTACCTGTGATAAAAGTCTGTCCTTCTTCACAAGGCAGCATCTGAGACATGTCAGAAGAGCAACGTATCACATGGCCAGACTTGTCATGTTAGAGGAGATTCTGATCCTCTCCTTCGGGACCTGTCATTCCACGTTACAGACCAGCCCAAGCAGCTACAGGCTCTCTCATTAGCACTCACTGTATTTAATGCGGAATTGTAAAAACCTGAACTCAGATGAAAACAGCCTGCCTCAAATTACATGGCCAACTGCAAGCTATCGTAGCAGTGCCTGCTCTTCCTGTGGTGGGGGAGCAGCATTAGGCCAAACCTGAACGCCTGTGGCAATCCCATCCGGCTTTGATTCAGAAATAATTTGGTAACACTCGTGGGATTAAAGCAGCGGATGTCCGCTTACCTGTTGGCGTTTGCTGGGGGTATGTTCAGGCACACTCTGAAGAGGCTTTTGAAAGACACAGTGGGAGAAAGGAGAGAGCTCGGGGTGCTGAGCGCTCCTGGGGCACTGAGTGCCCTCAGCCCAGCAGCTCTGCTGGGCCTTTGCTGACCTGGTTTGATTCCATGCTTGCCTTGCACTCATCTGAGATCAATGACTTCACCAGGAGGCCTGGACAATTACAAGTCTAAGAAAGAGGAAAATTTGACCCTAGCCATGATCACAGGAGAAATACCAGCACTTGCTGCTCTCAGGGGGAAGAGGAGGAAAAGCAAAAGGAAAAGGGGAGGCAGGGAAGAGCAAGACTGAACAGACATGCTGTCTATAAGCTGTCTCTAATAGCGCAGGTGCTGGCAAAGCAAGGCATGAAGATTCATTAGCCATCAGACCTTACCAGGCTGAGCCCTGGTGGCTGTAGCCCTGGCAATAACAGGGAGACACCATGTGCTGAGCTGGACTTGGCTTAGCAAACCTTTCTCCGCTTAGTACTTTCCTAACTCTAGTCCAGGTGCTGTGTTTGTCCAGCTCATAGTCAGTCTTGTGCCATGCTTGCCACCATACTGTCATTCCAGCCTTCAGAACTGAGAAGTCTGAAACGAAGCAGCCGAGAGCCATCAGCTCCATCCCAGGATTGGTGCAGGCCTTGGGCAGGGCTGCACGGGAAGGACCTTCCCGCTCCTGCTCAGTGACTGTTTTGGTACCTCTAGCTTTGTGAGCTCTCCTAGCATGGGCCAGTTCTGGGACACGTTAAATGCCATTGTGCTTCAAAGGCACCCGCAAGTTCCCCAGGGCTCAGCTACATCAGTGAATGGCAGAACTTGTAATTCATCCTGTCGATAAGTGGGTGTGTTAATCAAGGGGAAAATCTGTGCAATTGGCTGATCTTGATTCCAATTAATTTCCCATTAACAGATTTCCTAAATCATTAACAGAATGCCTGGTTACAGATGATGCCAATAACTCTTTGGCACATATGGCCTTCCTGCCATCATGGGAGGGAGTGGGCTGGCTCAGTCTGAAGGGAGAACTTTGAAGATCCTGGTGCCTTTCTAAATGTAAGGATTTTTTCCTGAGTATTTTTATGGAGGGGTCTGCTTGCTGGAAGACCTGTGTCTTGGTTAAGATTGATCCCTTTGTAAAAGGAAATTAAGTTTTGTGTGATAAGAAGCGAAGTTTACAGTAGCACGTGTATTGTGAGGTTTGATAATTTTGATTTCTATCTGAAATGATTGTGGCTCTGTGTAAATCTGAAAAATACCGTATTCCATTTGTATCTTTTGCTTTTTTTCCTAAACGATGGAGGCTTTTCACAGCATAAATGCTTGGGGGGCGGGAATCACGTGAGTGAAGCATTTCTATCCTTTTCTATCTATCCTAAAAAAACTCTAAGGGTTATGGAAAAGCATTTTGAAGCAGTTAATAATTGGGGGTATTGATTAGGCAGCAGGTACTGGCTTATGATTCGAAAGACATGCTATAGCTTCAGACCTCTAAACTGTGCAGTGCTCGGTATGTCAGAGAACGAAGGCAACTTTAGCGTACCTAGATATTTTACAAGTTTTATAGTGTTTCATGTTCCTGCTGTTTTACAGTGCTCCACTGTTGAAGAGTCACATTAAATTCAGCCTACCGAGTGGGGCTCTTCAGTGGAGAGGAATTTTGGGAGCTGAGAGTAGGAATCATGGATTTAGGCCTTGAGCAGGATGGTATTGCAAAGAAAGCTAATTTTAATAGAATTTTTCGTATTTTTTTTAATCCCTTCTTTAGTATATTAGATTTTGGTTCTGTAGAAATAAGGCTTTTTTTTTTTTTTTTTTTCCCCACGGGGGAGTCCCTGGTGCCTCTGAAGTTGGTGGGAGTTGTGCTGTGAACTACAGCTGCTGAGAGTGTGATTTTTATCCTTCAGCTTCGTGGTTTGCAGTGAGCCACCAGGGTTCACCTCTGCTCCTGGACCATCTAATTTGGTCCTTCTCTGGGCTTCTAGTGGTGCCATAGGCCACTGAGTAAGGACTCTGCTATTGAAAAAGAAAACCCTCAGGACTAACCCCAGCAGAGTTAAGATTGGTATCTTCAATTGCAGGTGCTTTATCTAGAGTGTCTCTCTCAAAGGAGCTTGATGTCATTCCTGTCATGGAAAGTTGGCTCTGGGAAGAGTTACTACACCTCTATTTTCTACAGGTTTGTTGTCTCTTTCTACCTGGAGATCATGTTTGAGCTGTCTGTTTTCTGGGCTGCCAGGTATGTGGCAGCCCCTGCTGTGCTGCAGAGTCACTGGGTATATGCAGAACATCACAAGTCAACATACAGTAACGTAAGTAGTCCTTTAATTTTATTATAAATGGCAGACTTTTTGTTTAAGCGCTATTCTTTCTCAGCACATCACAGACTCAAATACTTACCAGTGCGGCTTAGGACCCTCGCAGTGCATGCAGCTTTACTAACCAACGCTGCGATAACCACCAGCCCTGGGAGAAGCCACTGAAGTAGGAACTGATGGATCAGTCACACAACCCTGGAATTTAAAACAGCAGCGCAAGGAAGAAAAAAATCCAGAGCAAATAGTCTGACGGGGGGGAAGGAAAATAATTTTATTTTATAATTAAGCTACAAAGCAGGATGACAGACTTCATAAACTGAGTCCTGTTTCCCTAGACAAGCCAATTAATGTACATGGCTGGAATGATACATGTTTTAACAAGCAGCATGGAAAAATAGTGTGTTTCAAGTTGGGAAAGTCACACTCAAAGCCTTTAACATGCAGAGTCAGCTAGATACAAAATGCTAACAAATCTATCTTAACAAGCTTTTAAAATGTATTTGGAGTAATGAGGAGAAAATATAGGAAGACTTATAAACACACATGAAAGTAATT
This sequence comes from Limnodromus scolopaceus, assembly GCA_028565335.1. Classification (NCBI taxonomy): domain Eukaryota; kingdom Metazoa; phylum Chordata; class Aves; order Charadriiformes; family Scolopacidae; genus Limnodromus; species Limnodromus scolopaceus. Next base: position 10,042,665 of record JAOXNO010000070.1, on the reverse strand, counting down.
TCAGCGGTTATAGATTGCATAACATAGTGAAAGCATTTTAGTTACTGAGCAGCAGTAAAATGTGTTGACTGTTTAATTTGTACACAGTTTTATTTCATAGCATTTTGAAAGTTGCCTTTTGACAGAGAGAATACATAAGGATGTAGACCTATCGTGAGGCAGATAACTTGAGCTCTCTTGTCAGTTATCTTCAAGGTTAGAACCATTGTGAGAAAATAATGCTCCTGAGGATCTGGGATGTACGTGGCTGTGCCCGGAATCAATTCCACTTGCGGATCCCACCGACAAGGGCACACTTGGATTCTTGCAGTTCATTAACAGCTGTGTTTCAGACAGTTCACCAGGGCCTGATCGAGGGGGTTCACATGCAGATACCGTAGGCACAAGCCAAAGAGTCCTGGGCCAGGTCCGTACTATGAGACCTATGAAAGACTTTATTCAGTTGTGTTGTTGCTCCTGAGCTAATGGGTGGGGAAGAGCTCTGTTGTACTGGAGATTAACAAGAGCTCTCAAAATAGCAGCCCAAAATTTACCTCTCTGTGGTTTGGTGCAATATCCTATGAATCAGTGGCGGTTAAGGCTGTTTCCATCTATTTTTTTTTTTTCCCGCTTTATGAGATGAAAGACCAGGGGCCCACCCTCCTTGAGTAATAAAGTTTTGGCAGCAGTTCCTCCCCGCATGTGGGTGGACTGACTGCCTCCCCCCAGCTGACAGCCAGATTCCAGCCATCGCTAGGCCAAGTTACACTGTAGCATCTGGTTGTCCGTATGTAGAAGCGAATAGGCCTGTTTTTCCATCTCGCTTACACATGTTAATATAGCCCAGCTGGACTTCCAGATGTGGAGAGAAGCTCTTTGCAGAAGTGTGAGACCAGAAATTTGCCACTTTCTTTCCTGTGCAGTCCAGCTGTGGTGGTGGGCAGGTATCAGCACTCCTGTTCCTCCCAGGTGTTAACCTGCCTTGGACCCCACAAAAGTCACGCTGTATTGTTATTGCTGCTGAGAATCACTGGATGGAGCAGAAAGCAGCCTTTCTTGGAAATTACTGAGGAGGAGCGCTGTTTCCATGTGGTTGCTCATCCCCATCACCTGGTATCTGTGTGTGCAGTGCTGAGAATCACCTGCCAAACAGCTCGGGGAGGCTTCCTGCCAGCACCGGTACCCTTCCTTCTCAGCCTTGTGCCTCTGCTTTCTCTGCTGCCTAACTGATGTGTAAAAGAAGTACCGAACCAAACTACTACAGCCCCCATCTGTTCTCCTGTAAGCTCTAATCCCATAAACCAGCTCTGCACGTGTTTAATGCTCACTGTGGTCTGGTCATCGTGCATGAACTTAAAGATCTGGATGTTCAGGGCTTGTATGGAAATACCAGCACAGAGAGTGGTGTGGGCACAGCTGCCGCCTTTAGAGCCGGATTCACTAAGTATCCTTGCTGCCTTTGGTCTGTTCCTCTTCCCAGCACTTAACACCTATTGATGTCTCCTGCTTATGTCCTGTTTTAACCGCAGTGCACCAAGTGTTTGCCTTTTATTACGTTAAAGGGAAAGTAACATGGAGGTGAGCTCGACTTCCAGGATACGCAGAAGCCTTGGATGTAACCTGACGTTCCTTGATGACAGTGCCTTAAATGTAACCTGAAAAAAGGAAAATAGATTACTATTTCAGTTTAAGTTGATAGCTGCATTTCTCTTACTTCCTATGTGTTTAATTTATCTCTACGTTCAGAATTCCTCATGCAAATTATCACTGCCTCTGTTTAACTCTGCTTAACTAATTGGTACTTGTATATGCAAGATTAGTGATCAACTATATTAATATTATTGACCCCTGTTTGCCTTTTAGTGCTATCTATTTTTCCCAGGTGAATGCAATTAGAGCGTAATTAATTATCAAGTAACTATGTTCCTTTTATTCTGAACACTGTAACAATTACACACTGAGATCGGCACAAAATCCTGAATACGTAATTCGTTGCTTTGTGCTTTTCCCCTAGAATCCATGGGAGATTTGCTAGAAGACAGGCACAAATAGTTGATACATAATGTATTTAAAGACCTATAAAAGTTTCATCCTTGAGGGCCCACTGGGAATAGGATGGTTTGAATTTAACTTCTAATTGTATAGCTGAGAAACAAAGTACAGATAGGGGATGGTTACTGTAACTGGCACTACACCAAAATAAATGTTGGACCCAGCTGTCCACGGCCCCCAATACATGAATAACTTTATGATCTTGGGTTGTTTAATTGGATTCTGTGGGACTGTGAATTTGAGTAAACTTATTCATGCATGGGTATTTTTTCAGGATCAGGCCGTTGCAAGTACTTTCATTGTTGAACAGAGGTACAGCAGTGACTGTAGACGAGGCCACAGTTTGGCTCCGGAGGTGCCAGGTCTGCTCTCGCCCGGGGTGGGCTCTGCTCCACCCAGGTTTAAACGTGCCGGTGTCCGGGATGGTTTTTCTCGTGGGTTCTTCTGTTCGCTCCCTTCGCCCGTTCAGGTTTGGGAGCAAAGTGGCTCAGTATCAGCGAGCGGCGCCTGTTTCTGGTTGAAGGGCGGGCTGAGGGTGCCTTCCCCGACAGGCCCCTGGCCCAGCGGCTCCGGACCGGCCCCGAGGAGCGACCCCTGCTCGGGCCGGGAGCGGGGCCGGGGCCGCCCCCGTCCCGTCGGGGCCCCGCGCCGCCCCCGAAGCCGGTGCTGCG
>JAOXNO010000070.1:10018266-10038777 GCA_028565335.1 Limnodromus scolopaceus | reverse complement strand
GGTGGGGAGGGGGTGCGGCCGCCCCTCGGCCCGGGGCACCCGCGGGTTTTACTGAACTCGGGCACTCCCCTGGCGCGTCAAGACCATCCTGTGCCGCCCCAGCCCCCGGGTACACAGCGGGCGGTAGCGCTGCCTCCTCTCAACCATTTCTCCAGCCCGCGTTGACTCCCCCGTTCACCCTCTCGTGATATTCGTAACAGCCAGGGACCGGTCACGGGTGCTTTTCTCCCTTGAATACCTGTTTTAATAGTTTTCCAAGAGATTTTCCGAGAATGCTGCTCCACTAATGCTGAGCCCAGCTTTCCATGGCAGGTTTTACTGGTTTGAGATGGAAAATAGCTGTTAAAAATGAGAAGGTGGAGAGGGAGGAAAAAGAAAACACCCCAAACTCTAGCGACGACAGGTTGGAATACAATTATCTGAACCTCTCCTGGCTGGCAAGCTCTGAAATACTGAGGGCTGCAGGAGACTTTTGGAATGATATTGTGAGAAGTTTGAAAAATATATTCCATATTGCCTCTAAGTTTTAATGGGCAGGAATGAATAAGCCAAATTTTATTGGTAGAAACACATTAGAGAGTTTTGCATAGAACTCTACTCTCTCATTATGATACATTATATATAAGTTTTCTAGCAGAAACATTTATTTGAATACATGCTGGGCAGTTCTAAAATATCTCCGCGTATCTGTGATAGATGCCTGACACAAATTACGCCAGAAGATTTCAGGGTTTCGTTGCGTCACTGTTCTTCTTGCCAGCTTATACGGCTGAGAAATTGTGAACTGTAAAGTCCATCTTTCTAATATCCATAAATGCGTCCTGGGGCAAAGAAGATGATTCCAGGTTCATCAATTGTGTGCGTGGCCTTAATGATTCTAACTTCAGTTTTCTCTTTGTCAGAATCTGACTCGAGTAGAGCAATGAGCCGGTCTGTCTTCAACTCTTCCTTCTGATAGTCAAAAATACCAATGCAGGAAGGTAAAGCTTCTTCCCCTAAATCAAGAGAATCTTCTATCTGGCTGTCCTGTAAAGTTAACTCCAGAACAAGATCTGGAGATACCAGACCTCTCCTCTTTCCGTTGTGTCACTTGGAAATTGCTCATTTGCTAAATTAAGGTTATTTAAGTCTTAGCTTGACCCAAAGCTCTGGATTACGTAGGGTTCCTTCCACTGGTTTTCAGTGGGATTTACACAAGAAAAGATTGTGTTCTCCACCCTCACGTACTTTCATTTCTGCTTCTTGTTCAGAGCTTTTGTTAGCCTTTTGCAATTCTGAGAATCGCTTCGCTTTTTCTCTTCTTTGAGGGAAGGCTGTTGTCTTTGGCAGCTGCCAAGGTATACAATCTGTCACTCACAAGAGCGAGTCACAACAACTAAAATTCTGGCTGCATCTCTCAAAATAGGTTAGGTAGTTAGCAGAAGCATTTACAGAGCCATTCCTTATAAATTATGATTAATTGAGCATGAATTATGAATTATAGTTCACATTTGGTGCTCAGCATGCTGCTTTAGAACACTTGTCACATGTGGTACTCTTCCATTTTCCAGAAAGAATTAAAGGATGTTTATAGAGGCGAAGGAAGTATTTTGATGTTACAGTGGCATAAATTGGAACAGCTCCGCTGTTCAGTGACTTTAATCTGGATTTCATCCAACATTACTCAAAGGATAATTTTACCCAATTTTTATTGCATTTCTTCCTTCAGATAGTTTGTTGTTGTCATTGTTGTTGGTTTGTGGGTTGTTTCTCATCCCTCCACTCTCATTTCAAGTGAGCTCCTGATGCCTTTGCCTTTGTTCCTAGTCCGTATATTGTAGGGCAGGCCAACAATAATCCATTTTGGGGGGAGAAATCAGACTGTAGGTTTTTCATCTATTTTTTTTGAGTCAGGCAGAAAATGAGAGCTTTAGAATCAATGTTATTTCACTGTATCATTAACATAATGATAGTGGGAATGAAAGAACTGTAGTGAGCACAGAAGAAAAATATAAAATGTAATAAATATACTCTATTAGATGTAAATCAGGACAGGTATTTATTCCACAGTTTAAAAAAAAAAAAAGTCTTGGCAAACAAACATATCTACATATTGGTACTGAAGGCATTGGTTTTGTTCTGTTCTCGTGTTATGCTAACGTAAGATTTCTCAGTTGAGTTCTAAACTGAAGAATTCTGGTTAAATACACACACCAAAAAAAAAAAGCGGAAAAGTCATTTAATCAAACTCACCCCACCTTCTGAATTTTCTAATCTCTCTCCCGCTCTGCTTATCTCCCTTGCATATCCCTCCATGATAGCTCTGTCCTCTCTGCCCCACCTGTGACCTGCTGCAAAATCCTGGTGGCAGAAACCAGATTGGTTGGGCTGGAGACAAAAGCTGATTTAAGTCCAGTGACCTTTAATGGCCAAGCCCCAGGTAGGACTTCTAGACCAACACAAATGCTCTGCCTGGGACAGCAATATTGGTGTATTCCAGCCTGAAGAGCTGATCCAAACCCTTGTTTCAGTTGCACAGGTTTACACTTCATTAGACATTACAAATCACTTAAATCTTCATTGGGATTTATTCTGTATTTACTTTTGTTATTATTAAAATAATTATCAACACTTACAGGTCCACAATAGGATGAAATAGGAGAAAGAGAGTTCTTGAAGTCACTGATTTGGAAATAATGCTGCCCTATACTGATTTATACAGATAAATCCTAATTAAAAGGGCTGTAACTGCATGTGCAAATGTGAATGGACGTTTGCTTACACCCTGGAGGCGCTAATACACAGGTCTTGAAACTTCTTTGTGAGCCTCATGGCTCTCCCATGGGATGTTCTCCCCAAGGATAATCAATTGCAAAGCACAAATTCTGGCAGTGAAACAAGTTGCAATAATCCATTTGTTAAGTAAATGTAAAGAGTAAATTGAGAAGAAAAGGTGGTTTGCTTGTAGAAAACTCCTGCTCAGAGAAAGTGATTATGTTTTGGAAGTGGGGATTTATTGAAAATGGTTCTCTCAGTTTTAGAGACCTTACTATCACAGGTTTCAATACTTTGGATTTTTAGGAAGATCTTGTGAAATAAGATGCTATTCCTCATACTGAGTAAAGCTGTGCTAATTTCCTGGTTTCGGTGGAATGACTCGTATCTGTGTAACTCAGCAGAATTTTGCCCTAAATTCTAGAAAACCAGATTGCATTTCTTTTAATTTTATTTTTTTAGTGGATCATATTTCAGATGCATATGATTTGTACTACTTTCATTTTATGGTTAAAGAATTACTTGGTGTACAAATCAGCACTTTCGGTGACACAAGAACACAGAGGAAATATTAAAAATGCAATTGAATAAGATCCACTGTGCCCTTGTTTAAAATAAAGTTACGGGTAATCAATCCTGTATTTGTTGCTGGGCTGTTGGATTGAGTCTCTGGGTTGGGGACTGTGAAGCTGAAGGCTGTGATAGCAGCAGCACAGCTGCCAGTTCTCTAATTAGCCCATGGGAATTACAGGTGACATGACTGTTGTGATGAATATTTTGAGCTGTAACTAGGTCTGTGAGCACTCTGACATTTTTTTGCACCTTTATGCCCCGTTAGTACCTACTTTAGACAGATATTCCTGTAGTTAATCTTTCTACAGAAGAGAAAGCCAAACTTTCTCTTTTGAGCCAAACAGAAGGCATTAACAAAATCAGGCTGGCTGCAATTGTTAGATGAAAGAGGCCACCATTGATGTGACCATAGAGGGTTGACTAGTCAGAGCTAAAGCTAATGTGATTGGGAGGGGAGGTCTTGCATTGGAAATGACTTCCAGCGTGGAGAACACTGGAAGACAACTGAGACAGATGGGGAAAAACCCTGGAGAACGTTTTGGTTTTTTCTGGAAGTCTAAGTGAGCTAGACAGGCACATCCCACTGACACTTGTTTTCCTTTGAGACTGCCAGGAATTAAGTCACTGCAGTGGTGTGACAATGTTGTTTCAGGGGTACCTTCATACCATACCCTGTGTGCTGCATAGACAGATACGTCATGAAGATACATTGAGTACGATGGTTGCTTTTACCTTCTTCACAGCATCCTCGGATTCACTTAAATTAAGTTCCACCAGAGGAGCTAAAAATTAAAGATTCCTTTCTGCTTAATACATACTTTCCAATAGAGAATACTGCTAAAGTTTACATTACTATGGGAATTTTTAATCTAAATAAATAGTTTTGAGGCAAAGGGCTTGTCTTATTCACAATGTGGACTTCTGCGTCCACGCTTCATTTCCTCTAGACAACATTATTGTAACACATTGCTGAGTGCTCTTTCCCCCCAGTCCCAGTTTAGCTGACTCGGTTGCCCCCCAGTTCCTGCAGACAGGACTGTGACCAGAATACAAGGTCTCATTGCAGTCTCCCAGCCTCAATAGATTGATTCCCATTTCAAACACATTGATTTTTGCAGTGCTCACTATAGTAACAGCATCCTGCTCTCTGTGTTTTGTACCCTTGACTGATCAATGTTAGTCTTCAGCTGGAAGCCTGGACGTATCCCTGGCATGGACCTCAGCTTTGTGTTCATTTAGAGCTTACAAGCCTGAGGAGTTTCGGCCTGAAATACAGCAGTGACTTATTAGCCGCTTAAAAAGCAGGTTTGTCATGAAAATACATAGGGAGCTGAGTAATCGCTAGATCAGGCAGATCTATTGTGTCTTCAACCACATCTTGTATTTTGCTCCTCTACAGTCATGCTGATATCGGCAGCGAGAATCACGACAGTGGTAGAAAAGAGTGCTGTCTCCTCACCTGACATCACACCCAGCACAGCAAAACAAGAGAAATTTTAACCGACTCTGACCTCTTAAGTACTGAATTAAAGCAACTTCTGGTGCATTCTGTCAGTCTTTTGGTGTGCAGATATTTTGCCTGGAAAAGTATCTCCTTTTCCCTCCTGCATGTAACAGACTAAATTTATTTAGAGGCAAATATGTGCCAGAAGAATACAGGGCATAAAACAGGAAATGTAGAATCACAATGAAATCTGAATTATGTGCTCCTGTCAGTTAAGGATATGGCATCAAACTTCTTATTCAAGGAATATATTCAGATGGAAGGAAGGGTTATCTGGATGTTACCCACAGATCCTCCTAGAAAACTAATGTTATTTATTACTTAAAGGTCGAGTACAATGGCAGGGAAAATAGGGCATATTACATAAAATCTAAATGGTTTAGAGGTAGTTATGGTCATTGTATACAGAGTATAAATATACATTAATAGAGTCCTTGAAAGGGTAGAATTGGAGTGCTCTGGAAGTTCTCAGTTAATGCTCTTAGCTCTTACAAACTGGCAGCTCACATCTATCAGTAGGTAGTGCCACACTCTTAACTTGTCCTACCTCATCATCATTTTATTAATATTTGTGTCTGTAATGTTAATAGCTGTAACTTTAAGCATATAAACTATTCTGTAATTCTTCATAATTAAAGTAGGCCATAACCCAAAAAATGGTAATCTGCCTAGAACAGCATTTTTCCTATGTTCATAAATTAAAAAAAAAAATAAAAATCACAGGGACTATTTTTGTAATCTCTCAGTTTGAACAGACATGAATTAATTATGTCTTGGACCTTTTAGGGGGATTTTTTTTCCTAAACCTGACTTGATTTGACCTTAAAACTACAGATGATGACGATTATTCCCTAAGGGTCCTCAGTGAGAAGTTCTGTAGGCTATTTTGATCACTGCTGCTGACCTTTCCTTAAGATGCCCAGCTGCAGTGGGAGCCAGCCTCTCTTGCTGACCTTGTCTGCCAGGCGAAACAACCTAGTCTCAATTTTTTGTCTGAATTGGGAACAGTGATCTTCTCTTCTTATTCGAGTAAACATTTTCAACTGCCGGGAACTTTCAGCAGACAGGGTACTCCTCCTACACATCTGCACACGCACACACACACACATCCCACCCCCATTATTCCTTTGGTTTTGTTTTTTTAACGCCTTTCAATTTATTAACTTCACCCACTGTGGATTCTGGTGCTGGATATAGGATTCTGACAATGGCTGAGACAGTATAGTGTCTAAATACCTTACTATTCTTTAAATGCTCGGGGCACATCAAGGCCATATAAAATTGTCTTTATTTTGGCCGGGATGAGGGAGAAAGAAGGAGGAAGATGGCCCATGCCCACAAGACTTCTGTAGTTTCTGTGTCTACTGTATTCTTCTGAGCTTATATTGACCCTTTACTGCTGATATATTTTCTTGCAGAGGGAGGATGTACTACAGTACTTCATCTTCTCTCTGCTCGTGCTGGCTCTCAGGGGAAATTTGGTCTTTTTAGTATGCAGTTCAAACACTGTCTGAAAAGGCATCATGGTTTGGATAATAATTTTTTCAAACAAATTTAATACACTGATTTGCTTGGGATGAGGATCAAGTACTGTTCCATCCAAGATGCACCTAAAGGGCAACTTGTTTGAGTTAAGTTCACTGAAACAGAAGTGACAGAATATCAATTTGTTTTCTAACTTCATGTCATATTTGAGAATCAAATAAGCAATTACATGAGAGTAAATTGGATTTATTTCAATATCAGATTTGCAGTCCGCTTGTTGTTTTATTTGATTGAGATAAAATAGCCTTTCATTTTACAGTAAACATGCTCAAATATTATATTTCTTCCTTGACTTCAGAGCTTGTAGTTTCTTAGCCTTAAGTTGAAAACATTTCTGATATGTAATATGTAACAGACTTACTTAACACCAGAAGCCTTCCCTGTATTAAGGTGATGAATAGTCCCAAATCTCTCTTTTCCTTTTTTTGCAGTGAGGCGACTTGCAGAGATGCCAATTGGTGCCAATGCATTTGTGTCAACTTCTGTCATTTGAATTTACCAAAACCTCAAATTTGAATGTGAAAATAGGACCTCACACATAATGTATTTGCTTAGTTCATGGGTGCAACTGTGTGTCAAAATTATATGACCATAAGAGGGTATAAATTTATCTTTTGTTTTAGAAAATATGGCATTTTCAGATTCTTTCCAGACTTTTCAAAATGTTCAGATGCTTCCAAATGATCCAAATTGTCCTACTTAAAAGAAGCAGATTTCATTAATCTCCTTTTTGTTGTTCATCAAAGAGCTTTTAGTGTAATTTTATTTGTTGCTAGATATGATTTACACAAATGTTTCTGCTCCCTAACCGTATGTAAGGATCCTAGACAGCTTAAAGGATCACTGAAAGGAAACTTAAGTGGTTCACCTCTAGGCCTCCTGCTCAAGATTAATAGTAACAGAATTGCTTCCTTCTCCTGCTTTCACCCACAATATATTTTGCAAAATGTGTCAAATCAAGACTCTTCCAATTCCATGTTTTCTGAATTTGAATTAATTCCCATGGTGGGGAGCAAAGATAATTTTGCTTTTGTTTTAGTTCATCTCTTACACAGATTTATTTTGGAACACTCTATTACAAATTACTTCTGTATAAAAAAGCACATTCTTTATCTAGAATTGTAACACCCCTCTAGGCCAAATATAATTTTGGTGAAATATGTGAAGCTCTTTGCCAAATCCCTGAGCCGCTGCAAGTCACTCCATTCTACGCAAATCAAACTCGTGCATTTACTATAAATGTTAAAGAAACTCCAAACATGACAATTGAGGTTTTACCAGCCTGAAAATTATAGCCCAACCATGATAACTGAAGTTCTGACAGCAATAAAACTGAAATTTGGCTGCCAAAAGCTGTATTTAGCTGTTCATTCTAATGGTTGTGATCACCATGAATTCTGCAGGGAATTAGCAGTCTCGGTCCGGAAGTAGTTGCAGCGCGTACAATGTGCATGAAACAGCCAGGTATCTACATGCAAAATAACAATTGTTAGCCAAAGGAATGATCTCAGTCAATTAAAGGCTAAATTAGTCTCCTAAATGAACTACTCGAAGGAGTTGCCTACCAAGGCCTAGCCTGAAGCTCATTAGTATTGCAGTATCTCCTACTGCCGTTCCCCGCTGGAGAGGGAAATGCAGCAGCACTTGCTCACTGGGTCCTGCCAGCCTTCCAGAAACACTGAACTCGTGGCTCCTTTTCCTGATTGATAAATAATACTCCCTGCAAACATTTCTTAAGCCATGATTTGGACCTTCTTATTGTAATTGTTTCTTTAGATCCTTCCAGTAAAATCATGCCATGTATAAATACATATGGCTGTGAAAGTTTTATTAGGATCCTACAGTTTGCAGACAGGAAACGTTGAGTTCATCTGTGTTTCCATGCGGAATTGGCAGGGCTCCTGTCCCTTTCGTTCGTCCGCTGCACGTTCTGTAGAGTCATAGAATATTGGGTGGGAAGGGATCCTGAAAGTTTGTTTTGCCCTCAGGGACGATCAGAAACACTTAAGCCATTCCTGACAGCTTATTCGTCTAACCTGTTTTTGTTGAGACTTCACAACCTCCCTAGATGATCTTGCCAGTCCTAAGAAAGTTTTCTTAATGTCTTTCTAAATCTCTTTGTTGCAGTTTTCTTTTCCTATCTATGTTTGTACTCTGAGAACAATTTATTGCCTTTCTCTTTGCAACAGTCTTATGTATATTTGAAGGCCATTAGCATATTTACTAATATTTTGTCCAAGATATATTATATATATTTTTTTCATTTATTTATTTTTTTTTGCATGGCAGGACATGCAGTCAGATGGGCTATGTCATAGAATTTACCATCTCCAGTGTTACTCCATACTGTGTTAAGGACTTGGATAAAAGGTTTGCACATTGGCTTTTAGCGAGAGCTGATATAAATCTACATCGGCTCAGGAACAGGCCAAGGATAAAGTTCTTATTGTTCTACCCTCTTGGGTGCCTCATTGCTTCAGTCAGGAGGTAATTTGCTTTGGTTTATATGCTGTTACACATTACTTCCCAGATGCAGGGACTGAGTTATTATGGCTTCTTTGTCAGTGGCAGCAGAAAGGATTAAAACCCAATCTTTTGCCCAGATCTGGTGACAGTGGGGAGGAGAGAGGAAAAAAGATTAACTGGCCTTCAGAGACAGGTCTTCCCTATGCTGGCACAGGCAATGCTCTGTTCGGAGTGGAGGAACTGTACACAGTGAACAAGAGAATTGCCTTGAAACTTACCTTAATTATTACTTTTCTTGCCAGTATCTAATGTTATTTAGCAAATATAAGTTTTATTCCCCCCCCTGTCTTTTTCTGATGAAGTTATGGGTTTGTCTCTTGACCACATAGACACATCAGGGTCGTTGGTAGGGTCTACACCTGCCTAAGGGCTTGGCTTCATCACTGTTTACAGATACCCTCAGTAGCTGGAGCAGCCACCTCAGCGTATTGTTTCATAATCTGTGTGTGTCTTTATTGACTTGTTTTGCCTTACTCCTACCATCTTTCTTTTTTGACTTCTCACCTTTCTCATACCTTCAGCAGAATCTCAGAATTCAATCGGCGGAACTATTCATCTATAAAAAAAGAAGTAAAACCATTTTGAGATGTTCAAAGCTATTTTGTCAACCTGAAATGTTTTCCCTATGTATTTATATGTACTAAGTGCAAATATATTATGTGATTTCCTTTTCTAATTATTTATGGCCCTTTTTTGATATTGCACATCAGTTTAAATTTGCACCACTGCTAAAGTTATCTGACAGTAAGCTGTGATTCTGACATGCAATTACAGTGGTGTAAACAATATCTTGTCTTACTGGTAAAGAAAGCCAACCTCAGAGGCTCCTCTAAAAGACTAACACAATACAAGATAGGTATGTTTCCTGAGACTTCATAAAGAGTTACGGGGCTTTTTCCTCCAAAGGTTCTGGATAGTTCCTATGATACTTGTGCTTTTGGTTTTGGGTCTCAGTTATTGTGCTTGCTCAATCATGGTATTTCACAGATTAATCCAAAAGAGAAACCAAATGGCAACGTGAGGCACACAGCAGCAGAACTAGAAGGGTTCCTGCTCATTCAGGGTACTGGTTCTCATTTCTCTGTAGTGAGACTAAGTGCTTTTTTTAGCCCTTTTGCGCAATTATTTAGAAACCCAGGGAGGAGTTGCTCTTTTCACTCCTTTCCACTTCCTTCCCAATCCAGCTGTGTCAGAGGACGAGGTCACCATCCTCAAATACTCTTTACTACTGCTCTGAAGGAGAGCAGTTTGTGAGAGTGCTGTCTAATAGGCTTCTGACAGAGCCAACTGGTCAAACTTAAACAGTTTTTAAATGGATAGTCTGAGCTATCTCAGACAAATTTGCTTGAAGAATATAGGAGTGTTCCTGTAAATGTATTCAGTAGAGTTATTTCCACCAGGGAGTGGTGACAAGTGGCTGGCATTGATGATCCCTCCCACTAAGACAGCTGGATGGGGAGATGATGTGTCTCCAGCCTAGTCCCCAAGCCAGCAATAACTGCCCCTGGCTGTATCTTCAGAGGAGACTTGTCTGCATATGAATGTTTTATCAGTCATACGCTCTCTATCCATGCTGGATTTCTCAGTTTAGTGTTACCCTTTCCCTAAATACCTTAAACTAAAACAGAAGACTCTGGTATCCCTACAGGAATTACAGTCTTATGAATAGTAATGGGAATTTACACCTGAGTTTAGTGCAACATAACTTTTCCCTGCATCTTGAAACTTAGTGTGCATCAGCTGAATTACATTAACTTATCCTTTGTGTGCTCGTAGCCTATGATAAACTTGGTGATTTCATTTCTGTCATGCAGTAATAAAAATAAAAAATAAATATACCAGATTATTTAGAAGCACGGTAACTGTTTCCAAATGAATCCCCATCTATTGTTTGTAAGGAGATGACTTAGCTATTTGCACAGGCACACTGAATTTGAAAACTGGAAGTGGGAGAGAGATGGGAAGAAGCACTTAAAACTGCTGGTTTGATTACACGACACACAGCAAAAATGGATTAAGGACCTGTTCCTGAGTTGATGGTAGTGGCTGTGATTCATACCAAATTTAAAATCTATATAATGCCTAGTTTCATCACGTTTAATTTTTAGTGAAATATTTTGTTTATAATGACACAAATGCCAAATAAATAGATCATAATCCAAGCTAGTGATGATAATGGAAACATGAAAGAAAAATGTCAAATTTGATGGAAATGCAATGTTATGAATTACACCTGTATTTGATCTGCAAGTATCCATTGCATCTTGTGCTCATATCCTTGGAACGCTTCCTCTGCATTTCAAAGCTCATATGGTAGAATGATTCATTTTGTCATCATCAAATCAGGTAGCACTTGAGGCTGCTTAAGCAGTGCAGTGATTACAATCAATTGGGTGGCATAACCTTTCTGAAGGTTATCGTGACACCGAGAACACTTGGTACTGTACCACCTGAAACTGAAAAAAATGCCTATGGTCATTCAGCAGGTTATTTTGCCTTTTAAAATGCCCAGATCTGCCTAACAGGTGCCTATGTCTTTTTTCATATACTATGTTAGCATTGCTAATGCAGCAAAGCTTACACCATCCTCTTCAAAGAGACTTAAATTGGTTACATGCATTCAACATCCATTGAAATTCAGTGGCATTTGGGCACCAGATTCACTTGTGCACCTTTAAATACTTTGGCCTTAATTAGCAATAAACTTTACAGTACTGTTTAATCAACCAATGATTCTCCATCTAGTCTAATCTCTTACTCTGTGTGAAACAGATGGAACTAATATCAATAGACCTCTTAATCTGTTAATCTAGGTAGCTTTTGTGTTATGAATATGAGCCTGGCTTTCAAGGGTCCTTCTTTATGTTTTGCGTAGGGTTCTAATATTTGTGCTTAACGACTTTGTGTTAATGAGTAAAAACAAGCCTGTTGTGATATGCCACTGGATCTATGTCTATTACAGGTTTTCATTGCAGAAAAGATGGTTCATAGGGTTTCAGAGGCACAGAGAACAATGAAATTTTTTAATATATATTTGGCTAGAACCTGTGTTTCTTTGGAAGAAAGCTTGGCTTTTCTCCACAGTATTAACAAATTTGCTAGTTTAGAGTGGGGGAAGGCAAAGGGGGTGCTAGCAAGCCATGGAGAACATAAGGAAAATAAGTTGAACATGGGACCCAGAAATACTGAAGGCTCAGAGCTTCCCACAGTACTGGTTTTAGGGGAATGCTCACAAGCCAAGACACTACGAACAGGCAGCAGTCTTTTGCAGAGGAAGGGTTAGAAGTTTTACACCAATATGAAGTTAAGAGGTGATGCCCCTCAAGTCAGACACAATGGTAGGTGTGGTACAAGCCATTGATTGCAATATCTCACTCTCACTGGTGTAAATCAGGACACTTACAGCTGTAAAACAGTCACTTTGGACAGTGAAATCCAAAGATACATACTGCTATAAGAGCAGAATCACAGAATCAGGCATCATTTCTACATGCTGTGGGATTTATTTGCTGCTCAGGATTTACAGTCATCTCTGACAATTGCTTCTTGCAGCCACAAAACCAAGTACATCCTACACCAAAGCACAGCAATAACAAGATTTGAATGTCATTAGGGGCTGCTCCTACACATCTTGTATTAAAGCAGCTAAGTGTTTAACCCATGAATAGAGCTCTCATTATCTTTGCTTTTGAAAACTCAGTATAGATCACTTAACCACTCTGCAAGAAATCCCATGAGAGACCAACAACAGCAGGGAACAAAGTCAAGCAAAAAGGATTGTATCTGGTAGAGCTTTTTAAACACATTTTTCATATGAGCGCAGAGTCAACTTGAATATTACTCCTAATATAGAT
Source organism: Limnodromus scolopaceus (assembly GCA_028565335.1). Lineage (NCBI taxonomy): Eukaryota > Metazoa > Chordata > Aves > Charadriiformes > Scolopacidae > Limnodromus > Limnodromus scolopaceus. The sequence goes on along the minus strand of JAOXNO010000070.1, from coordinate 10,026,021 downwards.
TAACCTAAGACAGATTTTTGCAGGGTATGAGGCTGTAAGAGAATTTGGCCAGATAGTTTTTCTCTAAAAAGCTCTGCCAATTATGTGCAGCGCAAAGGAGAGACTAATGCACAAAATGCATAATATGCCGCCTTCTTCACGACATGGGGCTTAAAAAAATGTTATGATCCTATTTGCATTTTCCATCTGTGCTCAGGTAAATCCAAGTCTGAGATAAGAATCTGTTTCAGTTTAGTTCATCTAGAAAAATCAGCTACCAAATTTGTGGGTTCAGTTTCCAGCCATGAATGTGTCCATTTGAGAAGTTTCAGTGTCATACAGGGTCAGCTACAGTTGTGTAAATCTGGAGGACTGGGGTTGAAGTGTGAGATCTACCTGTGTGTAACTGATTGAGAAGAAACCTAGAGCCTCTCTGCTGGCTAACGAGCAAATTACCTTATTCACTTAAATATATTTTATAAATAGTAACTGATCATTAACAAGTGTATAGTACCCTGGCTTTTGACTTATGTTTCAATGCTTGAAACAGATGTCAGATTGACAGCATGTCAAACAAATCTTTGTTTAGTCACAGAAAACTTATGTACTAAAAATGGTGAAAAGGTCTGGGTTTTTTCCTCTACCCTTAAGCCAGTGATTTAGAAGGTCTGACTTGAAGAGGTTCCTTCCAAAGGGAGATGGGGTCAAACTCCAGCTTCATCTTTGGCATTCCTTCTGAGATTGCAAAGAGATAATGGTGATAATGGAAGTTGTGTGCAAAGCGAGGTGAAGAGATTAAGGCTGTGAAATGCAATCAACCTCTGCTACCAGCCAGCTGCAATCTACTCTTTTTATCAGTGTATTTGCAATAATGTTTTAGCAATAGTTTTACCAATTAAATGTAGGGTTATATATTCAAGCAAACAGGCTTGCACATGCATTAATAAAATCTGTGTTACAAGTTGTCTATATCATGCTCTCTGGAGCAGCAACAGTGCTGGATAACAGGTTTGGGATCATGACTGTACTGTGGACCAGCCTGCATAGCAAATCAGAACATTTCCAGAGTACTCTCTGCATGATCTGATCATGGACTAGACTAGCTCTCAGTGTGAATGTCACCATGGGATTTCGATACAAATGCACTTCCTTTATGAAAAGTGAAGATGTTTACTGTTAGCCAAATGAATTACAGAAGTTCATTTCCTAAGCAAAAGCTTAACAGGCCACTGCTAAGCAAGGAGAAACAGGGATGCTGACTCTCCCTCCCTATTCTGCTCCTCTGGGGTTTTCTCTCGTAGGCCTGGAACGGAGGAGAAATGCATCTCTCCTCAGATAAATGGGATAAGCTTTTGTTGAGCTGGACAGTTTGTTTCCAAGTTGAGCCACAGGCAAAGCTCATTCAGAGACAATAACATATTGCACATGAATTTTCAGGAAAAAGCACCTCACACCTACTAGTGAGCAGCAACCTGAAAAATGTTTCTGAATATGCAGGTAGGAAGAGAACAATTTAAACAACCTGTACCATTATTTTACAAATACATCAAAAAAAAAAGAGCCTAAGAAATCACTGTTGATCAATGGTTAAATTCAAGTCAAGTTTAACTTCTGAATATTTTTAACCTGATTTGCATAGCATCATTTTGTAAGGCCTCAACTCAGCAAAGCTTATAAGTACATGCTTTCTTTAAAGCCCTCACATATGCCACCAAATTCAATGGGATCATACATGTCATTAAGTGCTTTTCTGGGCTGAGACCTAATTCTTTGAATTTACAGGAATTTCCAGGTGCTTATTTAGGTCATAAGAGTTCTGAAATATTTTATTGTAATAGTTCTTCAGGAAAAGAAACACCTAATGCAAAACTTTGCTTTTGCTAATCATTCAGAAAGATGTGTCACACTATTACATGAAATTGCAACTACATATCAGAAACCGTTCTGAAGTGAAAGTGAGCCATATACTGTAATAGGCACTTTGCTGAGAATGTAGATTGTATTTAATTGGAACATTTGTGTGTTGTCAAAATTTATTACATGGTTCAGAATTAAAATTCACCAGAACTTAACATTTTGTTTTATCTTTGTTTTATGCACATTGTATACAAATAACTTGCTATATGAGGAAGAATTTACTTTATGGTGTAGTGTCAAAGAGACAACATAAGTATATTTGAATTATTTTATAAGCACAATGTAATCATTGTAGGGTCTTCTTACTATTTTCCCTTTCTCTGAATAATATTTAAGTCCTTTTCTAGATCTGCTTTGCCAGTATAAGAGAGGTAACACTTATTAATGTCACTTCTGGGGCAAACTATTGTAATTTAAGTTCTAACTCCTAATCTGTATTCTGAGAGGTAAGGGTTTTTTACCTGTGGCATCTACTTGTCTATTAAAAAATGCCTATACATCTACATACCTGAATTTTGCACATATAACCATTTAGATATTCAAGTAATTCTGCAATATAGCACCTGTGGTTATTTGAGTTCTTACATTAAAAGTGGATGTCTCCTGCACACTGTATCAGGGTCAGAACAGTTACCGTTGTAGCAAACACCTCTTGGCCTTTCAGAGCAGAATGTTCTCCAGGCAAACAAGTTGTCAGACGTGTGTCATACCCACAAGTTAATAACAAAATGGGTGGAAGGAACCAGTAATTCCAGCGCTCGGTTGTCATGGCAAGAACCTGCACTGTCCAAAAGGCAGAACTGCAGCCATATAACTATCTTGTGTAGAATCTCCCCTAGTGAGACCACAGAGAGCAAGCAAGCAAGGTATTACCTTCAGCAGCCCGTGCTGAAGAGTCAGCGCATCTACAGTGCTCTTACATGAGATAAGTATCAGTTTTCAAAACAGGTGGATCCATGATGATGGGCACCAAACCACTCCTTTTCCTTAAAGGTGGTTACAACAGCATGTGCTGTACTGTGGTGTAACTTGGCCATCTCCATACATAGATAATTTGTGCAGCTGCAGGCATGCAAACCAGTGAACAAACCACTGGTTACATGTTGTAACCAAGCAGTCACTACTTAGTAGCCACTGCTTTGGCAGGGTCAGCAGCATGGCTCTGGAAATCACAGGCAGCTGCTATGTTTTCTACGATGCTGCTGATGTGAATAGATTGGTTTACCAGCTCTTTTTCCTCCCAGTCCTTAAGTTCATCAAAGCAGAAATCGTTATGAGGGCAAAAGCATACAGACGTAGATCATTTCAAGCTAGTTCTGCTGTCTGCTACTGCAAACCTGCTGTTAGTTAGCTAGTGCACGAGCATTTTCCTCTGGCTCCTCAGTCGCCATGGGGCTTCAAGAACCTGACTTCTTGTCTTGCGAAGATGGGAACTTGTTCCCTGGAGGAGTATGTTTGCTAGATTCTCAATGAATCTTGCATCTTTTGGTCCTATTTATGGAGGTTTTTTCATTGTAACGTAAGATCTGGGGCATAGGTAAAAGTTGGTGCTTAAACCCTTAAATATGAGAGTAATTCTCAAAGATTGAAAGGAAGTATCACCTTTACCAAAATCTTCCCTGATTCGTATTCATTAAGTGTTTACAATGTGTTACCAGTTCTACAAATTCAAAAGCATTTAAAATGAGAAATCATACAGCGTACAACACAGTCATCTTTGCTGTACATGGACTAATATCTTACTCCTCCAAAAACTGTGTATCTTTTAATGCACATTAAATATCCTGCCCTGGCAAATTGGTCCAAGAGATTCTCCAAATTGGTTTGGAGAATTTATGCAGAAGTTCAGCAAAATTTCACTGTCACATATGGACATACAGTACCAGTTCCACATAGCACACTGTTTTCTGTGGGACTACCCAGTGTCATCAAGGGACACAAGTGCACCAGTGGTCGGCAAATCATCTGTTGAAGCTGCCAATAGTGGGTTTGACAGAATATCATAAAGAATGTTCCCTGACATAAAAAGTTGTATCAAATCGATTACTACAAAATGGCCCTGTTTATGAAGAACAGCCATGCTATTTTACTAGGTATTTTTTATAGCAAGCTTTCATACAGATGATCTTGTATCAGAAGCTTAGGAATGAAACTTATTTGTCTTAAAAATACTGTATTTTTCAGTGTTAGGCAAAATGAGAGAGTATTGAAGTCTTCTTTAAAAAGCTTGTTTCCTTTCTAGTTATTATTTCTGCAGCAAATGATAGTGATGTGTCAAATAAAAGTTTATACACATGGAAAATGTTGCAGGTGACTGCTGCAAGAAATCTCTTCCTGTACTTTGTAATAAACGTAGTCTAAAAAACTCTCTGTTGATGTTTTGAAAAACTGACTAATCATGCAAAGACAACCTCTGGTGCCCCTCTTCCTGAAAAAGTCTCTTTTTTTTCCTTCTTCCCCTCTTTGATTTTTCTTTTTTGGGTGTCACCTGTCTTTTTCCACCAAGTGGGAAGACACACAAAAAAAATTAAAACTGAATGAAAGCTGAAGCCAAAGAAACCAGTTCCTTTTGCATCTAAACAAAGTGGTATTTTTAACAGTTGGTGGCTGGTTCTAATTTAGATAATCCAAAGTAGGTCACCTTCATGAGTCTTCCAGACTTTCCAACTTAGTAACTCAGAAGGATAATAATACAATTTTTAGTTAATGAGAGAACATCAGAAAAAAGAACTGCAGGAAGCTGTGAACTGCAATATCTCCTTACCAAAGGCAGAATGCCACATGGCAAGAACAGATGGGTAATCCTTCCGTGATTATCCTCGACCACTGGCTGAAAGAAAAAGCTGTCACAACACTGAGAGCTGTATATAAAGTACATATACATGACATTTCCCCTCATTGGTGGTAAAAGGTTATACATGCTAAGAGATTATAAAGGAAAAGGAACGCTGTAATGTGATGGTGAAGAGAATAATTCTTCCATTTTCCTTCACTTCCTGAAGTGGAGCATATGCCAAGGTCTTGAACTAAATTTATCTCTCAGAAGGAAGAAGTAATATATATTCCACATATGTATTACATATTTTATATAAATTGAACAGAGAAAAGTACCTGCTTTTATTGTCTTTGACTATACTGACCAGGAAAAGAAAAATAAGGATTATTTATGTTGCTAGTTTATGGATACTGTTACCAGAATGAAATGTTAGTGTTAAAAATTTGGCTTTTGCATATATATTGACACTGGAGTTTGCATTTGCAAACTATTAACTGGCAAAATAGAACAAAAGTCGATTAAGAATGGCTTGCTGGAATCTCAAGTTTTACTAAACCACCAGAACTGAAGGTGTTTCTTGCACACAATGGTCACATCTCCATTGACTTAGTTCTGCCAATGCATGCTAACAGAGAACCTGGCTTTTATGACTCACTTGGAGAGTAGCTAGATGTAAAATAAGTACATCTTGGGGTTTGTTTGTTTATGAAAAGAAGAGATGGAATATTGAATTCATGGAACAGTATACCTGAGTGGTGAAGAATGTACATGTAAACCATAAAATGACTGAATTGGAGAACATAGAGTAAGTTAATGATGGTGCTGTGGTTCCAAAAAAAAAACAAGATAAATTTTCCCTAGCTTTAAATTATTGCAATACACCAGTGTTTAAAAAAGAAAAAGCAATGAGTTGGGAATGTGTTGCAGAGCAGACATGGAACTGTGGTCTGAGATGGTGACATTTTTTTAGCCTCTCAAAGAGTAATTTCCTGTCCTATTTTGCTCTTTCAGATTTGACACACAGATGAGTAAGACTGCCAGCCACCTGGAGAAAAGGTATATGTCCTCTATATGCACAACACTACAGTAAAATGTTTAGGGGTGGTATGTTGTTCCTGCTAGTGATAGAAGGAAAAGAAAAAAATGGTTATGGTTGGAAGAGACCTTTAAGATCATCAAGTCCAACTGCTACCCCAGCACTACCAAGTCCACCACTAAATCATGCCCCTCAGCACTACATCTACATGTCTTTTAGTACCTCCAGGGATGGCGACTCCACGACTTCCCTGGGCAGCCTGTTCCAATGCTTGACAACCCTTTTAGTGAATAAATTTTTTCCTAATATCCAATCTGAACCTCCCCTGGCACAACTTGAGGCCATTTTCTCTTGTCCTACCGCCTGTTACTTGGGAGAAAAGACCAATCCCCACCTTGCTACAACCTCCTTTCAGGTAGTTGTAGAGAGCGATAATGTCTCCCCTCAGCCTCCTTTTCTCCAGGCTAAATAACTCCAGTTCCCTCAATCTTTTCTATGCCTAAGGTGCATTCCCTAAGTGTTATGGGTTTTTTTAGATCATAGGAATATACTCAAATTTGCTATTTTTTCTGGATTCTTCACAGTTTGAGTATATCAGAAATACCTATCCTTAGACAAATCAGTTCATTCCCAGATGCCCCTTTTCCCCCTTCACCCTGATAACACATATCTGAAATCTAAATTTTGATGTGATAGGGACATTTTTTTTAAGAAAAATGCAAATTTTCACTCTGTAATAACTTAGTCTTTCACTGACTACAGAATGTGCTTTAAAACCGCCTATGAGTCAGCCTGTGAGTTGGAGTTCAGATAAGCTTGTAGTGTTTGTTCACCAGATGGACTGTAAGCTCTTCAAAGTAGAGGAAAGGATATTGCTTATTAACATTGCTCTCAACTTCACTTATTTCTTTGTACAAAGTCTGATTATTTGATTCAGTTTTAGACTATGTCTATAATGTAAGCAGGAGGAAATGTGTTTTTATAACAGGATAGGTAAATCTAGCAAAGTAGATCAGAGTAAAAATTTTACTGGAATGGAATATTGTTCATTTTTTACATCATTCTAAGTAGCCAAGATTGATACTCACCTCTTCTCAAACACACCCAGGCTGAATTTACATACCTATGCAGAGGTAAAAAATATTTAGGCTAATTATCTGCTAGGATTTTAGAGCAAATTAGCCAAGTCACATTAGTTATCCTTGTTTAAAACACCATCTCTTTGACAGGTAAGTGCAACCGTGAATAATACTTGTCTATTAAGAATCAAATCTGTTTTTTCTCTTGTATACTTTATGTAGATACTAATAGTCTCACATAACATAGGCAACATCACAGATTTTCAAAGTGGTAACTCTCCGAAATGTCCTCCATGTAGCCAGATTAAATATATTCTGATGCAACACAGCTCATTCAAGCTGTTATTATTCATGAATGTGATAATAAGAAAAGTCCATTTTATGGTTTTAACTTTTATGTGATTTCTGATTTTAGTTGTTCTTAGTATTTGTACAGTTCAGTGTTTCAGTCTGTTTTTTTGGGTTTTTTTAATCTTTAAATTCTTAAGTAGCTCAGCCTTGTGCTTTGTACTTTTGAGTTTAAGTTGGCGCAGGAAAAAATAATTATTCTTACCTCTATTTGACTATTTTCTTTAGCAACGGAAGAAGGATGCTTTAAGCAGTTAGCGATCATTGAGCATAGCATACTTTTACAAATGAATGCCATACCCACTGTACTCTCCTTTCCAAATTTTACATGTCTATAAATACAGGGAAAAGAGAATGTTGTCAGAGAGGAAGCCTGCTCCTCTCCCCGCTCTGCTTTTTCAGTGCAGAAGTGTCTCATGCTGAGGTTCCCATCCATACGCAGGGCTGACTTTACACTGAAGACTCAGATCTTTATGGCCTATAAATTATTGTGGTTTGGATACAAATCTTCTCTATAGACATGCTTTCAGTAGGACACACGTGAGATTGAGCATGCACTGCTATTCCTCACTGCCTTATCAGTCACAGTAATTATATGCAGAGATTAGGAAAATCCACAG
>JAOXNO010000070.1:9961025-10014665 GCA_028565335.1 Limnodromus scolopaceus | reverse complement strand
GGTCCGGTCCCGCCGCGTGGGCTCCCGGCGCTCCCGGCAGGGCCAGCGGCGGAGGGGCCGTGCGGCGGGAGCGCCCCGCGGCTGCGGTGCAACACCGGGAGATGCATCGGTAGGATCCTCTCCTCTGGCCAGTGCCCCTTCGGCACTGCCCGCCTCCGCAGCGGGCACCCCAGTATTCCCGAACTTCGCTGGAGAGCCGTCTGCTCCCAAGGGTTTATTTTACTGCTACTTTATTTTTTCCACCTGAAAACCGCACAGGCGCTGTTCTTTATTGCACAGTTCTATCGAGCCCGGTAGGTGACAGGCAATGAAATCTAATTCAATCATTTTATTTACCGCTGAAAACTCAAGGATGCTGAAACCGTGCCCTCTCGTCCTATCTCTTATTATTTTCTTTTGCAAACTCCCAAGTTCTCATTTAACGGACTCAAGCCTGGAACCGCAAGGAGTTGCAAAGCTGGCCCTATTGTCAGCTGCGTTTCTGAATTTTCTAATAGGCAAGTGAAAAGGCAAATTGTCAATGTTCTCGGTCAATTAATGTAAACCTCAGAAATACATGTTGGCATGTACCGCTGTTATGTAGTATTCTTTAGCTCAAGAGAAGCTTCCTTTGGCTTTCATTTAATTCTTTTAGCAGTAGGCTTACGTTAAGTAAGTGTTGCCTGTTAAAGTATGCACACATATTTTTGTCTGTTTCTGTATTTCTGTTTACATCTTGAGAGAGAAAAAGCAAGAGCTTGGGGCTCAGAGATAACTTATCCTCATAAGTGACTTGTGGGTGTTTTGGACACAGAAGGGTTGCAGAGAACTGTGCCCCAAACACAAGGGTGCTCTGACACTAATAGAAAGTTAGGACAACTTTTCTGAATGGTAGTACATGCCTATCCAGTGTGTGCAGATCTTGCTGTGCTTTCTAGATGTGAAAATTCTTGCTTACTGAGTGTAATTTTTGTCTGTATGCATTATCTTATCTTCGTACTTGCTGTGTTCATAAATGTAACTATTCAGACTCCGCTATTTTTTCTCCAGTACTTTGCCCTCTGCCTCTTTTCCTACCTGTCTGGTCTTTTATTCGTTTGTCTTTAATTATTCTCCAGCTTTTTCCTTCTTGGTCTCTCCAGTGTGGGTTATCGAAGGCTGGTGGGTTCTGGTACCCAGGCAGGCATAGGGGCTGGGAGGAGGCAGACTGTGTCCAGGGCTCCAGCCCTGTTCACCAGCTCACCAGGCTTTCTAGGAAATAATCCTCTTCTATGGGCTCCAGGGCAGCATCAGAACGAGTACCGTTATCCTACAAACATCCTGGCACAGCATCCAGTTTGTGCCTGGGACATTGGAACAAACACAGAGTTTGGGGCCGAGAGCTAATAGTTTCCCCGCTGGTGACACATGGACGTAGGATATGATTATTTTGATGCTGGCAGTAATGAATCATGCCTTTGTGCATACAGATTTGATCAAAGACCTAAAGATGGAGCAGTGGGGTTCCGAATGTAAAACATGTTTTAAAACACATCCTGAGCGTACCTATTTTCCCCTCATTATCTAAATGACTAGTATGGATCACACTGGGCTGTCCCACAATGTCTGATATTGGTATTAAAAAACCCACGATGCTCAAGACAAGTGACAGTGTGCTTTGTCAAGAGGTGATTTGGCAATGCTTCTTCAAGATGACTTTATAGTACTTGTGGCTTTCCTTAACCTACACACTGAGAAGTGGCTGCCATCCTTAAAATTACTTTGTCAGAATACAAAACCCCACACTTTAAGCATCTGTCTAGTGATTAAAATGTGTTCTTGGTGGAAAAGAGAGGGAAATTGGATTTGTGCAGATTTCTGCCTTAACAACCCGACAGCTTGTTTAAATTGGTAGGTGAAATTCCAAGGCACTCCTGACATGCAAATGTTGATTTATCTAGCCCTGCTTATGTTGCCTGTCTTAGAGACAGGCCCAGTTTTCATTTCAGACTCAATTCATGAGGAAAATCTTTGCTTAATGGAATTACATGATACAGAATTGGTGTGAAAGAAGACTCTTTTTTATGTTGCTTTGTTTCCACATTACAAGACAATTTATGTAATGCCCAAGGGAAGTTATTATCTATCTTAATCCAAGTTTCCCATAGTTTGTGTATATCAAATTGTTTTCAACAGTTGGAAAAGGTGGATGGTGTGAACACAGTAGTCCCATTATATCCAAATGACTTTGGGTTAAGCATGTCTGAGAGACCCTGCAAGGATTTTTCAAAGATTTCTCAGGTTTGGATTTTAACCAAAAAAAGAATATTAATTTTAATGTGTCTTCAGTTTGTTAATGGAGTGGTGTGTTTAATGCATCTTTGGGGAGTATTTTCTCAAAAGGCTACTAGGTGTTTGTCTGTGGTGTAGTACCTGACTGCTCTTTTTCACTCTGCAGAGAGCCTTTAACACATGGATGCCCTGGTAACTGCCTTTATAAGAGGCTTTGTACTAAATAAAGTTATGCAAACCAGATTTTGAACACTTTGCAGAAGATAGTGCTTCTCAAACCTGTGTCTGAAAGTTGCTATCTGAAGTTACAGTGTTTTAATTTTTCTTGTTTTTTCTTTGTCTCTGACCCACGTACAAGACTAAAATGGTGGTATGTAATTTACTTTGCTGACCTGGACATAAATAGTGTGAGGATTTGGTAATTTGTGTCTGTGGGAAAAGGAACTCAGTCCTTTGAACCAGGTGTTTAAGAGGTATTTCGACTTTTATTAAATGCTGTCAGATACATGTAGTAAGCAATTTCATTTGGAAAATGAAATTACATCGTACCGTAGTAAAAAATGTTGCCACTGTACCTGTGCATAATTGAATATGAATTGCCAACTTGGCAAGAAGAAACAATTTTGAATTGAGCTGTTTTGCAACTGAAAACATTTACTGTGCTAGATGTCCTGGCCAGCTACATCTGGAGCTTTCATTACTCATAAGCAGTTTCCTGTAGTTGTTCCACATTTAATTAAACAGGGTTAGAGATATCTTTAAAGAAGTATGAATTGTATCAGTAGCAGTGACTTCAGTGGGTAATTGCAGCGTGTATGATTTTTGCAGCTGTTCAGCACCCTTTGCACAAGCTTTATTCATTCAGCAAAACTCAGGCAATGAAAGCAAGCAAGAATTAAGCTATCTTCTGAGAATGGGCTGATTTTTATGTAGGGGTCTTTGTCTTTGAAAAGTATGCAACAGCTCTTTGCGAAAATACCGTAAGCGTGCTGCTGAGTCTCAGGCTTTTTTAATGCAGCCCGCTAGCGATGGTGGAAGGGGCTGCTTGTGTGTCGGGAGCCCAAAGGGAAGAGGAAGGAATGCAAATCCCCGCTTCAGGGCTGCTGGTGATGAGAGGGATGTGACAGCAGAGCATCTGCTGTGGTCTTAGCTCACGCCCAACCTTGCACTGAGAGGCAGTTGTGTGTCGCAGTGATGTGCTTACGTTACCCAGCTGTGGCCTCTGCCTTGGCGTTAGGCACTGAAGGCAACGGCTGTGGGTACGTAATGCTCCTTTGTGCCCCATGGCACCGTTGGGTTTTCATTACTGCCTGTTTTACCATAAAGCAAAAATGCCAGTGCATTGTTACTGTGTCAGCTGAGTGAAATACAGCTCTTGCCTGCTGGTATGGGATCAAAGCATTTCTTTAGTCTGAAATTTTGTGTACTCATTTTAAAGAAATGGCATGTTTCTTTCAGCATGAAGCTGTCAAAGGAACCAAACAGAACTGTTGATAACTTGAAATGTTCAGAACTGTAAAAGGAACAGAAAGTGTTGTGTGTTTGCGGACAGTGAGGATTATCTATTTTAACTCCGAGTAGAAGTTTAGGCTAAGGAGGACAGTCCTGAGGATCACTAGTGGGGAATGTGGTATTTCTTCTCCTGGGAATGTGGAGAGTGAGGCTGGGTCCTCTGCTCCTCCACAGGCTGGTCAGCTGAATGTGCTCAAACAGGTTGTATTTCTTCCTGCTTGTTCCTCCAGGCTCACTTATGTGATGTATGTTGAGCTCCCTCAGGTTAAAGAAGCAAGAAACCAGAAGTTACTATAATGTGTGCCTAAAGTCTGCGATACCTCTTGGTTACTGGAAAGGCATCCAGCTGCTACTCTACTCCACTCAACACTAACAGTTATAAAAACTGTCATTAGTTGTTGTAACTGAATGCAAAGTAGCAGCAACTTCGTAATGCTGGAGAAAACTACAGCAATCAGACAGGAAAGAAAACCTAGGAAACTTTACTCCATTTTCTTTAAAGTCTATCCATCAAACGTTTCACCCCGCCTTTTCCAAATGATTTCCCAAAGTAAGAACGGTGCAGAGTTCACCCTGTGTATTAGACAGAACCTTCGTGGTTTTTTTCAGGTTTGGAAACAGGAGAGTTTTCTTTTGAAGAGTATCTGCCGCTATAATGTTTAGATTCTTCAGGTGGATTCCCAGGGCTGTTTTGCCAGAAACAAACACACAGGCTGGACCTACCCTCTACTGAGCATCGGTGTGTTATCCATGTGGGAGGTACTTAACAAGTGAGTTTCAGCACAGTGCACAGGTTTCAGTGTATCCCCTGCATTAAAGCATAGCTTTACACTGGATGGTAGCAACGTGGGCATTGAAGGAGACAGCTCCTGCCTTGGGCAAGGAACTGGGCTTCTGCTGGAAGACTCACTGTAGTTGCTAGGAGTTCACTCTACAAAGTTGCACTTAAGCATAAAATAATTTGTTAAGATCCAGAAAACAAAAAAGACTTCAAGAAAAAAGAGAATTATTGTACTCCTAATTTATCCTTTTTGCTTAAATCGGTGAATGCACAGGTTCAATATATTATGACACAACCTGATGATAACGATTTAAACATCTTACTCTCTAAGTAGCTTGTTGATGTAGACATGTGGCCTCAGTAATTTCAGCTCTGGACACAAGAAATGAGAGGAAAAAAGATTTTTGGAAAAAATTCCAGATGTGAAAGGTGCAAGGGAGCTTAACATGAGCTAATTGTTTACATGTACTAATTGCTAATTGTTTTTTTTGCTAATTGTTTTTTTTGCTAATTGTTTACATTGTATTCAGTCCAGTGTGAATCGAGCTCTGGAAACTGGGTCCTCCCTTGTTTTAGTACACCTGCTGGCCTCAGTGAAACAGCTTAGTTAAGGTACCTTAGGTTGTGAATAAAATTAATGACATTGGGCTATTATGTGGCTAAAAATGATATATTTCTTAGAGAATGGGTCCATAGTACTAAGTTGACTGTTAAGTAAAGTTTTGCTTGTTAACAAGAGCTTAATTGTGCTGCAGTACAGCTTGAATAACAATTGAAAAGGAGAATGAAGACCACTAATCATTTTGTAATGGGAAAGGGGGGAGACGATACATCTGCAGCTAGAAGCTGCATAACGATTTTTACGAAGTCTTAGCACTTAACAAGGCACATGTTAATAAAGCAAACAAATCTTTTCAGTAACAGAGAACTAATGTATGCATTATTTAAGAAGAGTATTAGAACCAGATTAGATTGATGGAGTCCTGCAGCAGTTACCTCGTTAAGCATCTTTTCTGTGGGGCTGTGGGAAGGTATTATATGAAATGAATCTGTGTTAATTGGTTATGCCATCGGAAGTCTTTTTCAGGCCACTGGTGTGTTTTTGTTGTGTTGTTTTTTTATTCTTTAATGTATGTTGCGATTTTGCAGATGTTCCCTTTGAAATAGAAGCATTTTCATTTTTTAGGAAGAGAAGACCAGCTGTTGTACAGGGGACGTGTGAATCCCATTTACATGTCAGCCATTGCAAAACGGGTACTTTTTGGTGTAAAAGATCCTCATTACATACCATGCCTCAGCTGTATTGAGAAATATCTTTCAAAGTATTTTTTCCCTTTGGTATTGAAAGTCCACAATATGTGATACAGCATCTTATTAGTGCTTGATGAAGGGAGCGGAGTACAATGAAAGCACGAACTGAACTTAATTTATGGGAACAGTCAAATTATATAACCTCAAGGATTAATTTTAATCAAATACTTCCTGATTTTTCTTTACAGTGTTAAAATTAAGTCTGACACTTCACTAGAGCTTTTCCAGTGACTCTTTAAATGGGATACAATGTCCTGTATTTTTTCTTCTAATTTAGGTTGATGGGGTGTCTGATTTGGGCAGATGCAGGAGCATCCCTGCACGGATACTTGCAGGGTGCATGACTGCAGGCAGGTGTGCCTGCTTGTATTGTTGTGGTTTATGAGGAGTAGCACTTTCAAATGTTTGAGTCTCATTTTCAGACTTGGGAACCTCAGTCCCTCTTCATTTTTTTCAGTAACAGTAGGTCTTTGATGCTGTGCTGCAGAGTATGTGTTGAACAGGAGAGTGCTCTCTGGGAGCAGGGAAAGTTGGAGTCCTGGTTGTTTTCTCCCATCAGTAACCTATTGACATCTGTAGCAAAGTGTTTAGAGCCATATAGCTAAAAGCAACATGTAGTTTGGGGGTTTCAGTTATTGGCTGTCCAGACTTACTCCTCTTTGGTCTGGTAATTTTTTTTGTTTTTTTTTTTTTTCTTTCCTCCAGAGGAGTGGAGCTCTGTCAGGTTCCAACTTTATTTGTCCCTTTCATGTTTGGTGCTGGTGATTATGGCTGTCCCTTTTGAGCGCTTAAGTCCAGGCTGAATCTCACAAACACTGAGGTGCTAAATTCAGGTAGTCTAAGGCCTTCTAATGAATGGAGAGGGATGAGTGCCTCCAGAAGGCAATTCGGCTCGCTTGAGCTCTGAATCTCTGCAAAAGTCTGCTTCTCTGTTCTGGTGAGAGAGGGGGGCTGTGGGAGTGATGGTCAGATACGTGGTGTGCCGTTGTGGAATCCATTCCTTCATGCACCAGGTCTGGTGTTTCTCTTCCCCAGTCTGCAAAGTGAGCTTAGTTTTGACTTACCATCTTTCACAGAAGTAATGTGGGTTTGAAGTAATCAGTCCTTGTGAAATAGTTTGAGATCTTCAGCAAAGACTGGGACCAGCTCGTCAGCTGCCGTGTGTTGGCATAGCTCCACTGAAGTCAGTACAGACCAGCTGAGGATTCTGGACCCACAAATGTAATTATTGTTATAATAATAGCGTCAAAGAAGTAATCATTATTTTTACTCTCTCTTTTCATTTCAAAATGAGAAAATGATTTCCTCTTGGATCAGTGAAAGTAATTTACATTATGCACGATAATGGTCTACATGGAAATATAATTATTATTCATTTGTATGGCACCATCTGGGCACTAGAAGCTTTACAGGCACATGTGAGGAAAGGTCCCTGCCTTGAAGAGCTTACAGGCTGAATAGCAACTATAGCTGCTAGCACTTAACAAGAGTCACGAGTGTAACTTTTGCAGTATTACCATCAGGGACCCGTTCAGCACAGGACTTCCACAAACTCTTCTTTAGTGATTTCTACTCACCAATCAGGATTTCTCTGTGATTGCCACTATACAGCCTAAGGGTAGGATGAGTCAAAGGATTGATTAGAGTGGATGGATCAAGAAAGAAATGGGCAAGAGGCTAGTATTATAAATTGGCTGCCTAGCTGTTTTCGGGCAGGTGAAGGAGATTTCCAGGCTTCAACTTGAAGCAGAAAACAGTCTCGATGTCCTGTGGACTTGTGCCTTCTATGGAGTTAATCCCAAGCTTTATATCAGATACAGGACTGAATGCTTTACTGAGTTTGAGTATGAGCTCAAAGTGAAAAGACCAGGCTTTCTAATCATGTGGCTATCAAAACTGAGCAACATGTAATGTTGCCTAAACTTCTATATGGTGTAACCTTGGAGAGCTCATCCTTTTATGTGATGTACCAAAAGGGTCAATGCAGGACACTTAAATCATGTGACATCTTATTTTTAGAGATGATTAGAGGATTCCTCTAAGGGATGAACTATTTATAGAATGTCTATAATTGGTGGGGTTTTTTTTTGTGGTAATGAAATTAAGCTTCACAATAAATGAATATCAGTTTAGTAAAAAAAGTTAGCTAAAAAGATTTCACAGTAGTATGTGGTTGACTATGAGGTCAGATGTTGAATGCTTCCCACGTATGTTTTGTTTTCAAGCTACTGCTCTATTGCTGTTCTGTTATATTGTTAGAGAGTAAGTGGGATGCTTATTTAAAACAATTCTACAAAGCTGAACAACTCTGCAAAATTCAGTTTAACTTGGACTTGGTTGAATGAGTTGTGGACACTCGTTTTTACTTTATACTGCAGCCTTTGCTTGTCCTTCAGCTGTGTTTTTTGTTTTAGTTATCTTGGTGGAGTCTGAGTATTTTTCTTAGAGTTGTTGCTATTCGCTGACTTTTCTTAATGGTGAGTTTTGGATTTCATGCTCTCTGAATTTCTGAGAGGTCTTTTGTTTTGTTCCTAAGACTCAGTCTGTTTGTAGTTAGCTTTGTTCTTTATAATTGCACTCTTTTATTCAGGAGGACGCATGGTTCAGTTAAAAGATATTCTTTGAAAGAAAAAGCAATGGAGGTCGTGGCTGTATTGACTGAAGAGAATCAAGTTCCCTGAAATGATATCCAGCCCGTTGACCCTTACTTGGGAGATGAACAGACAAACCTGAAAAATGACATTTCCACGACAAATTTTTGGTTCTTCAGAAATGTGCAACCGCATGTCATAGAGGCAAGTAGAGTCCTTGTGTCATGTGTTCCATCTGTAAACTTAACCAGGATGACAACTGGCCACCCTTGATGTAGAGCCCCAGAGCTGCCAGGGTCATTAGTTATCTTTTTAGCTGAGGAGTTTTTTCCTCAGTCTGGCAGTGTACTGGGAGCTGTAACTAGCTAAATGGCCATCTGCTGATTGTAAAAATATAAATTGGACTTCTGTGTAGAAATGGAGTGTTACCAGAGATCTGGATTGGGGTCATCTTGAACAAGCATGTGAAGAAAAAATAATCTGTTACGAAGTTAATATTACCTGGTAGAAAAAAAAACCTCTTACAAAAAATAGCAACTTGTTGCCTGTAGAGGTCCACATTTCGGTAGCTGGAGATAAATCTAGGCACCTGATTATATTGACTTAGATGCCCACAGGCTTGCTTATGCACTTAAAACTTTTTATGAATGCCTGACACAGATGTTTAATTATGCAAATATGGATTCAGGTGGCTACATTAAGGCATCTAAGTTCAGCAACTTGGCCTACAGTATGTAAAACCCAAGCAAACAAGCAGAAGAGGAGTAAATGTAGTAAACAAAGCTGTTAGTGTGTATATACCGGGAGAATAATACTACTTTGCACAGCTACTGTGCTTCAAATTGCTTACATTTTGGCATTGACTTGAATTGAGTTTAGTCACTCAGTTGCATAAATAGAAACTTGGAGGTGCTGTCTAGCAGTGTACATGGAGCGGTACCTCAGCAATGAACTAGCTTTTTGGCAGTCTTACAGGAAAAGATGTGCAAGTCTTCAGTGCAATATTTTGATAAGTTGTTGGTTCTTATTAAAATAATAATTGTGGTGATAATTATAACTGTAGTTGGCTCTGACTGAGCTGCTGAGTAGGGGGCGGCAGGAGGAGGATTATGAAATATTCTCATAAAACTGTCTGAATCCTGCTCTTGGAGCTCTGTGCACACAGATGAGGACGTTTGTGTCTGTCATGTGCCAATACATGGCAGCACCCGTGTGCTGCACGGCTCCCCATAGGAGGGAGCTGGAGATTCCCGTGCAGTCTGCCTTACAGGCTGATCATCATCCCTGTGCTCCTGTTTCTAATAAAGGAGATGTGATTAAAAGAGGAGATAGTATTTTACAGCAGTACAGTCATAAAATGGTGTAATAAACTCATGGCTGTCTGGCTTTCCGTAGTTAGCACTGTGATGTTTGCTGTTGTCTGCAACTTCATAGCAAGATTATGTCATCTTGTTCCCAAAAGCCCGGGTCAGGCCCTGATAATATTGAAACCAAAGGAAAGTTTCCATTAGCAGGTAGCAATCTAGCTATGATGACACTTTCCTGAGTCTTTCTAATCTAATTCAGTATTAAACATTTACACTAGCCAGGCTGCCACTGCATGACCTCTTATGCTGGTGACTACAAATGATTAATGACTATTTATTAGAAGAAGATGGTCTCAAATCTGTACATTTTCCAGGTAGTGTAAACAATGACATCCCCTCCTCACCCTCAAGCCTCAGCTATAAAATGCGGCACTTTTGTGTTTGGTCTCATTTGAAGTTGATTTTTCTCACCCCTGGGTATAAGAAAAGCAAACAGCACTGGCTGTTGCCTGCCCTCCTCATGTGAAGCTGCAGTAGGTATATGGAGTGTGAATTTTGGGAACCTTGCTTAGGGCTTCAACAAAATGCCTCATGTAGGAGAGTTCATGTTTTAAATTGGAGAACCAGTTTTTGTATAGGGAAGAACAGAAAGTTAGAGGTCAGCTGTAAAGCTCTGTGGGACCTCTGGGAGCACAACCAGTTTAAAAACTGGATAAATCTAAATGCACTTATCACACTTTCAGAGCACAGGAATTTTCCAGAAGTGAATCTCATAACGAGTGCTCATTTTGAGAGGCAGTTGACACAGAACAAGGTTTATTTAATGTTTTGGGTAGGTTCACCTAGCCCAGGACTTTGGTTCTGCAGTTGGTATTGGATCCATAAATCCATATGGGTTTATGCACATATTTCACACAGAAAAATTTGACCTGAACATACTTTATATGAAAGTTAGGTTATAGGGTTTGTTTGCCTTTATACTGCCAAACATAAAAGTAAAAAGTGCTTTCCAGGACTTCAGACATGTTTGACCCAGTTATTTAAGGCGGTTTGTTTTTTGTCCTTTTTAGTGCCATCACCAGTCTGTCAGACTGAACAATGATCTCATGCTCTTGGAACGTTATCAATAAGATATTAAATCCTTCAAGGGATTTTCACTTTCTAGTTGCACTGATGTGAATTTGGAGTAATTCTCCTATCAAGGACACATGAAAGAATCTAATTGTAGAGGAAAATAAGGGTCTTCCAGGTCAAATGATTCTTTGAGGACTCCTTATTTGGAAATGTGGACAACTGATGGAGCATTTGGGTGCTTTTGAAGTGTCACTGTAATTTTGTTACAGAGTGTTCAACAGTCACATATTATGGTCTAGAAGCTAGATTCAAACTCTACAGTCTACATGCTTGATGGAAGGAAATACTATGTCAATGGAAGGTGTGTTAAATCCATCTATGTTGCATTATGCTTTTCCTCTGCTACCCTCAGTCAGCTTTTAAGAGGTCATACACTTCAGCTAAGTGTTTACTAGTGGATGACTTTGGGCCAGCTTTGAAAGGAAGGGGTGGGGACTTTGAATGGGCTTAAAATTCCTGTTTTGTATTCAAGTGGATTACCTGTGTTAAAATTTAATTTAAATGTATTGATCCCTATTTAAGGAGCTATCCAGATTACTCGTGTGTGGCAGTGGTCTGCCCGGGGTTGCCTAGGTTAAAACCGCACACATTTATGTTGAAGGACTGTGTTGTACTCTGATCAGCTCGTACAGTGTATCAGCTTTTAACAGCTGTTTAACGGTATTTTTAAGAGTTGGACTTGATGATCTTAAGGGTCTTTTCCAACCTAAATGATTCTATGGTTCTATGAGTCTAACTTTGATGAAAAATAAACCAAAACCTCAGAGTCTAGAAGAAAGGTGCTGTGTCTAAGGCTGTGTGGCAGCAACTGGATGTAGATTCAATTCCCAGCTTTACAGGATGCTGCTTGTGTGGCCTTCTCATGGAGGAGGAAAATATGGGGCTGGCTGTCTCTGCTTCCTGTTAGTCGAACAGAAGGACTAAGTCACTGGATAGTGTACCTGGTTTGTGTGTACCACTTCCTAGTGGACTACAAACACGCATATTGAAGCTGCACTAAGAGGCAGTATTTGCCAAACATCCTTGTCTGATTTATTTTTTTGTTGGAAGGTGACTATCCTGGACAGACCAGTAAAGCAAAGGAGTGTGAAGGCTTAAAGGGCATTCATAACCTGACAAGTGATTCACTGGCGAATAGAGAAGGAAAAGTGTATTTGAAGGAAAGCATAAGATGCTTTCTTGCCCAAATACCTGTTGGCAATTACAGTGACTAAGGAGAGTGCATAGATTTTTTGCTGTGACAAGTTCTTATTCCAATACCAGTGAAAAAAATGGCTGTTTTCTACAACTTCTGTGTGTTAGACACGTGCCCACCGTAACTCCATGCAGGTCTCCCAGAAGCAGTCAAGTTCTTCTCTTTGTTTCAGAGTCTTGAATTTGTTTGAGCCAAAAATAATAACGACTGTTGACAAAACAGTTGTCAGCCCTTAACTTATGCAGGTGGGTTGTGCTAGTGTCTTTCCTGCAACAAGAGAAGGGACCCTCCTGCTCAGCTGTCTGATAGACTCTGGTTTGGTGGGGTGGATAGTCCGGGTCTGAACAGTGATGTTCAGACCACCTGCCAGTTAGGTTTTATTACTAGTGCTATGGGCTGGGGTTGTGCCTGGCTCATCCTGCAGCAGCTGTTGCTGTTTCAGAGCTGTTAGTGGGAGGGTGCTATGTCTGTAATCAGGATAATTTTTCATTGAGCAGCACACATCTGTGGTCTAAAACCTGTGCTCAGCCTGGAGGTAGTCAATGAAAGGTGAAGTTTCCCACAGTCTGGTGTTTGCTTGCCATTAGTGGAAGCTTGTGCTGGTTCACTCTTGCACATTTTATTTTTAAGAATTCAACACTGATGTTTATGAAGTTCTTTGGTTTGCACATATCAACATAAATATGAGTTATCTTCTGAACACACCTAATGTATTGCAAGCCTAATATTTCTGGTAGGATTACCAATCTCCTTAAGTAGTCCTTTTGTGTGTGTGTGAAGGGGGAAAAGAAAAAAAAACCAAAACAAAAAACTTTTGTCCATTACAGCTGCTGAGTTGTGAGCACTACGTCCTTGAGAAGAAGCTTTTCTGTTATCCCTAATGCTCTTAAAGCTGGCTGAATTAACAAAATGAACACAGGTGTTTCCTTGCTGGTGATACAGTTCATAAGACTACATGACTAAAGACGTTACTCAGCTGCAACTTTAACTTCCGTGTGCAGAAATCTGTTGACCAAACAATTCAGCCTTGCTCAAGAAAACTTCCTGCAAAATTGGACAGGCTTACTGAGTAATACTTTTTGTATTAGCAATTTATTAACCATTTAATGAATTACCTAGAGGTGTTTAAATTAGCCAAACAGCTGTTTTGACACTGTAGTGTGCTGCTGGTTGCGCCCTGTTGCTGGAGAAATAGGCTGAACTGTGTGAACAGGCATTTGCCTGCAGTTCTGGGGAGCGACTATTTGATGCATACTCAAGTGAAAACCAGCACTGGTTTTGACACCTTTATGGGTGTTTTAATCCTGTCTAAACTCTGGTTATGCAAATTTTAACAATTTTGAAAGACAATTTCTTCATGCAGCGAAAGAGAAGTAACTGAATTGGTTTCAGTCTGTATTGAATAATAGCAACCCTTTGCTGCTGCACTGATCAGGATGCTTCTGTGCCTACTCTTTTTCTAAAGCTAATTTTTGCAAGATAAAGATCTTTAGGTTTATAGAAACAAATTTGACAATGTAGGTGGGAAGGTGAAGCCAGATCTTCAGTGAACCTGAGCCACAGTGTTGGATGTGCCCTGGGACCAGAGGGTGCTTCCAAGATGTCCTGATCTTAGACAGCTTTCACAACTCACTTAAAGATGAGGTCATGGTTTGTATCTTAGAGCAGGTGTGTGTTAAGGCTTTAAGTCAAGCTGGAGAAATCTGACCACTTACACCCTGCTTGTCACTACAAGATCTGCTATTGTGTTTAAAACATAATTGTAAAAACAAAATACTACTTGCTTGGCATGTGAGTATGAGGACTTACGTCTAATAATTATTTCAAACTATGTATTTAAAGGATTTTAGAGGTATCAATTGCTAATAGGAAGAAGGTCACCTAGCTCATGAATTGTTAGAAACAATCCATGATATCTCAGAGCTGCTGATTTCTGTTACTACTCTATTAACTCCTGACTCTTCTTGGTAACTCTGTTGTTGCTCTTATCCCCAACTCTCTTTTAGTTGAAAATTTACCCCCGTGTTCCCACATCAGGCTGAGCTTGCTGTTGCTGTTTCTGTTAGCACAAGGCAGAAACACACGGAACCATTCAGCTGTGTGTTCAGTTGCTGCACTGTGGCATGACTGCTCCCCAGAGCCCACATATGTGACTGATTGTACAAGGCTGTCCAGCGCTTTGCGGGAATTATATCAGAAATGCTGAAGTCTTGAACTTCAGCCACCCCTCATCCTACACAACACATCTGATTCACCTGCAGGACAACTCATCTCTGGCACAGAGATGAACTTTCTGTTTAAATTCTCCCTCAGTGCACCATGGAAACTTGGTTTCATGGCCATGTCTGTGGTCTCTCTCTGCTGGCATCTTTTTTCTTTCTAAAGATCAGATTTTCCTGCTCTCCCTTTCATTTTTTATTCTCACTGATGTGCATCTCTACTTCTGTTCCTCCCTCCCTTTTCTGAACAAAGCACGTTTCTTGTTTCTAAGCATTTGAGTAACACAATTTTGTTCCCTTTTTGCAGAGAGACCAACTTTGATCAATAGCAAAAGCAAGTGGTTGTAGAATTCGCATTGGGCACTTGCATACTCTTTTGAGTGTCTTTGTAGCTGATACCTAGCATATTGCCTCTGCAAGTACGTTGCTGGCATGTAGCTTTTATTTGTGCAGCCAGAGACCTTGGCAAATGCTTCGTGTTTGATATGAACCCACAGTCCTTTTAGATATTGTATAATATAAATAAGGACTTATCAACATGAGAAAGTGATGGCAAAATAAGTGAAGGTGTGAGTTTAAACCTTGGAAGTTTATCTTATATTAAGTCTCCATGTGAGCACTTTGATTGCACATGTAGGGTGCTGTTCTGTGGGTTTTCTTGATCTGCTCCCAAAGCTGGAGTTTAGCTGGTAAATGCTTTAACCGTGGTTGAAAGCCACCACACAGGAAGCAGGTGAGGATTAGTTACACTGGGATATTGACCCAAGTCCTGAGTATATGACTTGTTCTAAAACACCAGTATTTTTGATTGTTTATTCTTTATATAAATAAAGCAAAGAACAATTAGAAGTGCTTATCTTCAAACAATTTGCTATTTTTAAGCATGTTCTTCAAGAATAATTTTAAACTGGTATTTACAGTAAGTTGTAAGTTATCCATGAGAGAAGCTATGTGGTTTTTACTCTAAATCTAAGTTAAAAAAAAGTAATTTTTCTATCTCTGTCTAATGTGTTACTGTAGTTTCCTCTTTGGATGACAGCTGGAAGGGTCAGATGTGATAGGAAGCAACACAAACTAGTACTGGGAGACACTTCATGGCTGTAATGCAGCCTTTGCTTACTTTGGCTGATTTGTAATGTCTGACTCCTCATTTGCATCCCATTTTGCATGGCTGATGCTTAATTCTGTGCAGAAAGTCAGTGAAAATCCTTTGCCAAACTTACTCAGAGGTCCTCATCAAACCAAGTTATGGGGTAAAAGCAGAACAAATAGTACAAAGGAATTTGTCATGGCTTTCTACTCCAAGGTAAATTTTTATCCTAAAGTAGAAAATGCATTGGAAAGTCTGCTCTGAAGTCATTGTAAGCAAAAGTGGAAATGTGAATAATGGGGGGCACCTCCTTTTCACTCACATAGAAAAATTAGGTTTGATAATAATGGTGGCTGGAGGAAAATGTGTTGTTGTGGCTATCACTGATATCTTGGGGTCCTAAATAATGTGCTTTAGGAAATAGCTGCTGAGTTCATATTCTTTTACTCAATTCAAAGGCTAGCTAAGAAGGGATGAGCATGCTTCTGAGGCTGTGAAAAGTCCAAAGTGAACTCTTGGAAGAAGCAGAATAAAACATTTACTTTTTTTTTTCTTTTTTCCCCCATTTCCCTGGAAATTGCTGCTTTCATGTGTATGTTCTCTACAGTATCAGCTGCTTTATGAGAAGCATCTTTCTGCGTTGCTTTCAATACTAGTAACAGGCAAAGGCTGGTAGTTATTCATATAGATGTTAAAAGAGCCAATGGAAAAAGGGTATAGCATATTTATTGTGTTTTGTAAATAGTGTTGTAAAATAGATTTCAGCTTTGAGTGGGTGTGCATCTTCTCAAAGAGTGCTGTGGTTTGTGCCCTACAAGAGTGACATAATGTAGTCTAGTATAATGGGTCAGTTCCAAACACAGACATTATTAATGGTAAAAGCATTTAAATGTGGAAGCAATTTTTAGGAAGATGGTGAATTTGCTGTTGTTGAAGTCTCTTAAATGAAGACTAGAGGCTCTGGGGTAACTAGAATTTAGTACAGGTATCACAGGGTAACATTCTGTGGCCTCTACCATGCTGGCCTTAGTGGGATGTGTCTGTGCACTTGGTGTGTTGAACATCAAAGAGGAGTCAGAGGTAATGGAGTCGAGGCTTTAGGTGAAATACTGTCCTTGGATACATCTGTGTGCGATTCATCCACGTCACTGTGCAGGAGCTTTAGCTGGTGCTAATGTTTCTATTAGCTAGGCTCAAGGACATGATGCTATTTGATATTTCTAATTTCTATCTTTTCAAGATCACTTAGAGTTAAATTAAAATAAGAATTTCCACTATCCTTTAATATGTAGTGTCCAGTGTGAACTCTGAACTCCACTGAAGTTGGTGGAAAAATTCCCAATTGCTTTGGAGGAATTAAGATTTCACCTTAAGGCTTGAAGTGTTTGCTCCTGCTTTTGTCCTTTGAGTTATAAACTTCTGGCACAGATGTAAGACTTGAAATATTTAGTAGCAATCAGTAGTGAGTGACTGCATTCAGAGTCACCTGGAGCACTTCACCACTTTGACATTTGTTTTCTAAGCTCAGGTTGATGTTTCCTTTAACATTCTTACTCAAAATCAAGTTCAGTTTTGATTCACATTGCCAAAGAGGCATTACAAATTCTGCCCTTATCTAAAGCAGCATGCTATGATGTGACATTTATACGATGGCAGCTGCATGGACATCCTGAGCTAATGTTTAGGATTCTTTTGCCAATGCAAAGCATTTATGGATTTTTCTTCCTGCCCATCAGATGCACTTGTCCCAAATATGGCGCAAACAAATACCTCTACAATGGTTTTCAGTATGTCTCAGTTATCAACAAACCACCCAGCCTTACTTGAATATGCATATGTATCTATATGCGTATACATACATACCTACCTATGTGTTTGTATGTGCACATTACCCATGACCTGTTCAAAAGCCTGGGGGAGGAGATTTCTTGCAGTGTGAAAGTCAGAGATCAAAGGGTTAATGCTCTCCCCAAAAGGCAGTATGGTGTCAGCCCATCCCAGTTACTCTATAAAAAGAATTGATGCAGGACTTTGATGATGCATGAAACAGCTCTGTTCTCCCAGTGAATATTGTGTTTTGTTGCATAGAGGAGGACAAGGACACTGTAGTGGTGGAGAGCGAATCTTGAGGAAAAAGAACTTCAACAGATAACAAGGTGAAATTTGTATTCATACACAGCTCAGGTGTTCGGAGAGCACAGGTTGCATGCAGAGTTGTGCTGCTGTGACAAACTAGCTTTTTGATTCTTAACAAAATTGTGGCTATTAGTCTTTTGCGGCACATCCAAGAGCTCTTGTCGCATTTGATATCAGTTAAAGCGGTGCAAAGCCTTCAGGTTTTTTTTTAAAGGAACATACTTAAATTTTCTTACTCTTTTAGATGAGAAGTGGTGTCTGTCTGCTACTTTTTTTTTTCTTGTAGTTTTTCTTGCTGGTGATTGTAACAAAAATTGCCAACTAAATTTTGTTTCGTGTTTGCAACATGACAAAATACATCCTTGGCACAAATTCTATATAGCTTGAACAGAAAGCACAATAGAAGAAAGATTTGGAAAGGAAATTAGCCTGTCTTTATCTAAAACAAATGTTGATAATCTAGTGACCTTTTTAACAGCATGGAAGTGTGATATCTTGTTATTTATTTGCAGTCTCCTTGATTATTGAGGTTGTCAGTGGGATCCTATCCATCTCTTGCCAATTTTTGTACTTTTTCCACCCAGTGTTTATGTATGTGTCATCAGGAGTTTGGAGCATAAACAGTTCAGTTTCTGCAAAGGAAAATGAAGTCTTGCTAATCTGCTAGAAGTTATCAGCAAAATAGATGATGAAGAGGTGAAGAATTATGAGTCTGCAATGTAGAAATGAGCAATCCAATTCTGGAGCCGTTGACAGGACACTGCTAGAGAAAGTAAGTTGTCAGGAAGTGAGGAGGAGCATACTGCTGTGATTAGGTGTTGCCTGAAAGATTATAAATAAATATTAAAAATAAATTATCCATTTTTAATGCTGTGGGTTTTCTCTGAATTCCAAAGGTCAAAAAACCTGGTAGTGCTACTGAGAGACTGCACGTACCTTGGTCCGCAGCTACTCTGTCCTCATGTGCATGGTCCCACTCCAGAGAAACAGCGTACCTTTAAATGTCTTAACTTTAAAAATAGATACTCCCCTGCTGCTTCATGGCTTGCTCCCCTCCTGGGCAGCTGTGCATCCAGCAACTTCCTTGGTCTAAAGCAGTAGCTTCCTGGTGCTGGGAGACAAAGTCGGCAGCAGAAGTATGGAGGAGGGGGGCTTCTGGGGGAAATCCAAGGTGGAACGGGTGTGGTGTGTCTGTTGTAGTGAGTCTGGTAGTTTTATTCATATATGTTCCTGAAGAACCTGTGGATACTCTGACTTCTCTTTTTTTTTTTTTTTTTTTTTAATCTGTAGGGACTCAAGGGGAGGCTCTTGCTCCTTTCCCTCCCTAACTAGGTCTTGGACCTTGAGTCCCTGTCCCCTGCCAGCCATGTTCCCCAGCCCACACCCAGAACCAGTGGGTTGCCAGCATGCCACCCTCCTGATCCAGTTGGTCTCTACTTAAAATCCAGGTTAAAATCTAGAGTTGTAGAAGCTCAGGAGGAGAGGAAAACAGGTTTGGCTTTCAGTTTGTGCTTTGTGTTCTTGCACAGCAAAACCCCCAGAAGGCCAAACAGGAAAACAGTCTCATTCCTTGTTGGGGCTGCTTCTGACCTCTGCTTGAATAAGTGGAGTTGTTTCTTTATTCCTAAAGACTGATTCTTCTAATACAGTTCGGCAATTCTGTGTGTCACCAAGATGATAACTTTTTTTTTAAAAGCTGTATTAAAAAACTCTTTGTGAAAGAAATAGCTGATTCTGCTTTCTCAGCTTGCTTTTTTCCTCTACTTTGAAGTGATTATAAGAAGGGTTTTACCTGTATGTATGAGTTGCATCTCGGTACCAGAAAGGGCATGTCATCATGACGAGGAGATTGAGTATCCTCTTTGTAAGGAGTGCTTGTAACATGTTACAGCTGAGGGCATGTGGTATATGGCAGAACTTGGTAACTTCGGTTGAGGTATTGACTAATCAGAAAGTACCACTGCGGATGTAGGGATGTGGTGCCAGTTAAAACCACACAGGAACTGATGCACAATGTAACTCTCAATTGTTTATTTTTTATGTGCCTGTATTACAAGTTACCTGTTGGCATCTTTCTAGCTTGAAAAAATTGAAAGGGCAGATATGATAGCAAAATGTAAGTTCTGTAGTAAAATTAGAGAAATACAAAATGGATAGCAAATGAGGTGCTGACCATGTTAGGTTATCTTTGTCATTTCAAATTAATGTTACAAGTCACAGTTCAGGCCCTTGAGTGAGGTTGTCCAGTACCTCTGCAGTAACTTTGCCTGGGTTAAATTAAATATAGAGTGATCTTTGTGCTTGATTCCCGCAGAGAAGTGAACTTTACACTTAAGCTTTGTGAGGAAGACTATATACCTATGACTTTAGTTCTGCACAGTGCAAGACTAGCTTCTCTCATTGTCCCGTGTCTCCTTCTGAGTTCAGAGGATGTTACACTTTATTGCTGGGAGTGAGAGAAAGGATCAGACAACGCTGGGAGACCTCTTGACTCTGCAGGGGTAATACTGGATACAGGGGGACAGGACTTGCAAGTTTCACTCTTGCCGACCTTTTTTTGTGGCCTTTGCTGGCCTCTGTATCTCTGTTTCTTTCTGCATTTACTCTTTTGTCTCTATGGATCCTGTCAGTTTTCTTTGAAGCAGGAATGTTATTTTACTATACTCACAGTGGGGGCATTCAGGGTCTTTTGTGTTACACGTAGTGATCGGTCTGTATTGTAAAAAAGGCGAAGTAAACAAACTGAGAGAGGAGACTATATGTGTTTCTGATTTGAAGGCAGGTTTGTGCATAAATATCTGTTCAACTTTAGGAAACTGGAGTGTATTACAGAAAAAATGCTTAGCTGTAGCTTTCCACAAGTTTCAGTTTTTCTTTTCTTTTTTTTTTTTTCTCTTCCTCTCTGCATCTAAATTGTCCATCAAAATGCATCTTCCAGACCACTATTTTGCTATTTTAACATATGTAATTGGTTCTGAGACTTTTATGAAGCTATTGTCAGAGGCAAACTACTTTCTTTTTATTCAAATTTTTGGTTTGTGTTTTTTTGTAACTTGACAGCAAGACTCTTACAACTTTATTGTTGTCTCCTGAACTTGTGCTTTGTGTGTTTTATCTTTGCATTCTTCTGTAAGATTCTCTTCAGAGCTCTATGCAATCCTATTTGTATCCATTTATATAGAAATATCCTACAATATACTGCTTACTAGGAATTCTGATTCATCTAGCCCTTCTTCTCTCCCAGCAGATTGATTTACAGACATTGACTGGTACATGTTGCTGTTTGCTGCTGTCAGAAATGCAGAGTCATGTTAGAAACTGTGCAGCATTTTGTTGCCTAACTATTTAAACAATGGTTGAACTGCATGGATGGTAAGCCTTTTAAAAATTGAATTGTATCTCATAGAGGCCTACTAGTCTGTTAGAAAATAAATTACTCCTTTGTAACATTTTCTGCTAAGATGTTCTTGCTTTAGCTTTCTCGTTATTCATCAGCTTGTCAAACTCTTTCTATTGCCATTTATCCTTTCAATTTAAATATCTCATAAGTTTTGATTGATTTGCCAAATTCTCCTAGTTTGGAAGAGAACAAGTTTGGGAGCTCTGAAACAGTTGCTACAATACCAACCCCTGAGAAATGCTATGGTTTTGAATACTAATTCAAAGAAAAATTGGTTGGGAACATTATTTTTCTGTTAAATGCTATTACATAAAATTCTCAGGGATCTCACATAAATGTTTAATTCCTACAAACAAAGCCCCAAGCAGATGCTTTATCTAACTCATTTGAAGTTAAAGAAAGAATTGGTGCTCTCTTTAGAGTGAACCTGCAGGAGTTTGGAAAGTTGCTCTGTTAATGTGATTGATTTTTACTTCAAGGATAAATCTTTCCTTCAACACCCAAGTGCAAAGGTTCACATGCCTGGATAGAATAACTAAGCGTGTGGGTGATTTCAGAGTTTTCAGGAGGCCAAGAAACAGAGTGTTTCCAAACAGAAATGCCTGTTTGTTTCTCTGCAGAGCAAGAGGCCGTGTGCAGATTGTGTCTGGGAGAAAGCTCTGGTAGACATTATTTCAAGATTGTCAGATGGGTTTCTGTGAACAGTTCTGTGAACAGAGGTGCACAGTTCTTCCTCCTTTGGGGACTCCCTGATGCGGTGGCGTGATCTGCATTCGGCCAGGTTTTTGCAGGTGCTGCTTGGGATGTGATGCTTCAGTCGTCTTGTAAAATCACTATAATAAATATTTGTTCATTTGCTGTGTCTCAAAAAAAACCCAGCACTGTCAAAGTTGTATCTTTACAAAGCCCGGTGGTGCAGAAGAGCAGTGGAGGGTCCATCAGTATTCCACATGCGTGGACCTGCCTTGGACAGACCCTACTAATGGCTCTGAATGAGCCTGACTGCCAGCCACTGTTGGATGGCGTGGGGCTGCAAATGCTGCTACTTGTGAGTTACAGCAGCGAGTGCCTAATGCTGTGCTCGGTCGGGGTCAGGAGGCAGTTTAACGTGACATCCATCAGCAGCAGCTATGCAGGGATGGCCGCTGGGGCAGGGCAGCATTCTCGGAGCACGTGCTGCAGGGAAAAAGTGGTGTTAAACAGTGTCGGCTGTACTTGTGTGGGAGCAGAGAGAACAGAAGCTTTAATAAATAAATAATTTCTAGGCAGAGCTGATGGAAAACATAAATTAACTGGGCTTCGATAAGTACGTGGTTAGCCTCTGTATCCATCTGTATCTTTGTATTTATGGAGCATCTTAGAAGTTTAGCTAGTCTGAGCCAAGGTAAACAGGTTGTGAGTCCTGCACACCTGCAGGTTTTATTTGCACTCTCCTGCACGTGTACTCTGAACATTGCAAGCAGTTTTTGTGTTAGAATAATTAGTTGTTACGGGCTATCATTCTGTCAGTAATCATTTCTCAGTTGCAGCAGGCTTGTATGTAAGGTGATGGTCCAGAGCCCTGAACTAGGATGTATTACTCTTGCTCCTTACTGTGTTGGTTGGAAAAACTTGCTTACCTACTTAAAATCTGCATTTCGCACTGTAGGGGTTCATGAAACAGGAGCCTTCCATGCTGCTACTTAGGTAACAAAAAGATGAATGTTTTAATGTAAGTAAATGACAAAAGCAGGAGTTTTATTGGGTGTAGGGGAGCTGTTTGGCACTGGAACATTGCTGCTTCACCTGCCTGTTGAGAAAAGGATGGTTTTCTCATTTAGTTTTTCACTGCAAATCCAATTCATGCATGGCTGAAAGTCTTGTGCAAAGGGATTGTAAATGTTACGCAGAGGATTCCCTGAAGAAGTTTATGACAAACAAAGCAGCCATATAAGTTATTGGATGTTTGTTACATGTTTGTAGGTATCTTTCTTAAAAGGGTATTTTAAAGGTGTCATACAACTGCAGATTTTGAAATTCTAATCGTTTGGATAAGGTAGTGGGGATCTAACAAAAATTACGTTGGAAACAGCTAGGACTACTTGTTTCCTAGTGCTTGAAGTGATTGATGGAAGGAGACGAGCAGAACAGCAAACAGCAGAGGATTATGGTTCAGGGCAGAACTTAAGCTTTTGGGAAGAGGAAGATTTTATTTTTGCTGAAGTGCCTGTCCTGGAGATGACGTTAGTGTTCAGTACTTTGCTACGCTCTGCCAGCCCCTGCAAAACAGGTAGATGTGGAAGATGATGAGCTCACATCTGTGCTTCCTGTAAAAAAACTTTCTCAGCTTCCCACTTTTAAGCTTCTTATCTTCAGTGGTTTTCTTGTATCTCTACCCCTTCCTCTATTTTCCTAGTTGCTGCCTGGATGTTGTCACTGTACCCCATCCCCTAACCACCCTTCCCCCCCCTTTCCCCCGTGAATCCTAGCAGCCTGCGTGCCGTGCCGTACTCTTGCTGCTGTAGCACTTCCTGTTTAGGGTTTCTGCGAGGAGCCTCAGCCCGGCTTTTGCTGGGTGCTCATAGCAACCCACCACCGAGGCACGGCCACGGCCGGGCCAGTTCCTGTTTTCTCTCAGCGCTGCACGGTGGCTACAAAACAGCATGGCTGTGGAGCTGCCGAGCGCTGGCACATTTGTTCTGCTGTTGCTGGCAGAAACTTGGTCCAGCAGCAGCACACAAAGTTAGGAGTGTTAAGGGATAATGCATCAGGCAGGTTACTGTCACGGACTCCTGGAAAGGTGATTCTCAAAAGCCTTACTTCTGCCTTCCGGAGGGACAAAGTTTTCTCTGAGGAAGTTTCCTGAGGGTTGTTGGCAAATGGAGCGAATTTTTGAAACCAGTAATTCTTGCATAAAGTAACAGCCTGTCTTTTCAAAGGTAATAAAATAAGCCATAATCTATGTCTCAGCCAGTGTCTTCTAGAAAGAACTTCACAGGTAGACTATAGATAGTCAGTGTAGAAGATCGAGCAATCTATTTATTTATTTATTTTCTTTTTTTTTAACAGATCAGTTGACATTGGAAAATGGTGTTTTGCTGAGAATAGTACACCTGGCATGTGTGAAAACTCAGTGTAAGATTTTAAATAAGTGGAGACCAGAAGAGGCACTACTGCATTGCCACCTTCTTAACATTGTTGTCTTTCATTCTACCCCGTTAGTTACAATATAGTCTGAATATATGGTACCCAGTAATAACTATGTGTGAGTAATGTGTACATTAGATCGAGAGAGTAGAATTTTTGGTGTCCTTAAAGTGAAATGCATAGAAGACCTGTAAGAAACTTTTATCTAGAATTTTCATAGAATTAAATTTAAATTTTTCAACTTCTGTTTCCTATTAAGAATTACAGTTAACTTCAAAGCATCAGACTTGGTTTGTGTGGGAAGATCCTTTTTCTGTCCATGTCTGCAAATAATAATTTAGCAGATATATACTTCAACTCTAATAATAGTATCTGGAGTTTTGTTTTATTATTTCACTGTGTGGAAAGGTGTAAGGCAATGTCTGTGTTCTTATCAAATGGAAAGAGTTTCATCAGGAAATGTCTCCGCTCCAGATACGTTCAGGTTTTCTTTACTGCAATCAATATGGTTATTCATGGATTTCTGGTCCTAGCTCACTCATGGCTATATTTAACATATGTCATTGTACTAGGCTACATCATTTTAAGAACACCTTTTATTGTTGTACAGATGTGTGTTGCAATGAGGCCAGTGTTGTATACGGCCAGAGTGCTGTATAAATCTGTCTCCTATTCCTGTAAACACGAGCAGGGTTGCTGTGTGTATTGGGTTTTGCTGATGGCTGATATCTGTTTTAAATTCCTGTAGTGGCTGAAGCCAGCTCAGCAGATCATCCTTGGTGTACGTTCAGCAGCCTCACAGCTTTGCATAAATAATTGCTCAGATGATCTGCGTAGTTTGTGTAGTGCTGAAAATGATTTGCATTTGCTGGTGATAAGGCCTACGGCATTATATATCCGCTTGTGATGACGTGTCCTCTGCCGACTGAACAGATTTTTATTTTTTTTTTTTTCAGGAATTTTGAGTCTTCTGAAATGAAATGTCTGTTTAATTTTCAGTGAGTATCTTCTAAAGGTTAATGATTACACAGGCACAATTAGGAGCATCTCTGCTGTTTTTATTAACAGGGATGAACCAACATTACATGGGAAAAGGAAATAGCTTTTTTTTTTTTTCCTTCTTTCTCTCTTGTCTATTGCCTCCAGATGATTTTCTCTTGAAATGTGATGCTAGGTAGTAAAGTTATAAGATTTAAAACAAAGACTGCTCCCAAGCTGAACATTGGGATTTTTGGGGTATGTGCAACCCACTTCTTATGGGTGCCAACTACCCATGGTTTTCAAGAACTTCAGTAAAGACTGAAGATCTTTGGCACCATCCAGAGGGCATTTGGCACTTTTTAGTTAGTTTTTTGTTAACAATTGTAATTTTGAAGAGTCTATGATGTTTAGGCATATGGATACCATTAGTTTTGAGTGAAGTTGGCTCCTTTTGAAAATCTTGACTGTGTGTCCTTCAGTGCTAACATTGGGATCACCAGTTGCTTCTCACTTATGCCATGTTGGGATCCTCTAGCTTCTTGTGTGCATTTCCCCCTTAGCAGCCTGCCAGCATTATCTGCAAGAAGTTTTGTTGCTCCATTCTACAAAAATAGCATTTAAACTATAAATAAATAAATAAATGTCTATTGTGTTGCATGTTTACTCA
The DNA here is from genome assembly GCA_028565335.1 of Limnodromus scolopaceus. Classification (NCBI taxonomy): domain Eukaryota; kingdom Metazoa; phylum Chordata; class Aves; order Charadriiformes; family Scolopacidae; genus Limnodromus; species Limnodromus scolopaceus. The sequence continues at coordinate 9,988,965 of JAOXNO010000070.1, read as the reverse complement.
GAAAATGCTGCTGTGCATGGGATCTGGGGTTAACTCCTAATGTACTTGGTTTAGGTTTGGGATAGGTGTAGGTATTGTAGCACGCTGTGGTGTGTACTTCCTGTGGCAAAGCAGGGGTGTGAATGTCAGCCAACCATCCTGCTGCTGTTGGGAAGTGCTCAATGAGCATGCGTTAAAATACACCGTCAGAAGCTGTGAGCATGTTTGTGGTTTTTCAGACAGATGTTTGAGACACACATACTTACCTCTGGAGTGAATATCAATTACAGAAGGCTGGGGCTGGTAGACATTTGACAGGTAGTAGTGGTATAACTTGGTTCATTTCCACAATGCTGTTGTAGTAGGATGTTGCTTACTACGGTAGAGAGCATGGGCTGGCTGAAAACCAACTTTGATTAATACAGTGAAATTTCCACCCAGCTATAAGTAGAAATTAAGTTAATTTTTCTATTACTAACTTTTATCCCCCTACAGTTAAGACATAATAGGCCAATGAGCAGCTATGCTTATATTAATTTCAGGTGTCATCCGTTTAGGGTAAAGCTGTATTACATGATTTTGAAAAAGAAGATAAATGCAGAGATTATCAGAAAAGTAATTTTTGTCATTTCAGTTGCTCTGTTGCAGATTATGGATTGCAATTTGAGAAGAAAATGGGGTTGCAACCTGTTTTGAAATGCTGTCACACCTGTTTTTGTGGTAATACTTTGAACTTCGAAAGGAAGAGAGCCCTTAGGTGAAGGAGGTACCTCTTCTTTGTCCCATGATATTTTGCTGAGGTTGTGCTGTAGTATGAATTTGAAATATCTCAATTTTTTTGCCATCAAATTGTTTTAGATTGGATTAGGTTAGAGTAATCCATTATAATGCTGGAAATCAGGTAAAATGACAGATCATGATTTTGGTTTTTTTTCCCTTTTATTTTTCCTTCCTTTCCTGAGAGTGTGCTGAGAGCAGCAGCAGATACTTCAGAGACTGTTAGAGCACTAAGGCTTTTCTTTGTTTCATTGCACTCAAAGCTTACAGTAAATACTGTGGCAAAATTAAGATTCCTGCTTTTCTTTGACCTCCATAGAAGTGTAATGCCTTGTAAATGTGCATGAGTATGTTGCCACGTCTGATGAGGAGACTAATGCAGAAAGGTGTGCCTGAGGCCTTGAAAGGATTGGTGGCAGATCTAGAATGAGAAATCAAAACCTCTTGGCTACCTGAATCTGCTCTCAGTTGTCTCAATCCACGCTTTCTTTTCATCAAAGACAGCATACATCTCTCCACACCATCCACAGATAATATTGCCTTTAGCCATTGCAGGAAGACAGCAGTTTTAAAAATTTCCCAGTTATTCACCAACAGAATGAAAAAATGTGTTGGCGCTGCAGGCTGGCTGTTAAAATAGTGATGCAAGGGTGTGGCCATGTGTGGGAACTCTGTTGGCAGCTGATTTTGTGTGTGCATGCATTGTTCATCTTAACTGAAACCAAGTTGTCTTTCATTTTCTGGGTTGCCATGCCTTGTGTCCCAGCTTGGCTGGGATCTGTGGGGTGGGTGAGGCAGTCCTAACCCATTGCTTGAGCTCTCCCACAGGAGAGTCTGCTGGATACAGCTGCAAAGAGGAACAAACCTGTATTATAGGAGCAACTCAGTTCCTTGTGTTTTTAACTCAATCACCTAAAAACTATTGTCTTAACTCTCCCCCCTCAAATACCTCAGTTGTTTCCTGAAGCATAGCCAAAAGAGAAGAGTTTTGGCTAGTATTTTGCAAGATGTATGGACAAAATGGCATGTAAACATAGTGAGACAATGTGGCAGATCTTTAGCTGGTGTCTCAGGTGTAGCTCTGTCTCAGCTGCATTTTGGGCAGCTAAAGATTGGCTCTCTATAATTGCTAATTTCAAGAGTCAGTCCCAGTTTTCTTTGCCTAACAGGCGTGGGGTGCAGTGAAGTAATTTTTTTGTCCAAGAAAAAGAAGAGCGAGGCCCCATAACTTTCATAACTACTTTATTTAAAACTTCATAATCATTATTCATTTAATTTGGCCAACACACTTTTTAATAATCCCGAGTGTTAACATGTCACTCTGGGCTCTCGCAGGTGAGTGCAGTTTGACAAGGAGCCCTCTCTCTGCCTCTGCTTCGCTGGGACGCTGCCGGAGAGCAGTCTGCGCCTTGGCAGGCACCCTCAATGGCCTTCTTTCACCAAAGTGTAAAACTTGGCTGTAAGGTGGGTTTGGAAAGACACACTGCCTTGCTGTTGCACAAAGAAAATTGTTGCTCCTCGGGGAAATAACAAAGTTAGAGCTCTGGTGCCAAATGTTATAGGATGCCGGCACAGCGAGTGTTTGCATTCTGAGAGATCTCTGCCTTGCCATTAACAAGGACTGATTGTGCAGGAGGAAAGCATTTGCTTTGCCTTCAAGACCTGTGTAGCAGTGAGCAGAATTGCCATTAGAGTTTATTCATTGCCTCATACATTTACTTTTTTTTCTTAGACACCATCAGCTGGCATACTTGGCTTTAAATTGGAAGGAATAATTTTGTAACGGATTGTTGTAAAGTGATATAATCATCTCCTTGTTCTGTAAAAGTCGGGTTTATATGGCATTGTTTTCATCCCAGGATGTACATGTGAAAGAGCGTCCAAATGGCTCATACATCCTATGCAGTAAGAAAGTGGATTTTGGAGAAGTTAATGCTAGAAGCAAAGTTGCTGAGTAGTGAAAGGTATTTATAAAGTGTTAAGCATTTTACAAGATACCATTTTTTGGCTCCTGAGTAGCTGATCAACTCGTATTATTGCATGTGGAGCTTTCTTTTAAAATTGCATTTTTGTTTTTTTCATCAGAAATCAAGCTCAAGTGTGTTTTACTGCCTTAACAGAGTTTCTTAAAGCACAAAGGACCTGTTCTGGTGAATTCAGAGAAAGGTTTTTGAAACTGTTGTGATGCAGAGTAGGAAGGAGAATAATCCAGTCCATCAAAAGTTTTGTGAGAGCATGGGTTAGAAAAGCATCACAGAGTATCTCCAGTTAGAAAGGGTGTGGACACCCTCAATGCTCAGTTACTACAGAGTAATGCTTTGAAATGGAGACTAACAAACTGTGGATATTGATGGAGGAAAGGATTGGAACTTCTTGGTGGTAAAGAGGCATTTTGGGCTTACTGGGAGTGGTGCTGTGGCACATCAGCACTTGAATGTATGCGTTTGCTCAGGAAGGATAATGCTTCTTTTCTTCTGCAGCGCCTTCCCCCCCCTGCCCCTTGCTGAAGCACATTTCAGTGAAGTACTCCTCAATTATGTTTCAAACCTTACTTTAGGATGTTTTTTCCTCTCATCAGTGTCAGTGATGTTTTTTCATCCTGCCCAGTTATGTGCAGATACGTGCTCTAATTGGGAAGTAAAACTTTGCGAGTTCTGTAAAAACTCATATTATCAGCTCAGATAGGAACCTGTGATCAAGTTACTGGCAGATGTTAGTTGCTGGAATTGGTTGTACCCAGGATTAATGGAGATCATTAATTTAGCAGATCTTACAACTGCAGTGTCTGTTTTAGAAAAAGTATAGAATTGGAGAACAGAGGTACTTAACATTTTCTATCAGCACCTGAGAGAATCACACTTTAAGTCCAGATATAAAATGGAGCAACTTTATTGTCTGAGTAGAGCTATATCTGCTCATACTACCTTTGGCCAAAATATTTACTTATTTATACTATAAAATTTTACTTATTTATACTATAAATCAGTGTTATAAACTCTAGCACAGAGTTTATAGACTGTAGTGTCCAGCAATCCACTCAAATGTTTTTTGTTGTGTTTAATGACTCAGTTTCAGATGTCCTATAGATCATGTTTTGCATTAGTAGATTTAGCATATGTGTATTCCAGCCTGCAAGCAAAGGGCTATACTTCTATATCCTAGCAGAGACTTTTCCATGATCATATGGGGGGACTGTTTTCCATTTCTTTTTTTCCTTTTTTTTTCTTTTGACTCTCATGACATTAATGCACTTTTTTTGCCCCAATTTCCACGGTACAACAGTTTATATGTACTTCGCTTTGAAATCTCCCTCTTGCAAATGATCTGCCTGCTATGGATGAATAAACCATAAGAAATGGACTTATGCCCCTTGTAAACCACTGCAACATCTATTTATTTATGGAGTGGGAGTAACTCAGTGACTTTTAAGGTACATATACACACGCCCTTTCTATCTCTTATCATTAAGTCCAACACTGTATCTTTTGTTACTTTCAGAAAACTGTAGACAGGATTAATATGAGCCAGACCACCCTGGTCTCAGCTTCTTTCATTCTGAGGTCTGTCTTCAGGTTTTAGCTTTTAAATACAGCACTTGGAGTCATCTCACTTTAACATTGTAACTCTGTCTTGTTAGGGTTTTATATATTACTTTCCTCAGCTAGCAATCAAAAACTCCGAGGCTCATTTCCTTGCTTCCTTTTTCGGAAATGAGTTGTCTTTTTTAGCTGAACTTAAGGATAAGGCCCATGCATTACTATTTAAAGTTCCTGCTTACCCCGTGTTAAGGAAGGTCATGGAGTTTCTTAACCTTCAGTCCATTAAAACAGCTCTAAAAAGCTGTGTATTAATTACATTTTTGCTCAGCTTAGTACAATAGTACTTTTTGCTTACTGAGAAAGCCCTGACTTCAGATAGCATGAGCTCCATTCCAAGTACTCTGGACAGTTTTTCTCCTGGACATTAAGAAATGAATGAATTCAGAGTATGCCTGTGGTTGCTTTCAAAGACACATCTTTAAAAAAGCTAACAGCTGCTATTCGGATGATCTTTTATTTGCTAACACAACCCCGCCTTCCTCCCCAAAGTCAAATCTAATGACTTGCTCTTTTTTGTCCATATTAAAAACATACCCAGTTCAGCTAGTCAAATTCTTAGCTAGTCTGGCATGACCAGTGGTAGCTCATGTTAAAGTGGGCTTATGGTTTATTTCTCCTGAAATTTTCAGTGTCTTTCAAATAAAAATAGTAAGAATACAATTAAATGTTTTCTTAAAAAAAAAAAAAAAGTCTATTAGTAGTCTCTTCAAAATAAAAAAAGCCATTCCCTTAGAACTGAACACCCTTGATTTGATTGACAGATTTTGCTGTGTAAATTTTGTATTTTAAATTGTTCAGTAGAATAAAACTTTTTGTTATCTCTGTAAAAATATAATTACTCTAGATGTGCGACAATGTTGAAAAACTGCATTACTTTTCAAATATAGGAATGTTGTCATTTATAGTTTCAGAGTTGTTTGATATACGTTGCCTTTACTGAAAAGAACTGTTGCTCACATAAGCTACCAACAGAATGAGTTGAGGTATATTTCTTTTTACATAAAACTGCATTTCCTACCTGAAGCCTGGTATTCACTTGTCAGTTGCAGAATAGTTAGAATGAGAAACACCTTCTTTTCATTCTTATTTTTTTTTTGGGAACACTTACTGCTTGGATAATATTGCCATTAGCAATATAATGTTCAGTAAATTATCTGCCTCCGACAGTAACAGTGTTTATTTATGCTTTAGATCAGTGATGGTATCTTCCAGAAAAGAGATGTATTTCTAGCAATGTAATGTAATTTTGATTTTTTTTTTTTTTATTTTGATTTTTTTTGCTAAGCTTGGATAATGAGTCTGCACTCATCTCCAGAAGTCCTGGGTTTGTTCCAGCAAGTAGGAAACTTTTCCTTCTGCTTGGGTGAGAACCTGCCTGCAACATCCCATTAGTTTACAGTTTCCATGTTGGTTTACTTTAATGTATCATGTCAGAAACTGGAGTACATACTCCTACTCCTCAGTTTTATTTAAAAAAACAAAACAAAACAAAAAATACAAAAAAAACCCACAACCAACAGAAACAAGGAAAAAGTGATAACTTTCCTCCAGTCTGGGCTGCCAGGAAGATGTGGAAGATGTCAAGCTTCTGTCCTGGCTCCTGCCAATTAGCTTCAGTTGTGCTTTACAGGCAATTCATGGTTCCCAGGACAGTAAAAAGCTCTGCATTTTTCTTTGTGAGTGTCCCAAAACAGTTATATGCAGTGCTTGGACAGTGAAAATTTCGCATGATATCTGAGAATAAATGGTTGTGTACTAGGTACAGAGCAGCCTCTGAGACAGGACTCATTGTAATCATAACTCACCAAGTCCTTTTAATCCTTATTTTCTGGTAGCTCCTAGCCTTTCAAAAACAGAAATAAAAGTATAGGAGTAACCCAAATGACACTGAAATTCAGCCCAGAAAAGGGAGAAATGCAGCCCACTGGGAAATTTGCACGCACTTGCTTGTTATGTGGAACCTGCTCAAATACAGATGAGTGTCAGTAGAAATCTTCTTTGATAGCCTTACATGATGATTTCCTGCTTTCAGGAAATAAAATGTAAGAGTTTGCTTTTTTCCTTGTGTTTTGTCCAGAGGGATGGCAGCCCAGATAGCAGGTGAAAAAAAATAACTGACTGTGCTATGTGTCAGAAAGAAGGGCATGCTTGTGTATTAGCCTCTTCTCCCATTAAAAATAATGCTTGGTCTGGAGTTTGTGGAATAACAGTCTATGAAATTCTGTCCTCTAGGAGTTTGGGATGAACTGGCTTCATCCAACTTGCTTTTAGTTCTAGTCTGAGTTTTTCTGTGTGGCTAAGATGGGAACTCAGGATGCTGGGAAACACTCTTGAAATTTCTGTAAGTCATTCTTGCTGTACTGGTATAGTTTTCATTTCCACTGTAGTAATTCACTGTCCCAGGTATCAGCACTGACTTGCTAGCAGAAAGTGTATAGGGCCCGGTTTTGTGGCCAGAAGGCAGACTGAGTGCCAGGGAAGTGAGGGCTCTGTGCCTTAATGTTCAGTGATACCATCTCAGCGGATTTCTTGGCTATGAAGGAGTTCCTCTCTGAAACAATGACGTGCTGTCTGCATCCCCTCCGTTTGTATGCTGTTATGAATGCCACGTATTTTCTTCCACAAGTTGAAAGGAAGTTGTAGTTTCCCAAGGACCCACTTGCCTTTCATTCCATAAGGAAGAAGATGGAATCTGTTTTGTTTTTTTTTATTTTTCTGGGTCAGCAACTATATCATAAAAAAGATATGGCTGCAGTGATTAAGTTGACTTAGCCAAAACGTTTCTCAAGATGCTGAAGCCATGAAATCATACGATTAGTGGTGAAGTGGTAACAGCAAGTTGGCCTTTCATCTAAATACTGTACAGGTTTTTTTCATTCAGAGAAGTAGAATAGAGAGTCAAATTTTTGAATGTAGTTATAACTATACAGCATAAACCTTGGGTGACCAGTGTATTTGTAAGGGTATGTATTTGCACAAGCAAATTTTGAAAATTGAGAAATGTGGTGGGTAGTGGAATACTACTGTGCACTTTCAGAGGTGATCATGGAAACTGTTACCCTGCGTGCTGCAGTTATAATTGAATGTGCAAACGAGTGCTGTCCAGGCTCTGTAACTTACTGCTGGAGTGCTCAGCCCAAGACAGACTTAGAAAGGCGCTTTTTCCTGCGCAATATTCTGCTTACATTGTGTTTGTATTATTCCACAAAAGATGCAACCAAGTCAGTAGGAGACCAATGAGAAATAGTTTCAATTTCAAATGGAGATCTAAAGCCAGTTTTAAGTGCTGCTGCTCCAGCAATGTCTACCTTTCTCTTGTAACATGTATGTTATGCAAGAGCTTTGCATCTGAAAGCAGGGTGCTATGAGGTTTGGTTACTGTAGTTTCAGACCAAAGGCTGAGCCCTTGTGGCTAAATTAATTGCCTGGTTTTTATGTTACATGGAGGTAATATGCTTCTGTGTCAAAGTGTGTTGATATCTGTATGACATGTCTTCTGCTCTCAGCATAACTTGAGAATGTTGTAGTTCTGATCTACTTAAGCAGCTATTTTATTTATTTAGATATGCTATTACGGAATTTACAGAGAGTCTGTATTAGCCCATAAATTTAGCCCTCAGCCTCCCCCAAACAAGATATTATGGAGGAAGACCTTTCAGCTCTGGATCTGACAATAATGTACTTGTTTATATGGTTTTTCAGGCAGCATTCAGAGGTGCTAAAAGTGTAGACAGATTTCAAATGATGATTTAATTGTTTACAAGTGAGTGTTTTCTGCAGCATACAAAAGAGATGAACTAATCCCAAAAGGCTTTTTGATATAACTTGAACAGATGATTTCCTGACATTGTTATATATCCTGGTTTAAGGCGATGAATAATTAGCTATTTAAGTTTAAAAAAAAAATACCTTGAGAACTAGATGTCAGCTGAAAAGCTGTCAGTAAATATGGAACAGCTTTGCAAGTCAAGTTGATTATAGCAATGAATAAAAAGAATCACCAGGAAAATGAACCATGCAGTGTGCAGTTTTTAACTTCAGTCTCCCCACAGTTTCTCCCATCTCATTCTCCAGATTCCTAGGGTGCTTGTGATATTATCAAGCTGTGGAGTTCCCTTTCACAAAATCCTTTACTTTGGGCAACTCGCTATTTACTCCACTTCATCAATGTACAGACACTTGAAACTTTACATTCAAGGATTTCCCCCCTCCAGACCTGAGTGCCATTAATAGCATCTTTTGTCTGACTTCCTGAAATATGGAAAGCCACACTGCAGAGCTTCAGTTCCAGGTGACTGCCTGGGACCAAGCAGCTCAGCTGAGGGCAGTGGGTTCTCCTCCCCTGCATGTCCAGCAAGCTGCATGTTTATCCCCTAGTAACAGAGGTTATTTTGTGTTTTTCAGGGTGGGCATGTACTCTATTATATGTGTGTATATATATATATATAGACAAACTATATATATACACTATATATACTCTCTATACACATTACTGTGCAGTTAGTAACAGAGCAGTTGCTAGTCTGAGCTGAACAGTTTGCAGACGCAGTGGGATAGTACTAAGAGAATTGCAATAAAGAGTTTTGGAGCCTTTTTAACAAGAGCATTAAGTTGTTTTTGAAGGTCTGAACCTTGCCTGTGGCTGTGCATGAAAGGGCACTGTGGACATAACAAGCTAAGCAGGGTCTTAAAAATCTGGTTCATTTAAGCAGGTGGGACTGAATTAATGTTCTTTGAATTATTCAGCTTGAAAATAAAATCGTGCGTCTGTATTAAAGTTAGGAATTTAGATGGGATGAATCTCCTGACACCTACGTGTGTGGAAGCAGTACTAACTGCAGTGCGGTGAGTAGAGATGCTTTGGCAGGAATTGTGAGACTCTGTATTCATGTTCTTACCTGAGCAGTCATCACTGTGGGGTCTGAAGGCCAGTGCAAAATGGAGCTGCTGTAGAGCCATCTCGTGTCTAGATGACAATTGCTGTTTACCAACACAGAATACCTGATATGCTGAAGTGGCAGACTTCGCCTTTCTCCCATCGTCACAACTGTAATGAGACAAAGCAGTGCTGGGAACCTGTTCCAGAAGAGAGAGAGAGAGAGAGGGGCTCCGTTGGCAGAGGCAGCTGGGCTGTTTATGAAGAAGCAGCTTATAGAAAATAGATTGCAGGTGGTCTGACAGCAGTGATGCACAGAAGATGGGGGAGAGGGGAAGGAAAAGAAGGAAAACCTGGAAATGAAGGATGGGGATGAGAGATTCCTCATTGACTACTTCCCTGTTCGCACAGTGAGCAACAGTGAAGTCGCTTTACACTGGGCATTACTGCAACCCTTTCTTTTGCCTGTGCCTGTTTCTTGTTATGCCATTTAAATACGTGATGCAGAGCAAGGCTTGTTCAAGAGTGTTTGAAAATCATTGAAACTGGGCATTAATAAATCACATGTCCTATTTTATCACAACCATGTTGGCTTCAGCTGGTCAGTTGATTACATGGGCATGTTCCATGTATATTGAAAATAAATGATCATTTTGTGCCACAGTAATTTTCACACTGATGCAGCATAAATACAGTAGCAGTGTATACCTGTGTAGTGATACTAGTGTGATGTATACTGGTATAGTGATACAAAACCAAACTCCTATAGTGTATTTCTAAGTACTTGGCTGTTTATGAGGGGCTTAATGGCATCACATGAATGGATTGGTAGCTAAATGAAGGATTGACTAAACTAATCTCTGTGAGAATCCTCTTTAATGAGTTAATGAGGTGTTCTTATGGGCTCCCTGCACACACAGATGCTAATGAGAGTTTTTCGAACTTACCAAGTGATGAAACTTGGATCTGCATCCAGGGTGATAATAAAAATGATGGATAGGTTCTGTTACTTGGGAGAAATATGTTTTAGTTCTGGCATGAAAACTGCAGAAGGGAGCCAAAACTGCTGTTCTACGTGCATATTCTTTATCCTTACCTGGAGCATATTGATTAAAATCAAAGCCTGGTGCTAAACCCTCAATACTTCCAAAGTTTGAAAATCAGCAGCTGTACTTAAAAAAATTATTTATCTATTTCATCCTTTAAAGATCAGTGTGACTAAATTTTCTTTAAAATTTCCCAAGAAGACCCAGTTGGTTCTTTTTTGGTGGTGGTGTTGTGTTTTGGGATTTTTTTTTGTTTGTGTAGTTTTTTGGGGCTTGGGGTTTTTGTGGTGTCCCCCCCCGCCCCGCCTGGTTTTCCCATCTTCTACAGATTGGAATGTGGTAAGTTTATGCAGAGGAAGTGTCCAGTCCTAAATTGATTTATCTGGGATGTTATTCCATAAAACCACAATTTTTTAAGCTATACCAGGGAAATGGGGAAAACAACCCCCTTGGTGGGGTTTAGGGCATTGTGTTACTTATAGTGATGGAATTGTTTGTTTTCTGGCTGTGCCTGAAGGACAGATCTCACGCTTCCTCCTGTCAGTGGACTCCTGAATAACTGACATCTGCCAAGGACTGAATTTCTGCAGTGCATCTCATTTGACTCTCAGGAAACAGGGAAAGTTATGTTTATTTACAGAGTGGCCAGTGGTGTGGAAGGAGATGTTGTACAGTGCATGGGTCTGTGTGAGAGGGGCAAGGGGGGTGGATTACAAGTGGCTGTGGCAGGCAGTCTGCCTGCCAGGGATCTGGGGGCAGTACCCTGATGCTGGACCTGTCCTCTTCATCTTAATGGCAGGCTTGCATCCATCAGACACAGTCTGGCTTTAATGCACTCTTCAGATTTTGTTGGTGTGATCTTTAATCCTTGTCCCAGGTCATTAATGAATTTGTTCAATACGACCTCCCCTCAGCTCAATACAGTGCCATTTATCATTATCATTTGTTTACAGTCCTGCAGCTAGTTCTCAATTCCAGTGCTGTGCACTGATCCTTCCCAAGTCGTTTTGAATTAATTTTTCAATTAGGATTTCATGAGACACCGTATCAGATGCTGTCCTAAAATCCAAAAAATATGACCTCCGCTGTGTTCCTTTAATCCACTCTGTCTGTAGCTCTATCAAAGACCAAATAAAGCAATTAAATTTGTCTGGCAGGCTTTATCCTGAATAAAGCTATACAGGCTGCTTCTCATTCTGTTATCCTCAAGATTTTACCTGGATTTTCTTAATGAAGCTGACTTTCCCTTGTCTTTTTTTTGTTTTCCTTTTCCCTCCTAAAGATCGAGGGCTGTGTTCCCAGCCATTTGCTTTCCTCAGTTTATTCTTTCGAAAGATCCCACGCATGAGAACAGCAGGATGGAAATGCTCAGGGCATGACCCAGGCTCTGTGCCAGGCTGTACCCCTCTCCGGAGGGGCCCGAGTGATTGCATACGGGGGCAGGATGGTGAAGAGCTGAACATAGTGCTCACAGCGTTACATGGCTCCGCAGTGTGGCTGTCACCAAATAGCTATGCTTTACTCTGCTTTGAGACCAGGGATTGCCTGGGTGTCTTTTTCTCTGTGCAGTGCAAAATCTGGTGAAAAGGTGCTTTCTTTTGTTGGGGATATGCAGACATCTCTTAAGCTGGCCTACCACTATATCTCTTTCTTTTCCAGGTGCTTTGATAAAAATTTCTATCTCGATTATGTGTGATAGCTACTTAAGAAATGTGGAGCTCTTCTGCTGACTGGCTGACTTGTGTTCACACCGTAGGAGTGCCTGACTCAGCTCTGAAGCTTGTTGTGCCTGAAGTCTGTCTTCTTTGGCTGTTCATTTAAGTTTTGAACATGTTCCTTAGTGCAGGCTTTAATTTTCTTCTGGTAACTTATTTGTCTGGAAACTTTAAATGAGCCTGCTCTTTGAATTCAGTCATGGCCTTCCTGCTGATTTTCTGCACTGTGTCCTGTTTCAGATAATATTCAAGCAGAGCAGTAAGAGCCGATGACTGGAGTGGTTGTCAGCCGGGACCGTTATTTTTGCCTTTAAATGCTATGCTTACACATTGAACTGAATTAGTGTCTCCCTCCATATGCTGTTTTTATGTAGCTTTTTATGACATTTGGTTACTCTAGGAATATAGACTCCTCTAGCACTATTATAGTTGTGAAAATGTTGCATAAGGACATGTATCTTTTTTCTTTTGCCTTTCCATCACTAGAACTACAAATAATCCACATCCATGTGCCTGAATATAATTATGCTCAAAATCATATCCGGGCCGTACCTCCTGGGGTACCCTCTCAGATGGCAGCATCTGCTGGAGAACTGGGCATGAAACTGCATTTCATAGCAGTGAGGAGCTGCGGGGCTTTCAGAGATGAGATGGGATATGGAGGGAGAAGTGTCTTTTTCAGTATCATCCGGTACGCTTTACCATCTCTAAAGAACCTGGTTATATTGAAAAAATATTGAAAAAATATTTCTCATTTTTTACACATTTGCATTTTGTGCTGAAATTTGTCTGCTGCCTGAAACAAACTGTCCAATTTGTTAGGACAACTGAACAACACAGCAAAGCCACTGCTCTTGCCAGCTCTTAATAAATTATTCAAGAAAGCAGGACAGTTGACCCTTGCTCTGAATCGGTCAGATGTATCATTCTTAAACACAGATTTGAAATGGTGGTGTCGGAGTAGTTATACTGTATTAAAGTGTCAAGGCTGAAAGATAAGCCTGCCCAGAGTAAATAAGTTAAAACATTAACTGTGTCTCTGTTCCTATGTGTGAGACAGCATGTCTGGCCTGGGTAGCTAACATATTCAAAATGTCAAAATAGTACTTGGGCAGCAGCATCTCTGTGGCCAGACATATTTTATGGACATCTGGGAAAGCTTCCTCCTGTGCATACTGCTGCAGGTGGCCCTGTCTGAGTTCAGGGGCCTGCACTGAGCTTATAGCAGCAGATGTTTTTCAGGTGGTAAAAGACACCAGAGATAGGGGTAGCACCAGCTTCATTTGTAATGGGAATTTCAGGATTTAATAGACAGTGGATTCAGTCTGTGGCTTAAGTGTTCAGTAAGATGGTATGGATTTATTTTGGGTAATGGATTTTATGGAGGCATTTGAGAGTTCTGGACTATTTCTGGGCACTAAATATTATTGTAGGCTAAGAAGCAGTAGGTAGGTCTGCTGCAGTTCAAGTTCTGTAAATGACTGTAGTCTTCTGTAAAGCTCCTGCAGACAAAAAAACCTGTAGTTTTATCTTTGTGAAAAAGCAAGGAACCAGCAGGTCTTGGATTTATCTGAGCTGCCCTTCAACTGCTGGATAAGTGTGCAATTGTTCGTTTGGCAGAAGACACATATGCTGTGCTCAATGAGGGCAGACTCTCAGCTTTTTGGCTTTGAAGGAGCTACACTGATTTACTTTACTAGCCAAGGATCAAAAGAGTTTTTACCAAAGTAATTGGTTACTAAAAGTTACATTGGTTATTAAAGAGACTGCAGTTGTTTCTGGCAGTGAAATATCCAGAGTTGGTGTGCGGAGGCATCAGGCATATCAGTTTTTCCACCAGAATGTTAGGTTCCACTAGTTGATATGTACCTCAGCACAGAGGGGGTAATCTTCACCAAACTATATCTAGCTAGTTAAGGACAAAGTAGCTGTGAACTGATGTGTCTCTGTTATGTCTTAAGTCTTGCTGACTTGTTTCAAATTAAAAAAACATGAAAGTACTGCCCTTTCATACAGCTGCCCTGTGGCTGAGTAGAAATGACCTCGCAGCTTGGGTCTCTTCACATTTCTAGTACTGTTATCGCAGGTTTAATATCCAAAAGCTTTCTAATGCCCTTTCTTTCATTTGGAAGAGCTGTCCTGGTGTGGCAGAGGATGGTAAGTCTTTCCCATGCTCGAGTATGTGTTGATGAAGTTACTTACTGGTGTGCTATTTTTATTTTCTGTAACTTGGGTTATCTTAACCCCTCCATAATTCAGGCAGAACCCCCAATGCAGTTGGAAGTGGAGAGGGGAAGAAAGTGGTGAGAATTCAGGGTCTCAATCTCAGATGTTGCTATTTTGTCTTGAATTTTTGTATTGCAAATAGTACCTCTGCAGAGTCCATTTTCTCCATGGTTTTGTTGCATGTGCTGCTTTCCCCTTTTAGTAGGTGTCTTTCTATGGTTTGTTTCTTCCTGCCTGCATTCCAGCCTTACTTGATCAATACCCTCTTCTTCTAGAGGGTTACAGGTGGTTTCAATGTATTTATATTCTTGTTCTTGTTTCTTCCTAATATTTTTCTACTTGGGACTCTCTCCTAGGTATGCTATAATTTAGGACAGTGAGAATAGCTCAGAGCATGTGGAGTAAGAATCTGAATTAAGTGCCTGCATTGTGTACTTAAGGGTGTCGACCAAGATAATACTTCTGTGGAGCTGATCATGAAACTCTGTGTCTTAAATCTTAGTGGATGTCCTGTCTTAAGCTGCCCTCCCACTCTTTGCAGTTTCTCAGGAAATTAGATGAGAAAATGATCTTGCTTAAATATGTTTTCCCCCAATGGTTTGATTTTAGTTAGGATTGGTTCTCCAATTTGGCCACACAAACACTTCGTTTGTCAAAATTAAGGGCTGGCAGAAGCCATGTGGACTGATGTTGCTACTGAAGAACAGGTTCGTTAAGCTGTGTACCAGTGAGGCTATTAATGGTGAGCGCAGTAATTGCAGCTCAGTGGTTTAGAGCAGCCTCTGCATGTTCTGGCATCCTGAGAGCTCACAGGAGCTGCAGGACCACCCGGTGCATTTGGCTGGGGTTGTTCCACCTCCATTACGGCCCCATCTTGTCACTGGCACTAGTTGAGAGAGGAGCCCCAGGAAGATATCGGCATCTTCCTCATGCTGGCTTTGCTGGGGAGTTCTCCCCTCTCCTGGGGCTTCAGTGTCTGTCGTTACGTGCAGGGGACTGAGAGCAGGGCTGAGACCTGAGCTTGGGCCTGTACCAGACCTGTCGGTGGTGGCTGTCAGGCAGTTGAAAAGCAGCTCTCGTCCTGCCCCAACACTGCATGACCAGCAATGGGGCTGTGCTGTCACTGGGTTATTGGGTGAAACAAGTCCCTACTGCTGGAGGAAGGGAGCCAGCAAATGTGGCTCGGCCTGGCCTTGGTGGATATCCCTGGGGGTGTCTTCATTAACTACATCCTTCAGTATTTCTGCTCCTTGGAAGCTGTTGTCATTGCTTGGGTGCTCTATCTCCTCTCTGCTCCCTTTTGTCTCTTCAAAGAACATCATAAGTGTCTGCAGCTCTTCATCATATGAAAATTTGGGTATGTGGCTTGCAAAGCAGACAGGTTGGCTGCCCCTTTTCTGCATGATTAGTTCGTGTAACAGGAATTTGTGCATGCTTTGGGCTTGGCTTCTGCAACAGCTTGCCCAGAGCCTGCTGCACTGGCTGAAATCCTGTCTGCACTAAATGTTTGTTTCCAGACTGTTGCAGCTGCAGAAAGTGGTGGAAAGATTGGTTTATTGATAACACAGTAATTTCATCCTGAGAACTGCTATTCATTCAGACAGTGTTAGTAGGGGGAAAAAATGGTGCAAATGTGCTGATTTCCAGTCTTGGTATTTCAAGATCCAGTCTTTCATTGAATAATCGTTCTAAATGCATAGTAGGAAACATTCTTTATAGTCTTTGTCCTTTCTCCTAGCTGTCTTTTGGAGGAGGAAAAAAAAGGTCAAATAATAGCATTTATATTTGTGTACTAGAGCTTCCTTGATGTGTGTTAAGATGTCCAGCAGAAATAATAAAATTATGAGTTCTGTGGCCTATGATGACATGCTGAGATTTTTATGGCATTGGAGTATTTCCTTGAAAAGATCATTTGCAGAGCAGTCACACCGAGGCACCAAGGCTCTGGGTACATTAATACTAGTGAGTCCTTCCCATCTTTTCCTCTATGCAAACACTCTTGGGGTCTCCAAGGCAGTGCTCGCAGATGCTTGTGGCAGTGGGCACTGTGATAAAAAGCTGACCTACAAGAGCATTTTCGGGTTTTGTTTTCATGCTGTCTAAATGACATCCTGTTCCACAAGCCCTGCACCTTAGAAAGTGCCTAAGCATGTTGGAGTTGTCGCTGCGTGACCCCCTCTGCCTTGCGTTATGAGGATGTGAGCTGGGTGACATTAGGATGCCGGTACGTACCCCTGTCTGGCAGCGCCCACCCACGCTGGCAGTACTGGTGCTGCCAGGAAGTCTCTCTTCACTGAATAAGTTGGGGTGTGTCTGTGAGATTGCTGGTGGTATAGAGCCAGCTGTTAATGTGACTTAGATAAAAGGGTTACAATTAAGGTTACTGAGCACTTCCTGTAACAAGATGCTGAGTTTCGTTTCAGGGACTTGCTGCTCCCCTCTGTCTGCACGGAAACTGTTTGTTGGTGCCCAGAGTGCTGCTCCAGGGCACTCGTGCCTTGAGATGCGTGGGAGGTTAACTGACTTGTGTTCCCCCTTGCTAAACGAGAGATGGGCAGAAATGTGGGGAAATGGCGGTCCATGAGGTTCTTTCCAGTTCTGGGGGTTTTTGTGTTGTTTTTTTGTTTCTGTGAATATATAGAAGTTTTCAGCCAAATTTGAGTGTAGGACAAAAACCACAGGCTGGCAGGCTAGCAAACCCCCGGGTCATAAAATGAGTCAGCAGAAGAGACAAAGCCGCAGTGCCCTGGGATAGCTGTAGCCCTCAACTGCAATTTGTAAAACCAGCGCTGCCCACACAGGGAGCTGCTGTTATGTGGTCCTGCCTTGCAGGCAACAGAGCTGTTGAAGAGGACGTGTGAAATGTCACTTTTAGGTGAATGTTTTGTGTCTTCGTCCAAAACTGTGGTTTCATGGGAAGAAGTATTTGGTGGGAATGCTGGAATTTGTCACTGCTACTTGTCTCCTTACCCTGTCCACAACTGCTGGTTCTTCCTTCATGTACTCCCCCTCTTGGCTTTGCTGTGCCAGCACAGCTGTCCTTGCCTTGTGTCATCAGACGGGTGAAAGCACTGATTCAGCTGTAAAATGACACAGAACAAATAAATAAAATTTAAAAAGAACCTTTCAAGCTGGTTCAGTTCCCCTGTGTGCGTCAGGGCCCGGCTGCACAAAACGTGGGTGCAAAAACTGCTGCAGTGCGAGTGCTGTGGTTCTGGCGTGACAGCAACTGGCACTGCTGCTGGGGAGCCACTGCCCCATGCCAGGCCACATGCAGATCGGTACTGCTTTCAGGGGTGAAGTGACTAGAAACTGAGTGAAAATCACCCCATCAAGTAAAATAATAAGCTTTTTGATTGCCTGCCATGCTCATCAAAGCTGACCAGAGTTGCAGCTGCTGAAAATGCGCAGCCCAGAAGTGATGGAAGGGGCAGGGAGCAGAAGGTATGTCTTCAGGTTTGGTCCAGTGCAGCCAACAGCACTTTGCTGGGTCTAAGCATTAGGCTGTCCTGCAGTCAGTCTTGGACCATCACCAAAAATGTGTGTGACTAGATTGAGGCGTAGATTGTTGCCATATTCAAACCTGATGTCTCTTCAAATGGTGCTAGAAAAACATTTTTTTGTGGTGTAGGAGAGAGACGTGTCTTGTGGTCAAGGTCCTAGACAGTGACTTGGGGATTTCTATCATATTTCCTATGTGACTTTGGAATAATCAGTTAATACATCTGTACCTCAGCTCCTCTGAGCCTTCCCATCCTTTAGTTTTGTTTTGGGAAGGTTGCAATGTCTGTGAAAACAGCTGTCTCTTTCCTGTATGTATGAGCGAGACATTAACCCTTTGTGAAAAATCTGGTAACCAAACCACAGACCAGAGTTGCTGTACCTCAGTGTCACCTTTCAATACTCTTTCCCTGATCAATCTTTAAATGTGAAAAATGTGTTATGCCATCTATACAACAATATCATACTGTGTTTACACTCCAGTTCCACTAAAGATTTCATTTGATCACAAGCACTGGAGATTAATGATTCATAGCACTTGAAAAATGGCAGTCTGAAATTTCGGATGGGATGACTGCTGATGTCCCTGGAGTTCAGCTATAGCAGCTCCTGTGGTGCTGTTGCAGGCAGCTGAAACCTGGTACAGTTTAAGTAGAACACATACAGACCAAGCGAAACTTTGCTGAGAATGGTGCTGGTTGTTCTGCTGTTCGTTCCTAAGTGTTTCTGTGCATAGATATGGATGAGTGATAACTTCACTGTCTGGCTCCGACCTTTCATTAGCCACTAATGATCAATAAGAGCAGGCAGGTTGGACAAAACAGAGAGATTGTAACTTTTTAAAAAAAAAAAAGTGCATGCTCTCGTCCCTCACACGTGGGTTATTCCTGTGCACATTGCCATACGTAACCGTGCGTCAGGCTACGCACAGGAGTTGGAGAAGAGCAGTGGGGTTTACCCAAATGTAACATATTTATTTGGCACTAGTGATCTGTGTATAATTTTAAGGACATGCCCCTTTGTGCAGTAATAGTGAAGTCCTTCTTTTAAGTTGCTGACATTGATCTTGAATTTTAAGACTCTTTTTTGAAGTTGAAAACTGAATTTGGCTATGTTTATGTCCTGCATCATCTACCCTCCTCAGCCTCTTCATTCAAAACCTGGTTTTTATTTACAGTTTTCTTTCATCAAGAAAACTTTTGAAATTAAGAGTTTCCAAAGAAAATCTGTTCTGTTCAGCAAGCATTGGACTTCATTTGGCTGGTTTTTAAATAGTCTGAAGCCTTATCACAGGAATCCCCTGATCTTTCCCAGGATGTTTTATACATACAGTAGCTGCTTCCTGTTATAGAAATAATGTCATTTGGAAGTGAACAGTACATGCTGAAAAAGCTTTTGTCTGCAGTCAAATTGGCAGCGGCTGAGAAAATCCAGATGATCTCCCAAAGGGGAGTCTGTGCAGCTGGGCCATTCTTTGTTACAGTAGTATTTTGCTCTTTCTATTTAAACACATTTTATATTCTATCAGCCACACACACCTGCCACTATTGTGATCTTCCTGCTATGATATGAATGTGAGTGGGGCAATGTAAGACAATGTTGTGACCAAACTAGCATCACTTAGAGTCCAGCTGCAAAATGGATGAGTTTATCCCGGCTAAATCTGTAAGAGAAGAGCTGTGAGTGCTGACATCATTTATCTTTAGAAATGTAGAGCTATCCAAGGATGAGATTCCTCTCCTCTCTTCTCTCACCTTCAAATGATTATTTTACTCCTTTAGCTTAGCTGATGACATGATACTTGGATTTCATTGAGATTTCTCAGTTTCCTTCCAGTCTTGATATCATTTGGCTAGTTGTCAGATAATATCTATTACATGTGTATAATAATGGTACTCTGGTGTTAGACCATATTGATGAAAGATTATATTTAAGTTAACAGTGTGACAGAGGTGATCACGGACTTTTTCATGGGCACAGCGTGCAGCCTGACCTGTGATTTAGAGTGGAGGAGAGAGGTATCGAGGGTTTCAAGGCCAACTTCCTTCTTGTCTTTTTCCTGGGCTGATAGCTTATTTCTTTATTGGTGTATTTACAGTGAATGTTAAACCAAAAGGTGCTTTATAGGTATAATTAAAAGTAAAAGGAATATATATAGTTTCTTGGAGGAAAGACAGATTTTTTTTTTTTTTCCCCATTCTGTTCTGT
The DNA here is from genome assembly GCA_028565335.1 of Limnodromus scolopaceus. NCBI lineage: Eukaryota > Metazoa > Chordata > Aves > Charadriiformes > Scolopacidae > Limnodromus > Limnodromus scolopaceus. Next base: position 9,969,038 of record JAOXNO010000070.1, on the reverse strand, counting down.
GGTTTAGCCAAAGTGAGAGTCACAACAACCTCAGTATTTGGAGATATCAAAACTCAAAATTAGTCTCAAGAGCCCAATAATCTGACAGACAAGAATTTACTCTACTAAACTGAAGCTGTCTAATTTCAACAGATGTGATGGATTAAAGAGGAAGCATCATTGACCTGGTTCCACTCTGTTAGGTCTTCCAATTAAACAGGTTATTGTAGGAAGTGAGACCTTGCAGACTAATTCCTGGACCAGCAGGACTGAGGTTTTAAATGCCCCTTGTACTTTAAAAGATGTTCCCTTAAAGATTTTGCTTGAGTGCTAATCCCAGAACACTAATGATGAAGTCGCCTGTAGGGATGTTATCTCTTTATTAACTGTCTAAATAGACAATTTTTGTGCTTTTGTGTTTAGAAGCTCTTTAATAAGGTTTGAATCCTCTGGCCAAGCCAAGTTAAGAGTTCAGATTTTGACACCAAGGAATATGCCAGACTGAAGAAAATGCATGATGTGCTTGCACGTGTAGCGTGCAGAGCTGGAGACAGACGTTCATCAGGATGAAATTTTAATGGAAAACAAAGCAACCACGATGTAACTGCAGCTGTTGGGAGGAAAACTTTTGCCAAGGATGTGGCAAACCCTATCATCATCAAGTCCTGGTTAACATTCTGAAAAGATTCTAATACTTTGAAATTACAGGAGCACCAAGATTAGTAATTGTAATCTAAGAAAGAAATGTAAAAAATTATTAAATCAAAGATGCAAGGGCCTGCGTGCGGCCTTGAGTTATTCTGTAGCTAATCTGTTTCTGATATACTCCAGTTACTGCAACTTCTTTCGCTTATCCAAGTATTGTAGAGTTGTAGAGATCCTATAATTCCTTTGCAATAGTAAGATGTCTGGAAAAGGAGGATCTCTTAAAAAAAAAAAAACCAACCCGAGAAAATCCAACAGACTAAAATAAAATCCTCTGTCATCCTTTCATCCTTGTTTGAGCAGGTGTGTTTGTTTCTAAGATCACTACTTTGGACCAGTAGTGGACACCTTTGGACACCTTCTTTTCTGCTATTCCAGAAATGCTATTCTGCTGTTTCTGCCTGTTCTTTTTGTAGATTGAACCTCCTAGTCCCTACACCAGCTTGGAGACTCAGGTTAGTACCACCTGCCGTCCCACTCTTCTTACAAGCGATTCTCTGAAAGACAGGGTTCATCTGCTGCTGCCCACCATATTCATGATATTTAACTGCTGGCCCTGGAGAAGGTGCAGCTGTAACAGCAGTGGCTCCCAACATGACTGACTAGGCAAGAAGAGAACTAGACTCTTTGCAGGCAACAGTAGGTGCAGATGGTGAGTCAGGGACATGGTGTACAGTTGGACAACAGCAGAAGTGACTTGTATTGGTTAAAAGGGAGGGATGCAGTCCTCAAGGCAGTGCAAGCATCCATTCATGGGATTCTCATTTCTTTTTGTATACTCAGTTTCCTAGCTTTTGTTGTGGTCCCTGCTGCTAGTGTGTTACTCTACTGTTGCACTGCAGATTTCCTCTTTAGACATTACAATGAATGGTGGTGAATCTGTGGAGATGCCTGGCACCAGAAGGTCAGAGTGACAGAAGGGATTTTACAAAGTCACAGGTGCTTTGATTTGTGTTTTCTAACAAGACGGCATCATTGATTTCCATTCTCGCTGATCTTTGGGAGACAGCAAAGGCAATGGTACTTGCATACTGAAGATGAGTGTTTATTCAGAACATACATTTCCAATGTCCCTTAGTGATTGCATAAATATTTCTACCTTTGTCTTCTGCTGGCCTTTCTCTAGGGAAGGCTTTTGACTGTTTTGTTTCAACAAGCCTACTACGTTTTTTTTACGGACCTCACTTTGGAGCCAAGCCTTTGTGAGTTGAAACTGTCAAGGAAGGATCACACGAAGATTGTTGTACACAGTGGCATTATAAAGTGGTATCAAAACACAGAGTACATAATAAAGTACTAATCTGTGTATGATGTAAAACTACAAATACACAGTAATAATGAAAACCTACTTTATTACTGTCTTGAAATAGTCTAAGAACATCGGTTTGTGTCAATGAAGGTGCTAGGGGAGAGCACACGTGTGAGTATGAGCAAAAGAATTTCATGCTTAGAGGAGAGGGAAGTGGAAGGGAGATCATGAGCTGCAGCTGGCAGCTGTACCAGCTGCAGCAAATTACTGGCTGAGGTGATGCCTTCAGCCCCAGCCTGTCTTCACCCCAGGCCACTTCCTGTCCTGCCCTGCCAGTCTGCATCTTCCCTGACCTGCACATCACTCCATCTGCCAGCGTGTTACCTCCTTGCTAAGACTGTCAGCATGAGTGCCAGGTGACGCCAAATATTGCTGTGCTTTTAAGGGACCTTAATATTTTTGGGGTCAGGGAGAGCATAAATGCATTGTTTAATGCATAATTAAGGTAGAAATTAAGGGTATCCTTTTATATGTTGGTATTTCTTTTAGTGTTACTGAAAGCTATATCCACTTCTGAATCCATTTTGCATAGAAAGCTGCTTACTTCTGGCCTTGAAATAAGTGAGTAAAGCCAAAACCTTACAGGCAATGCACATCCCAAAGTGTTCTAGACTGCTGAGGGCTGCTCAAATGTAGGAGGTGAGACCAGGCAGGTATCCTGGGGTGGAGAAGGAAGGGACTGTTCTCTCTCTGATAGGTGGAACTAAATCTGGGTATCACAGCTGAAGGTCAAAGCATTTACTTTGGTTTCTGGGGATATATTTCTGTTTAGGTGAAGTGGTCAAAAGCGTTTGTATTAGCAGTGGAAGCTGTTGGTTTATATCCAGACTAAGTAGTTAGCAATTTAAGACTGAGCCACAGTCTTAGCTGCAAGTGTCTGTTTTCTTTGCTTTGTAAAAGCACTGTGAGAGGAATAACATCAGCAGCTTTAACATTTTGCCAACTTGGACAGGATGTGAACTAATATGGTTAGTAAAGAATCCCCACATTTGCAGAAGTTGCCTGCTTTTTTCCTCTTCCTTTTTCTTTGGGGACAGATGGGAGCAGAGGGTAGCACTGCATTCATTTGAGATGTGTTGAGTAGACTGGTGAGAGGCTTCTCTGCTTTGGTGGTTTCCTACACAATGTTGGGATGAATCAGCTCATTTGAGAGTTTCTCTCCACTGCCCTCTGGTTTCCTGGCTCAGCTCTGGTTTGGTTGGTATTTTGAATGCTGACATTTCAAGCCCATGATGTGTGTTGAAAGGGGACCGTATTCTGCAGACCTTCTCATGAATTTTTGGTTTGATTTCCCCCACTTTACCTAGTCTCCTAATCACCTGTATAACTGTTGAAAATTTCACAGGTATGGCTGCAAGTGATCTTCTAAAGAGAGAAAAGATAATCTTCAGCTTCAGCAGATCTCTTTGAATTCCCCTAGAAAGGTGTATTTTGGGTTGTGTGTAAGTGAACAGATGCAAAGCATTTACTTGAGAGCTAAGGAAGTGGTTTTGGCTGATATTTTTCCAATGAAAAGACAGTTTCTGCAAACAAAATAACTTTTGCACAATTTCCTCATGTTCTTCTCTCTTTTAGAGGCATATCAAAATACTTTGTTCAAATTGGACCTGCCAAATCACACTACTTGTGTTAATCAAATAGCAGGATATTGGAGATTGGTGTGATTTGTTTATATGTACCTGTGCTGGGACAGTGCGTCAAAAGATGATGCAGTCAGGAAGTTCCTGTTCTCTCTTCTTCTTCTTCTTTTTTTTTTTTTTTTTGTAAGTCGGATTGTATAGCTCACAAACAACTATTCTTTAGCTTTTTTCATGTTAAATGGTCTGTAACAAGTGTGAATCATGTAATATATACATTTGGTGCAGCAGATTAACAACTCTTTAATCAGCTGTAGTCAAGAGAGTAGGATGTGGCAAATTTCTTTTCACTATGTTGCAAAATAATACTCACCTAGGGTGAAACCGAAAAACTTTGTCTTTACTGTATTGGAAAAAATATTTTGAAAACAAACCTCCCATTTCCTATCTCTAAATCTCACTGTGCACTAATGCCAAAAACAGATACCCCTCAGCATCCTTGAGGTGTTTGATAAGGTCACGTTGTCAGGATTCTTTTGGAAGGTTCAGGCATGTTTGTCTGCACTATCATGCAAAGAGAAGCTGAGCATAATGTGGAGAGAATGAAGAAAATGAAGAGAGAATGAAAGCTGTTTTGAGCAGCTGAGATGGTTGTATATTATATCTGAAACGGCTGTGACCCTGTTTGTGACTACTTTTCTCATGATTTCAGAAGTTATCTCCATCAATGAGATTGCGGCTGTTCGCATTTCGCACTTCCCATCCTTCGTTTCACAGAAATATCAGGAGCCAAATGTAATGGCTTCTGCAGCAGTTAGCCCAGAGATAAATTTTGGCACAGTTTTTCCATTCCCTCAGAGCAGTAGAGCTTGTTATCATCTCTGGGTTAGAGAGATCATTATCGCTCTCCTTCCAATGCTGTAGCTTTGTGACTGTTAAAAGTTGTGTGATCGGCTGCTAGGGAGCCCTCTGAAGCTTACTGATACGGGACCATGGAGTTTTGCAGCTGCCAGAGGGAATGGGGCTCTGTGTAGCAGGTGATGGGGACTGAGTAATTGATGCAGCAATTGCAGTCCTTTCCTCTGCCTTCACCTGTGGGAGGTAAACTTTGCCACGTGTTTTCCTTTTGCCAGTGCTATCCCCAGCACGAGTGTGCTGCAGGGCTTGCCCCGAGAGCCGTGGGCTGAGGGATGCTGGGCTCAGCCTGCATCAGGCAGATGTAGACCCTTGTGTCTGTGTGGTAAGTGGTTGGTTTTCCACCACTTGGAGGTCAGCAGCATTTCTTCTAAGCTTATGGAAATAATAAAAAAAAGTTACAGTTCTTCTTCCTAGAATATAGGATACTAATTTTTCCTTTGTTGTTAGAAGTCAAAATATGAACTGATTTTTGCTCTGCAGTTTCCAGAAGATGCTCTTGCTGGCGTAGCTTCTTGTGTGAGAGTAGCTGGTGGCTTGCAGCCTCCCTTTAATTGATGGGTGCAGTTCCCAGGTGCTACTGAAGTGTGAAACTTGGAGATTGCTGAAATAACGTGCACACTCAAAATCCAAACATGGGAACTGTGTGTAACATGTATGCCACACCAAGAGGATTTCAAATGGAAAGTTACCTTAGCTGAGGGGGTATGCCAGTCCAGAGAGGATTATGGCAAAGAGCCAGTGTGAAAGATGCTTTGAAGGCCTCTTCCCATGGAACACAAGTGCTCTCCCATGCTGGTGAAGTAAATATTGATGCTTGAGTAGGGACAGCAGCGTGCTTGTCATAATACAGCAAAAGCAGACTGCTTTTTCATACCCTTCTGTAATTAGGGTGTACCCTGCCTGCAGTGTAGTGGCTTGGTACCTCTTACCCGTGTCAGCCTCTTGTCTCTGAGAACAGCTCAGATGCCAGTTGCTCCTAGACAAAATCTGTATTTTAACAGTTGTGCCTCAAAAGAGGAGAAGACCAGGGGAGATCAGTGCTTGTTATTGTTCTCCCTACCATTTAATTTAATTCTTTTTAAGAGCTAGCTCTCTTTAGAATGAAAATGTCCTACCCTGGAGAGCGTCATGTAAGGAACAAAAATTGTCATATTAAAAGGTATTTATTATCCTGTAATTCCTTTCTCTAAAATTGATTTCTGGCTTAATTCAATAAAATAGTCGGAACTGAAGGTTCGTGGTGTGCCACTCTGTTGTGGGTGTTGCACTTCACAATTAAGTGGCTGCTTTGAACAGCAAAAACGTATTCTTGGTGCGTTTCTTGCAAGCGCCTGGCAAGATGCCTTTGTTGTTGGGTATGAGTCAAATAACTTCATTGCCTATAGGACTCTAAATAATTGTGTGCTCAGTTGTTTGACCTCTAATTATGTCTTCTGTTCAACCCAGAAATTGAAAACTGTAACCCTCAGCGGTGGGTGCCAAGAGGGACTCAGGTGTGTGATCTGCCCTTGTAGCCTGCAGGCAGGAGAAAGGCCATTTGCAGGCACGCTGCTGCTGGGAAGGCTCATGCACCTTTTGACTGGTTCTTGCCTGGGAACGATGGGTGCTGTCAGCCCTGCTTAGATCCAGAGCACAGGTATGGCAGCAGCAGCAGCAGCTGTACAAGTTGCCTAATTATGCATGTTAAAACAGAGACAATTGCCTCTGCAGATAAGTGAGCATTCTGCCCTTTGTGCATGGGTCAGCATGGTCAGCATCTGCTTCACTGGGGGCTGCATAGCTGCTTTCACCTGAGTGCCATGTAATCAGCATTTCCCAGTAAGCCTAGATAAGAATTGCAACTTACAGGTACTATATCCACTACTAAAAACAACAACAAAAGCACTCCCTGCATTATTTGTTAGTGTATCATATGGAAAAAGAATCATTAAATAATCGGGGAAACTACTTTTTAAAAGAATATGACTAAAAATAATACCCTGTCTCTAGTTTTGGGTGTGTTTAGGATTATTTTCTGAATTTTATAGTTTCTTCACAAGTTAGAAACTAGGGCATTTTTCCACTTTTAGTCAATATTCATGAAAAAAACATAATTCAAGGAATCTTGGAGAAAGAGAGTGTCTTGCAGTTTTTGTGGCAAGGCGATTGTGATTGGTAACACCATAAATATGGAGTCTTTCATAAAGTCATGTTGTGAAGATAAAGTAAACTTCCAAGGTACTTGCTTTTTGAAACATAGATAAATATTTTTCTTCTAACTCATTAGTTTGGGGGGTGAGGAGGGGTGTGTGCCATTTCATAAGGTGCTGAAGTGAGTAAAGAGCTGAAATGCCTATGGGATATACGGCCACTGGGGAAAATTCTGCAATTTTTTTGTGGTGACTGTGCTCACTTTGACTGCAGAATGCAAAATCCTCAATTAAAGTGAAGCAGAAACAGCATGTTTTCCTTCCCGCTGAGAAACATGAAAATACAAGTAGAATTCATGGGCTTACCTCTGAAGTCTTCGTAATGCAGTCCCCATAGAAACATCCAATGCAATACAAATTGCTGAGCTCTTATTGTCTAATCATCAGATACACTAATTTTGGCAAAGATAGGCCCAGAAACACAACATCTAGAAAGGCTTCCATTGTTAAATCACACAAGAAAGAGAATTTAGATCTTTTAGGGGAATGCATCTTTGAAATGTATTTGCTGAGTGGGTCCTTTTTGGATATAGGTGGGAAATACTCTGCAGCATTAACTGGGTATTATTAGCATTGAAGATACCTAGGTGCAATCTCATGCAGAGTTTTGGGAACTTTTGCTACACATATTCATTGTATGCAATTCGGCCGTGTACAGAGACAGAGAAAGGAAGACCGTACGGCTTGGAATTCTCATCTCTAGCCCTTGCTTTCTGTGTTATTTCTATGTACAAGCTGTGAGAAGTTTGGCACTGAAGGGCAGTGGAGTCCTTTACAACAGTCTGTTGCATGAAGAGGGTACACACCTCAGGTTACTTGGATTCCTTCCTACCAATCCTGTGAAGATTTAATTTGATTTTGAAAACAAACCAAAACAGAAACCCCTAATAAAGCTTTCTAACTTATGTAGGGGAAAGAGTAAAAACACCTAGCTGCCAGTTTACAGTGGCTTGGGTGCTGTGTAATAATGTAATTTTTTTCTTTTGTTTGTTGGAGGATGTTTGATACACCTCCTCAGCTTTCAACACCTCCTCAGCTAACATTTCAGAGTATGCTTAATTACAAGCACCCACTTAAGTGCAGCTGACTTCAGGGAGACCTTGCTTTAAAGTCCCGCTGCATATCACACCTTCATTTCTTACCTACAACCAAACCTCCAATATGTGAAGGGAGCCTACAGGAGAGCTGGTGAGGGACTCTGTCAGGAAGAGTAGCGACAGGACAAAGGGTAATGGTTTTAAGTTGGAAGAGGGGGGATGTAGATTAGACACCAGAAAGAAATTCTTTACAGTGAGGGTGGTGAGGCACTGGAACAGGTTGCCCAGGGAAGTCATGG
>JAOXNO010000070.1:9895884-9960925 GCA_028565335.1 Limnodromus scolopaceus | reverse complement strand
TGGATGGGGCTTTGAGCAACCTGCTCTAGTGGGAGGTGTCCCTGCCCATGGCAGGGGGGGTTGGAACTAGATGATCTTTGAGGTCCCTTCCAACTCTAACCATTCTATGATTTTCAGCATGTTTTCAGCCCACTTAGTGTTTGTAAAAGCTGTCCACTGAGAATGGATTCTCCTCTTCAAGAGGTACAGGTTGGGGAAACTTCCTACACCCGTTACATGCGGAAGGAAACTTCTGTGATGGACAGGATGGTATTTTCAACTATTCTCTGGATGTCAGCTGTGTGTATTTGTTACCTGTCCAGTGGGTTGTCTGTCCCTTTTAATACTCATTTGAGAAAATATTCTTGTCCTTTTTTGGAACAGGGAAGTTTCTAATTGTCTGTAAGTCTATTCATGCGTGATGCACCTTCAGCACATGAGGTGCACTTGTGCAGTTATCTTTAATATATCTTTAATTATGAATATTTTTAACAGTACATCTACCAAAGCCTTATGCTCCCAAGCTGAGATCTTGAAAAGATATGAGTATTGTGATATTTCCCAACAGAAGCTGATTTGCCAGTACCCTTTTAATTTGCACAGCATTCAAAATGCTTACCAGCAATAGCTAATATTTGTGCGGTGTTTAGCCTCTGATAGAAATAGAATTGTAAAATTTAGTTTTGTGCTTGCCAGTTTTTATTGTATAGGGCAAGTTGGCAGAAGGGAAGATACATAAATTATGTTAATTATGATGAATTCCCATCAGAATCAAAGGGTTCATTATGACCCTGTCTGTGCTGTACAGTAAAGCTATTATATGCACTTCAAATAACATTACAGAACAGGAAAATTTTTGATTATTCCAGAATAATGGTAATTGGGCTAAAGGATAAAAGATCAGTATTTGATAGTGTGAGGTCAGGTTGATTGCTTAAATATAGCTGTAACGCAGAAGTGTTCTGATAGCAAATAGATAATTGTGCCAAGAAATCAAAGTATTCTGAGACTAATTGAGTACTTGGGTATCTATTGCCATTCTTTAAGTGAGATACATCTAGAAATTGTTCTGATAAATATATCTAGAAATCAGTAAGTAATTCATATCTTATGTATTGCAAATACAATATATACTTGTGGCAGTTGCAGTGCTGCAGTAAGGGGCTGTTAAGAGTTCTTCAGCTGTTCCCTTTCTCCTGTGGATCCCTTGGTGTCAGAATAGCAAGATAGGAGGAATTCACATATTATTTTCCAGTTAAATGTTAGGTAGATCCCCTCTCAACACCTCCTCAGCTAACATTTGAGAGCGTGCTTAATTACAAGCACCCACTTAAGTGCAGCTGACTTCAGGGAGACTTTGCCTTAAAGTCCCGCTGCATATCACACCTTCATTTCTTACCTAAACCCAAATTTCCATTGTAGTAGTTTAAAATACATTTGGAGTCCTTTAACATACAGTGAATCGCATCCTCTGGTGAGTAATTCCCTGCGCCTCTCCTGACTGAAGTGGAGCAGCGTCAGTTTATCCTGGCTGAGGAGGTGACTTACTGTATTAGTGTGAGCAGTGAATAAAATGCAGGTCAAGTTGCCAGCGCGACTGGTGCGTGGTTGTGGAAGGCTGAGGAGCAGCTACGTGCAGGTGGTCGGTGTCTGGTGTTACTGCTTTTGCAGCGCTCTATGTGCAGCATCTCTTGGGAGATATCTGGGATGCATTTCACTTTGGGGTTGGTTTGAAATGATACAGAATTGTGGGGTCTCTTTTTGTTTTATTTCGTTTTCTGTAACAGCTACAGGTAAATGCAACTGAAAAAGGCTTTTGTGATGCTGGGTTGTTGGTGTTTTTTTCATTCCCCTCGCCCCTTGCAATTTTCTCTTCCTCTGGTTATGCTGGGATTACACCTCAATGGCATAAATAGTTCTTCCGTAACAAAGTGGTTTAAAGTGATAAATTCCCTTTTTTGGGCAGTGAAGCATAGCACAGAAAACAAAAATGCACAAATAATCTCTTAAAAACAATTAGATAATAATTGGATAAATATTGACTTGCAGAGCTGTGTTTTGCATGCAGCATTTTCCAGTACTAGTTACAATAATTTTGTAGCCAGGGCAACTTCGAAGTGGCTACATCTGCTTTCATGTAACACCCTGAGAAATTTTTCTGGTTTTGTAACTACGTAGTCCTTCAAGTACTGGAGACCACAGTACAAGCAGAACCTACTTCTAAAACTTTCTTGATTTACAGAAGTAAGATGAGTTATACGGAGTGTTCTTTCGCTCATGTGCACACTTGTTGATGCAGCTTTGCAGTCCCTGTAGTTTTGCCTCATTGTGAGAGTTCACTGCTATCGCTAGAAGAGGAATTAATTGGGCCACAGGCTCGCAATAAAAGCCTATTAGTAGCTGGTAAATCCAATGGAGACGTGGAGGTATATCTGTGTTACATACTCTTGTGTTTTGTGCTCTGATTGGGAAGGTGGCTGCAACTGGATAGATTGCAGTGCTGAAGCCAAAATGAGATTAAAAAGAAAACGATGCAAATGTTTTATTGTCTTGAATTAGAACATTGTTTATTGCCGCGGTTGATAATGATGCTGGGGCAATGGGCTAGTGACAATTGGTTGGTTGTTGCTCCCAAGGGTCTTAGCTGGACATATGCAGGAGTTACGGAATTTGTCTGAAAACACTTTTCCATGGGAAATCAGGAAGTGAGCGAATAATCTTCAATTACTTGAAATCTTCCCTATAGTTGCTCTTCAGGAAAAAGAAACCAAAATTGTTACTTGCTCATCTGGACTCTTGTTAATACTGGTGGGAACTGTGTGGTTCAATGTTGTTTCCATGACTGAAAATCTTGCAGTGGCCCAGGCCAAACTGGGGCATTTTGGCTGTGGAAACGGCATGTCGTACGTACACCAGCTGCTCTTCTTCCCCTTTAGCACTTCTTTGTAGCATCCCAGCCGTGACAACATGGGTGGCCCTACCCGTGAAGCATGGCACCCAGTCACACAGGCAGCCCTACACTCCTCTGTCAGGTATGTTTCAACTGCATCTAGCCACAGCAAGCTCTGGGTCAGATAACCTTATCTGAAGAGTATGAGCATTTGGAGTCTGCGTTCAGTAATCAGCAGAGCATCTGAATTTGAGGCTTTCCTTTCAAAGCTAAAGCCAGACCCTGTGTTACTGCCTAAGCTCTGTGTATTGTGTACGTATAGAGGGCTGACAGCCTCAGAACAGGATTAGTGAAATCCGTCATGCAGTGAAAATACTGAGACTGTGAGATTTCTGAATCTCGCACTACCACAGCCCTAGGGCAGAGCCGTAATGTGCTCTTTCTGGCTGTTTGGCATTTGCAGCCTGTCACCCCAAAGCGTTGCTTATGTCCATTCTCAGAGAAAAACAGAACCAAAGACAACACCCTGCCAAGGCTTGCTTTTGCTGTGAAAGGTGTGGGATTTTCCCCCGTGGGGAGCACTTGCCCAAGAGGTGGGAGCCCCAGAGGGAACCTCTCCTTATACTGGGTGGGCACAACCCCTCTGTGGCAGTATTCTGGGGTGCCCTGGCCACCCCAGCGATGCGGTGGGACTTTGGAGAGTGCAAGCTGTGCTGTCTCTCATGGGAAGTGTCAGTTCCCTGCTCCTTGTTGCAGGACTTTTTCTCTATTTCATATGTGCTGCTAAACTGGAGAAAAAAAATCTGCAGTTTTAAGATTCAAATGAAGTTGAAAATAGTGTTTGGTTAGCCTGTGGTGCTGGCTTCTTTTAGGAAGCAAGTGCCAGGAGCTGACATTCATAATGGGTTAATAATTTGTATGCATTACAGGAAAGCCAAGCTTGAAGAGGAACTTCCAAGAAGGGTCGTGCTACAGTCAGGTTTGATAAGGTCCTGGCTCTGCTTGGAGAGTCAGCTTTAAAACAACTGTAGCCCTGAAATAGTTTTCTTCTATTTCTATAAACATGTTTATGTTTAATATAATTTATTATACATATTATTGTAAGATTTCACAGGAATCAGAATTTTTATTGTTTTTTTTTTGTTCCTGTTTCTTTTGGCATTTAATTGTACTTTATCCCAGGTAGCAAATGTTACCTAATGTTTGTAATTGTTTGTCATATGTCTGTCTTCTAATGCTTCAGTTGACATAAAGCAAACAAAATATTTTTAATAAACACTGATAATAAAATAATGATATTAGAAGAGCAAGCACTTAGTGCCTGTAAAATGACACTAAGTTCATTATTTGCAAATTATCTAGATGCTAATTTGGTTGTGGCCTTCAGCAGCATTTTGTTTCTTAGGAGGCAGGAAACATGCAACATTTGATCGCTGCTTCTGGAGCACCTTTCTGGCAAGTCAGCTTTGACCTTTTGTTGGCACTTTTATCACAATGTTTGGTAGCTGGACAAAGTGTCTTACAAAGGTCAAAAAGTTAGTCCTGATTAGTAGTTGTGTGTTTTGGTTTTTTTTTTTTTTAAAAAAAAGGCAAAAACCAATTTAAATAACAAATCAATGAAGCTTTATCAGTAAGTGCCAAATCAGGCTCATGGTAACCTTTCTCAAGGCCTGCTGCCTATTCCTTTACCTGTGAAGACACAGAAATGGAGGCATTGCATTTTTATTTTAGACATCAAACTTAAGACTGACAGACTTTCCTCATTCATCATTTTTTCTCCAGTCAAATAGCTTTGCATTCTTTATAGCCCAGCTTTTCAAAACTGACACAGACACATAAAACTGTTGATGTTTTTTATCTTATTTTTAAATTTTTATGTGTAGCCTAAGACACACCCAGGTCTCTGCTCCGTATTTCTTGTGCCATCCTGTGCAGGAGTCCCTTTCTGCCAAGCTCAAGGTGTGGCTGGTGCTGTTTTACTCTCCCGGTTGTATGGCAGTTTGATAGCCTGGGCCAGAAAGTGCTGGCGATGTGCAGGTGCTGTTGCTGTCAGTGATTTGGTCATTTGCGTAGAAGATTTAGCACACGTATAACTTGGCCATCCATAAGGAAATTATTTCATTCAGCGTGGTGGGGCTTATTTAAAAGGTACCTGATAGATTGCAGGTTGTGCCACACAGGAGGAGTTGCCCCATTTGCATCTAGGGAAGTCTGTGGGGTTTTAGTGAGTGGGTGTTTGCTGGGCAAAGCTCCTCCAGGCTTCCTGCAGGAGGCCTGCGAATCCCAGCACAACTGGAGCTCACCTGAGGAAGACCAATGGGCTTGGAACGTACGAAAGCTTCAGAGAAACCAAAATTCAAATTAAATTCTTGTTCGGCTTCATACTCTGCAGTGGTGACCATGAATAGCTCTTCTACAGGAGATGTGTATGAGTGGCCTATGTATTTCACTAAGCGGATGGCCCCAGTCTCCATAGAAAGCAGAGGTTTCTGGTGTCTTGATGTTTTTGTGATGCCAGAAGGTGGAATTTCAGGTCCTGTCCATTGCCTGTAGGCCACTTAAAGTGACAGCAGAATACTGAGTAACTTCTGTGGCGTTAGTGGAGCCTCTGTGGTTCCTGTGAATCCAGGGGTGTGCAGACCTTTGTGTTACAGACACTTATAGATTGTGTCTGGATATGTACTATATATAAAAATATTTTTAATATAAATGTATCACTGTGTTGTCTTGTACTACCATTGATGTTTTTGGTAAATTCTTGTTCAAGCTTAGGAGCAACAGTCTTTCCACACACATACACCATGATACACGCACCAGTTTGGAAGCTGTTCCTTTGCCATGCAGTGAAAGAAGTTAGTAAAGATCTGTTTTGTTTTATTTTTACACAGAGTGCCAGTATCATGAATGATCCGTGGGTCTGTGCCACTTTTGACTGTTACCTGAAAATTCACTCTGAAGGCTATGCTGTTAAAATATGAGAGCGTTACTTCAAATTACATTTACTCCAGAGTGAATTGAGATACTTTGGCATAGCGCCTAGTTTACACTAAGCCTGCCAGCAGAGGAAGTTAATCAGGAACTGTTGGTCCAAGGTGAATTCTTGCTCTGTTTTAGCTTGAATGACTTTCCACGGTAGACAGTCCTACATCTTGAGCTAATCTGTTCAACTTTAGGATTAGGTTGTGTATTTTTAAAAGCATGATTTTCCCAAAGACGGTCCTGAAACAGCCAGCTGAGCCTCTCTGCTCCCTCGTTCCCAGCTGTGTTGCTTGGTGCAACCACAAACTCCAACACTAAATATTGGGATTGTTTGGAAAATATCATCCATTTGCTGTGCTGAAGTTGTTCCGCGTGAGGGAGCGTGAGTTTGAGGCTCCCCAGTGATGTAACAAAGAGGCAGTAAAGGACCAGGGGTTTTCCAGCTGGCAGTTTTTGTTTTTTATTGGGACTATCAAACCTTGCCCACCCACCCAAGATCTTGGCCTGTTATGAAAATACAGCATTGGCAGGCTGTGGAAGGTCATCCTGGGAAATTCAAGCAGTAGAGGATCGACAGGGCTTGCCGCTTGGCCAAGGCAGAGGTTTGATGTCTGGCAGAGATGTTCTTTTCCCAAAACAATTTTTATTATTTCTTGAGTGTCTGTGTCCCTCTTCAGTCCTTCCTGCCCTCCCTTGTCACCTGACATAACTGTTGTGGCTCTGACAACACATGCTTTTCTCTTAGGTTTCATCTTAGTTTGATGTTTTCCATTATCAGAATGTTTTTCAAACTGAAATTTCTCTTGATTAATGTCTGTCTTCCCTCTGTGGCTGTTTGTTTTGTTCCCTATATGTAAATGTGCTGGCTGGGGTAGAACGCTTTCTTGATGTCCTTATTTCCATTATTATCTTTCTCTGTGACATTGTATGTATCTGAATAACTAAGGATTTTGACATCTGAAGCAATACAGTGGGAACTAAATTCTGTCAGTGCTATTTTCTTGGAAAATGCAGTATTTTTCTATTCAGATTCAAAAATCACAGGATTAGGCAGAAATGAGACTTGTAGCTTTTCTTTCCAGTTATGAAACTGTTGTTTTTATTGGATATTTTGAAATCCTGAATAACTGTATGTTTCCACAAGGGGGAATAATTTAGAGAGCTGGGTAATAGACCTTACTCGGTAAAACACAAGAAGCCTTGCAAGTTAGGCAGTTGCATCAATGTGAATGCTCACATGCTTTGAATTGAAGATGTTGTTTAAGTATTTCCTTGAGTCTCGCCCTTGATGCAAAAGCATTTGCTTATAATTTCAGTGAATTGGCTTTTGCTGTCTTAATAGGCTTCTTAATTATTTATTGGCAGTAATGCTGAAAGAGAGTGAATTTCAAAGATGCATGCACTTTTAAGTCAACACATGTGAACAACTGCATTTTAAATGCCTGCTTCAGCATTCAGTAGGGAAGAAAGATCCATTAGGCCGCTCACAATCACAGGAGTGCAAATGCTGTGCAAAGGTGCACAGTGAAATTCCTAAAAATGCTGAAGGGTGTTTGCCAGAGTGCTTAAAGGCATCCAGCTCTTGTTGCCTTTGAATGAGAGACCTGTAGAGCTAAGTAGGAAAACCTTTTCTTAGAAGTTACAAGTTTTAGAGATTTGAAGTGGTTTTTCACTTCACTTCAAAACAAAACCAGATCTTTTGATTTTTTTTCATAAAAAGCAAGCACAAGATACTCAAACCAGGACGGTTATGCATGTGTGTACCAGAGAAGTCCTAGAGGTTCAGGCATTCTCCCTGCTGACCTGCTGCGGAGAAGGAAGCTGTGTGAATAATGGCAGTCACCAGGTAATACAAATTTCAGAGAGGTCTTTTCTTTACCAACCTTTGGAGCATGGTGGAAATGCTGCAGGAGAGAAGTAGCATGTGTGCTGTCAACTCCTGGTCGTAAGCATCTGTTTACCCCCCAGGAATTCTTTGGGGGAAAAAGGAAAGGGTAGAGTGGGAATTTTATTTCCTCTGTTTCCTACTTGTCATGTTTTTACCATAAACTTCAGCAATGGAATAGCAAAAATTAAATGTCTGCCCAAAGGACCAGTCTGCCTCAGCCTGAGAAATATCAATAGCGCATATGTCACTGGTGGTCAGAGCCCTGGCTCAGAGGCTGGGCAGCAGAACAGAAGTGGTAGGTGGTATCTCTGTACACGCAAGTGCCCGGTAGTGTGACCAATAGCCAGAGGCAAAGTCTTACATTACAGGTTTAATTAAAGAGTCACAGGGAATATGTATCATCTGCACATTATAATGCTCAGCAGGAACTTTGAGTCAAAGCCAAAGGATAATGAGAATTAAACCACATTTTAACCATGTACATTACAAGGATTTATATTCTTTGCTGGAGCTGAATAATACATTACTGTAGTGCCATAACTGGTGTTATGTATGACCTTATAAAATGTTGTGATCCTTTCAAGTGTTTATTATTAAGTAAAAACTGAAGTATTTTTTCCAGCTATCCCACTTTCATAGTTTTTCCAAGTTTAAAATTGGTTTTGGAACATAGCCTGGAAAGAACAATCACACTAGCATCATTATTTTCAGGGAAATTTGCATAGCTTACTTTTGCAGAGGTATATAAACACATTATGGTACTCTATGTAGAAGGATAGCTGTGAAGTGCTTTGCTTTTCTTCACCCAAATTTCATTTAAGCATGAGATATCATCACAGCGATTGAGAACAAACTTTTAATTTCAGAGCAAAATATGAAAGCTGCTTCTTCAGTTTAAACTTGTGTTATGTGTTACTGGAGACTAACAAATCTAACAGAAAACAACAAATAGCTTAAAGAATATCTCATGTCTATGTAATAAAGCAGGTGTGCATCTAAGAAAGAAAGGACAAAAAGGAATGATCAGTCATTTTCAATCTTCCTTTCATCAGCTGGAGAAGAAACAGTCACAACGCACTTGCAGTATCTTCTTCAAGATCGCCCCATGAGTTGCTATCCAGATGACTAAGTTTATTAGGTTTTGTGGTTCTCGTTAACTGTTCTTTGACAGCCACTTCTCCTTGCAGCCCTTTGTAAGGGCCATGTCTACTTCTTCTACTGATTGCTGCTGTTGATTTCTAGGCGGTGCAGGGTGCTAAAATGACTTTTGAAGTTTGTCTTAAGTAAATGCAGTTAAAGAATGGAGCTAAATGCAAAGAATGATTCAGCTCTGGCAATGAACAGAATAAAAGGTGACAGTTCAGAATGACTCTGGGCGAAATAGATGGTGAATGCTCAGTAAAGTCTCAGGTCTCTAGAGTTTAGATTCTCGTAACCCTCTGCAAGCTTTGAAAATTTCACCACATTCATATGCTAAGCTGAGGTAGGGCTGTGATTTTTCATGTGTGTACCTGTCTACCTCTGCAAAATGAACTGACACTTGGACAATAGAGAGCTGTACTGGCAGATGATATAGCTGCCCTGTCCTGAGCTTGTCCCCTGGTGGCAGAAGGCAAAGAAGGGTTCTCAGGAGATGCTCCCCACCTGTCACTGTGGTGCTATTTTCATAACAAAAGCCAACACAATGTTTGTTACACTTATGTGCCCAGGTTGGTTGTTTCTTGAGCACCTGAGCATTTCCTCCCAGGTACAACAGTGCTAACTGGGCTTTTTCCACAAGGACCTTTACTATAATTTTACTTTTCTTCTAATTAACTTTGAGCCAGCATTCCAAACTGTTCCCATGACATGTGTCTACTGCAGGACTGCTGTAATCTGTAAGACTATATGTAGGTAGAAGAAGTGTGTATTTACCTTTTCTTTGGTCTCTCTAATCGTTTTTCCTAGCAGATTTTTTGCCCGGTAGCCCAAATTTTCAAATGTTTACAACAAACTTGGAAAGGCCTCATCTTGGAAAACTGCCCCTTTATTATATACCTTCCTCTTCATCATCTGGCAACAGCACTGCTCCTTAAACACTTTCCTTTAAGTATTGCTGGTGCCGAGTGCAGTCTCCCTGCTTTTTATTATTATTTATTGTTGTTTACTAAATATCTTAATATATAATGCTAAAAATAGTTTTGCTTCAGAGTGTGGTGCTCTTTTTCATTTACAGCCTTGGCATAGCTGTGTTGTACCGATAACAACTTTGTATGAGGTATGTCCAGTTAGTGGGATCCATGAAAATGAGTTAGTAGTGATTTTCTTCCACAAAGCTACATAAATACAAAATTTCTTGGCATTAGTTTCAAAATTTTAGCAGGATCCCCTTGTTACTTAACAAAGCCTTAAGTACTTGGCCAGAGAGCACAGTAACAACCTTCAGGCAGATTTCTAAACGCCAAAACAAGCTTAACGCAAGTAATTTAGTATTTCTGCATCACCCTGCATGTCTTATTCTTTCAGTTTGTTTGTTTTCTTATGGTTCTTGTGTGACTCAGAGGTGTATAGGCAAATGCTAGCCAAGAGTAAATATTATTATTTTTATTATCATCATTATAAAGTAAAGCTCTCTGTCTGGATAACTGCACTTACCGTAGGTGGTGCCATGGTCTGAGCATGAAAAAGAGAGACACTGATTGCACTTCTGTAGCTGATGCCTTATAGTGGACAGAGTACCAGATGATA
Organism: Limnodromus scolopaceus; assembly: GCA_028565335.1. Classification (NCBI taxonomy): domain Eukaryota; kingdom Metazoa; phylum Chordata; class Aves; order Charadriiformes; family Scolopacidae; genus Limnodromus; species Limnodromus scolopaceus. The sequence continues at coordinate 9,950,462 of JAOXNO010000070.1, read as the reverse complement.
TCTCAGACAATGCTTGATTCTGCTTACATTTTTGCCCTAACTGGGCAGCTGAAAATTTGTCTTGAACTTCTAGCTATCGTAACATAGGTGCTATTTGTGCAATATTGTGCTATATTTTCAGCCCTCGAGAGCCTGGCTGAAAGGGGTTTGAGCCCGGCCTTACTCTTGAGTAATGACCTGAGATGTCGTTGGGTGCAATTCTGCATTTTCCACAAGGGACTTCCAAATTTTTATGCCAGTGTTTAAATCTGAGCTGAGTTGCTTCTAGTGTTTACATGACATCCTGAAGAACGATGTCTTTGGAGGGGACGTTACTGATTTGAGTGGCTCCTCAGGCCCTCCAGTAACTACTTTTCTGCGCTCTATGCAAAAGATAGTAAGCTGTGAAACAACGGCAGTTTACACTGTATATCCAGCTTCAGCTAAATAATTTGCTGTGCACTGTTTCTCTGTTTATGATTCAGTTTTAAAGGCCCTTTTAAGTGAAATTGGATACACTACAAAGTGTTGGTTTCATGTGTTTTATTTGCAGTTTAATCAGCGTGATCCAGCTGCCAGTGCAGGGGAAACCAGAGCTCGATTTTTAATTATCCCTGCTTTGCCTGAGTTAGGAATTCCCAACAGTGCTCTCTGAGAAAAGATGCCAAAAACCGCATTGTTCTTTAATTAGCTGTTGTAATTGTTTCAGTCTAATCTCCATGATTAGCAGCAGCATTAAATACAGCAGTAAGAATAGGCCTGCCCTCTTTGTGCTGCCCTAGTAAACACAATATTCTTACTTCTGGTAAGGGACGTAATATAAAATCAATTAGAAGCCAACTAGTGTTGATTGGAAAATGATAAAGAGCAGCTACCATGAAGTGCAGATTGCTTTGTAAAGTTGGTTTGTAACCCTACTTCTGGGACAGCGTTATTGCAGTTTTGGGGGTAAACACCAGAATATCAATCTCTGTTGTAGAGAAGCCTTTGAGGATCCTGCAGATTTCATCCTGTGCGAAGCCCTAATATAAGCTTCAAAATAATCTTTGCTTTCACTAAGGTTAGTGCCAGTCCAGTTTTTAGGAGAGGGTCATTCTTGCCACCATACAGAGCAGGTGCACTGTCAAATATGAACGACTGCAGAATATTCCCCAAAGAGATGTGTTTTAATATGCATTTATCTGAGTTTTATTCTGAGGCTCAAAGATGCTTGGCAGTGGTACATTTATAGTGGGGAATTCTGCTTTGCAAGGAACATTTCTGCGTAAGCATATGTGTTAGATCTGTTTCAGAATTGATTATGATATTTAGACATGTAAAGATACAGGAAAATTACTCCATGAAATAGAAGTACAACTCCCATGCCTGCTTTGATGGTGTTGAGGTACCTGCTAAGGTACCAGTTATTAAGTCACTAAATACTGTTGTAAATTTGGCTTTAAGTAGAATTGCATGTGGGAAAAGCAGGAATAATACTCTTGAAATATGCAGACTTAAGGTAGGTCATGTGATTTAAAGTGAGTGTAAAACAAGCACTTCTAGAGAAAGGTAATTGCTGTAGTAATGGCTGTGGTCACAGACTGTGGAAATGTGGATATTTTGGCTGGTGCTATGTTTTTGTAAAGTAATTGATAAAACTTCTTATGTCTTTTGATGACATCTGTCAAAGCCACTGTGCTCAAGTGTCACCAGCAGAATTGGCAGCATAAATTCAGGTTTTGTATGTCAGAGCACAGGTGTGGCACAGACCTGGGAAATGCTTCATCTGGGCGTACACCCAGGAAAGCTTAGGGGCTTGAAGAGTTTATTCTTGCTTAAGCTATATGAAATAAGGTGATTTTACCCTCATTAGGAGATTAGAGAAACCAGGTTTTGTTTCACAAAAACCAGATTTCCCGAGTCAAAACCCAGTGCTTTGGACAAAAAAAAAAAAACAACACAAGAAACCAATCCAACTAAACTTCCAGGAAAAGCAAGTATAATTATGGGTGAGCTAATGAAGGAATTGATGTGATAATGAAGGATGTGAGCTTACATCTGTATCAAGATTACACTGGTTTACAAATGTAAGAAGTTATCGTTTTCTTGACAATAAAATTGAAAGAAAATGTACAATTTTTTGTTCAATGGTTTTAGTTATCTGAAGATAACTAAACCCCTATTTTTTATAAGGAGCAGACTAATACCTTGGAGTCAGTGTCTGATGCCTTATTTAAATAGCACTGCAGAGGAGTTGAGCCAGGTTTGCAGCAGAAATCCAGTTCAGTTCAACCACTATAAAATCAGGCCTGCGTACTTGTCCAATGTTAAATAAACTCAACTAAAATCTAAATGTATTTATTAGATTATTTCATTTGAAGATATATTGTGTGAAAGACAAAAGGTACCTGTGCACTAAAAGAAATCTTTTGTGATTGTGGAAGTCACTGTTCAAGTGTTTAATGTTGTGAAGCTGAATATTGCTGAAATCTGAAACTGGCTGTACCAACACACTGATTAAATAGGTTTGGCTTTATACTACTCTCTTATTCTTTCTTCCTATAATATGCATATGGAAGGAGAGAAGAAAGATGTCTTGATTTCTCATTGGTTTACCTGTAATCTTCCAGTTTATAGACCTGATTAAAAATAGGAGGAAATAACCATATGTAATCCCAGTGACCTTAAAAACACGTGTAACCACACTTAGTCTATCAAAAGCAGCACTTGATAGATCCAATTTACTGCCAATTTCACTATTTGCTTTGCAGTAACAATATTAAAATTGATCAGTTGAAGTAGGTCTGTACCTGGAAAGGATTGAAAGCTATATACTGTATGGTGGTGACACAGACTTCCTATACCATTTTATCATCCAGGGTTTCTTGTATTTTCTTTTCACGGTGGTGCAAAACCTCACCTATTTAGGAAGACCTGTGTGTGTCTTTTATTGTACTGGCTCATTTTCAATCTGAAGATGATAAGCTCCAACACGTGCAGCCGCTGCTGCTGTACACAGGCCCATTTCTCCACCAAGGATCCCATCTATCCAGTTGAACTTCACCGCTAACACAATCCAGCTACCAAGAGATTTCTGCTGTTGTGTTTCATGTAGAGCTTAAGACACGTGGTAATAAGCCAGAATGCTGCTAGGTCTTGTGCAGCGTAGGCAGCGAAAGGAGAGTGATTTATACTGTAAGGAGATACTAAACAATATAGGCTGGTTAAAGTATTGAAATCAGAAGAGTTGAATCAATATAAAATGGAAAAGGCTGGAGAATTAAGTCTGGTTTCTCTGCAAGAAGCAGTTATTGCTTTCCATCAGTCACAGGAGGAGGCTGAACTAGGCATTAATTAGCTGACCATTTATATTTATGCTGAGGTGTAACCCTGTGAAGATTTCTTTAAATCAGTGTAAATAAGCTGGGCTAGTTTTATTGCTTCCACAGTTAAAACCAGAGGGTTTTGGAATAGATGAATTCTGAGATGGCAGTAAATGTGTGACCTGCTGCAGCAGCTGGGTTTCTGGATGCAATTTTTGCCAGTATTTAGGAACCAGTGACTGACGCGGGTTGTGGAGTCAGGATGTCTTCCCAACAGCTCTGTAATCACAGTAAATGGAACCAACTTGTTTTATTTCACTGCTTCTGACACGGTATGTTCATACTGTTTTGATTTCCCATAAGAGAAAACACAGACTTAGCAGACGACGTGCTAAATATATGAAGTTCTCTGCACAAAAGCTGAAGGGAGCTGTGTTAATTATTATGTTGCCTTCCTCTGCTGCCAAAAATCGCTGATTTTGCTGTAAGTTGAAATGGTTGCAGCATTTCCTTAACTTTGTATTTTGGGAAATGTCTTGAAAACAACAAAAAAGGTTGGGACAGTTCGTAAGTTTAGTACTCTCAGAGCACCGGTATGAGCTGCAAATGGGCAGAGAATTTGAAGGTACAGAAAACGCAGCAGCATCACATTTTTACATTAGTTGTTTCACCTCAAGATAAGCCAAAACACTTTCTCTTGATGGAAACCACTATCATTGCTGCTAAAGAGGAAAGATTTTTTTTTTAACTATCATGGCTTTGTTTGGCGCATTACAGAATTTCTTTCATAAATAAACCCATGGAATTTCTGATGAGATTGAATAGAGAGCAGCAGAGTACCGTTGTGCAGTTAGCTTTTATAAATACATATCATACATAGATACATTCTATGGTGAGCATAAATGCTCTCATTGTTACAAATGTACATTGATTCTGTACTTTCATATTCTGTAGAACAGCACTAGAAACTGAAGCCAAAGTTGCCCAAAAGAAACAAAATGGAAAAGGCCAGCAGGAAGGCTTGTTGCTGGTGGGAATGGCCTGTGCTCACATGTGTTTGAGGGAATTGCGCATGTTTGGGCAGCGGGAGGCAAATGCTGCCACATGTCCCTTCTGCCAGTAAGTGCTCTCCAGTGTTGTCTGACCCTCCCCAAGAGACATCCTGGAAATACCTTGGGCAGGTTAGCTGATACTACTTAGTGTTTTTAACATGTATATATAAAGTTAAGCAATTCTAATCTCTTGGGCTCACCAGCAGTGCATCTAAACAGCAGGACTGTAAAACCTGTTTTATGTTTGGTGTAAAATCACCTGCGATGTCATTGCATGATCCTGTCTTGTGGCCATTAGTAACGAAAATGTCTTTCTGAATGTAAATTAAAATAACTAATTTCCATGCAAGCACTGATTGCGTAAATGCTGCAGAGGTCCTCCTGCTGCTTTCAGCAGCAGCTGATCTGTTCTTGGGCCGAGGGGAGGAGGTACCATCCTCGCAGGGGCTCTGGCAGCCTTGGCAACCGCACAAGGAAATTCTCATTGCCTAATCTTGCATCTAGAAACAAGCGATACGCAGTAATTGGCCGCCTAAACTTTTTGCAACTGTTATTTTAAGATTTTTAGTTAGCAACAAAGAACATGAAACTTTCTGTTCTTTGCTTCTTCAGTTGCGGTGCAATTATGCTGCTGATGTACTCATTATAATTTGTCTCCAGTAATCCTTAGGGACTTCAGAGAGCTGGTTCCATTAGACTGTTAAATTCAGGCTGTACCGACTATATCAACCACCAGAATTTCTCTTTAGAGATAAAACTGCATTAGAATCAGAATACCTTCATTTTAAATCTCACACACGCACATCTTGCTGTGGGACTTTCTGTGCAGCTGGTTAAAAAGGTAATACTCTGTTGTCCGTTTAAACAGGCATCACTTTGCTTGTTGTTTAGTTGTGGGCTGCCATGAGTTGAGGGTGTGGAAGAGATGATTTCATCAGCCCCAGAGCCAGGTCCTTTCCCAGCCAGGGTGCACCCCACCCCTTCCAGTACAGAGCTCCTGCAGCTCTGAAATGCACAAGAGTCTTCCCAAATAAATATAATTTGGCCTTAAATAGTAGGAATGTCTGTGGGGTTCTTGCTGGCAAAGTGTTCTATAGTGCTTTGTTTCATAAAGTACCCTGAGAAGTTTTGTGTATGATAGAGAAAAGCTATCACCTTCGAGATAAGCATGTAATCTATAGTGACTAAGGTCCCTGGGGCTCTCAGGTAGTGCCATTGCCATGTGAAGGCTACTCAGCAGGACTGGGAGAATTTTTACTTTCTTTGCTTTCTGTCATCATCACTACTTACAAAACAATTGAATGAAATAAATGGAAATCAATTGACTCCATCTCAGCATTATTCTGGTTTAAACTCAATTCTTTACTGAGCGGCAAAGCTTCTCTGATTTACCAGCTGAAGATCTGCCCTGACAGAGGCGGCTTCATTTGGGTGGTTTTTTTTCTGGTTTTAGGTTTTTTGGTGTTTTGTTTTTTGTTTTGGGTTGTGTTTTGTGGTTTTTTTTTTTAAACTGCTGAGTGTTGTGTGAATTTCTGATTTGTTGCAGGAGCAATCAAGGGATGTCAAAGGCTTCTATGGGAAGCAGCTAACAAGTTGCTTTTTAGAGAATTAAGTTGAGAATTACCCTGAAAGTGTTTGTGGCAGGATTGTTTTCCTGCAGTTATGGGGGTTGGTACCAAACACTGGCTCCTTGAGCTGGCCTGGCATTTGGGCCTCGTTTGCCTCTCAACAACGTGCCATCTGTGCCGAGGTGCTGGGCTGAGCCAGGGCGGCAGAGCCGGCCGCTTCCCGCAGCCGGGCTTGCCCCTCCATGAGCCGTGGCCAGGAGCTGAAAGCACCTCTGTGCTCCTGCACAGGCCCTTTTTGTCTAGAGACCATCCCAAGACATCCAGAGCTTGCCCAGGGATCACTTTGTGGGGCTACATGGGGAGGATAATGATTCCACCATGCAGCTACTGCCATGGGGCCGCAGCTGCAGACAGGGCACTCTTTCAGCAGCTGTGTTGACAGTCACATTATTCTTTCAGCAAATGCAGGACTCTGAACAAAATCTCCAAGGTAGATCTGTAGAAGAATTTCTTTTCTATGCTTAAAAAAAAAAAAAAAAATAAAAAAAAAGCAGTGAAGAGTATTTTAAAACAAATGAGAAAGAAGGGGTGAGGTAAAATTGGCAGACTGGTTAATTGGAGGATATAGCAATGAGTTCATATTTTATAGCCTGCGTGGCCTCAGTATAAAAGTTAAGATCTTTAACTAGGGTTATAAAACTGTCATTACTCAGCATATTATCCTTTGGATATATCACTTCATATTGTCTTTTCTGGCCTTCTAGTAAGACTGAAAGGCAAATACAGAAAATCCCAGAACTTTAGAAAAAAACAGTGATCTTAATTTTCCTGGTCATCTCTATTTCACATACAGTAAGGCTGGAAGAAAATGTTATATATTTTATTTTTTTTAAAATTAAGATTGTATTGATGTCTTCCTGCTAATCATAGTGAGTTTTTAAAAAATATTAAGTCTGTTTCTCAGTTATCTTATTCTTTGAAAAAGCCATTAAATGCCTAGGTGCTGAGAAATCAGGTAAGAGTTTAGTCTTTATAGCTAAGATTTATATATCTATATAAAAATCTATAAGCTATAAGCTATATATATAATAAGCTATAAGCAAATCTATAAGCTATAGATTTGCTCAGGAGGTAGAACATGGGCAGAGCCCACGGAAATGTGCAAGTGCTGAGCCACCGGGTTGTGTCCTGCTCCTGGGCTCCTCCTGGCACCATAGAAACAACTGGCTTTTTGGCTATTTTGGCTCTGTAGAGGCAGTTAAGAGTAACAGTAGCACATGAGTATAATTTTGATTAGTCAACCATTCTAACCAGAAGAAATAGCACATGAGCAATCCTTTCTCCTCCAGGTTTTCCCACATTCCTCCTACTTATTGGATAATTTGTAGTGCTGTGATATATCTATCTCCTCCCTGCCTTTGCAGGTAACTTCATAGCCGTGACCATCATCCTTTGTGTATATGTTTCTGTGAGCAAATAAAGTAGAGAGGGTTTAGGAAGTACATACCTCTTAGACTAACTGTGTAATATTTCAGTATTTATTAAGACACTGATTTGAGTGATTCTTTTTCCATATTAGGAGACTTTCTCACATGGAAAAAGTACCTTTGTGGAGTTAAAAAGCATTCTCGTAATAGCTGATTTGTTAAAAACAAAGTGAGCTCTTATGCTCCTTCAAATGGCAACAGGAATTCAGAGCTGTGCATACATACCATTTTAGAGCTTGTCTCAGTTATTTCTCAATTTGTGTTATTCTTCTTGCATAGCAGACTACCCATTTTAAGTGATTCAAATTCCCATCATTTCCAAAAGGAAAAGAATTTCCCAGCTGGTTCAATCTCAGTATGTATTGCCATGCAGTTAGGTTCTCCAGGATGGCACATGGCTGCATTTTCCTATGCTAGTCCATGCCTGGAGTTTCATTGGCTTAGAACGCCAGGTCATTCAATATGAGGTTCTGAAAGCCTATGGAAATTTCTATGGGAAGCTTAAGATGAACTACAAAGAGATACTTCTTCAAAAAAGAAAGTTTCTAGAGTCGGTGTCCACTTGTCAGCAATAATCCAGCATGTCCTCAGGAGCCTCTGCTCAGAGCTGTCCTTCATGGGAGGGACATGCATCATGTAAGAGTGTGTAAGACAACTGGACAAGGGTTGTGGTTGGAGACAGGAATGGGGAAGTTAATATGTTCCTGTCTGTGTGGTTGTTGTAATAGCTCCTAGGAGGTTATCAGGTGAAGATCTTGACCAGGTGTATAAATAATTCCTGGAAAATACCTCATGTCATTACTGTTTTCTATTTAACACATCTTAGCTGTGTGGGGAAAATAATGCAAGTTTCCTGTGCTTTACATGTGAGAAATATGATATTGCATGTTTTCTGTTGTACTCCAGAAAGGTAGAACTACTGAAATGTGTGTGCAGTTTTGCTAGGAGCACATGGGTGGGCTCCTGCCGTGGCTGAGGAGGTGGCCAGCAGGTTTGGGCAGGTGGCTGCCACAGCTGCCAGTGCTTGCTGGCCAGATAAATCACAAAAGGCAGTGAGGAAACTGGGTGTGCAGGTTGCTCGAGCTAATGAAGGACTGACTGTGAAATAAATAGCAGTTGAGATTGACAGTTGGGAGCAGTTTCCAGGTTTAGCTCAGGTATGCAGAAGCGTGCAGGCTGTCAGCAGCTAGACTGCCCGGCTGCAGTAACACATACATCTTACATGGTATCTATAGACACCCTCTTGACAGTTGCTAAGCTGAACGGTGAGCATTTGTATTGCATCTGTTGTCTGCATAACTTTTCTGCATGTGCTATGACAGTTGCAGCTTTCTGATCTCCAGTGCTCTTTGGGACCAAGCAACATGGGCAGCTCAGTAATTAAACAACATGGTGTGACAGTTATCATTTATTTGATGTTAATTAGCTATAGTCACTTCAGGATCATCTGAAATTGTCTTCTTGAGGCCCTGACATACAGAGAAACATGTGATCTCCCTGCTTTCCTTTTCTTTCTTCTTATGTTTCTACCTTCTGCCACTTCTCTATGTGCATGTGTGGTTTTTCATTTCTGCACATCACATTGAGCAACAGTACGGACCGCAATAATTCAGTGCTGGCCATGAGCTACTGAAAAGCTGCTTGGCCCTGATTTGTATGTCATTGAATAACCAGTGTGGTTCACTTGACAAATCATTCCTTGCTCCAGATGAACAATCAGTATAGCAGGGACTGCTGGCTTCTGCTCAGTAGTTTCTAAATTAATAGTGTCATCTGAGTACAGCTGTTGTATCTCTTATTATAGCAACATACATTTGCTTTACTGGTGGCTAAAATCAGCTGTGGACCATACGGGTAGCTTTTAAGCTCTTTTGGATTTGCTAAAGTATTGCTTAATGATGGTGTACTGATGTCTGGCATCATAATATCTATTATTTGACCTATAAAGTCAGTGAAACACAGTCAGCTGCCAGAACTCTGTCAGAAAGACCTCATTATCTATCTTATCTAAATTTAATGTTGGTGCACATTCTAATTTCTCTTTATATGGACTTTGCAAGTAGGTTGTGAAGCCTCCCTTGAGTAAAATGAACTATAAGCCCAAATGAGATTTTTTAGGTTTTCTAGAAAGAAAATGTTGGCTATAGGAGTCCTGTTTTGGTATTTATATAGGATGTCTGAACTGGGAAGTCTTTTGCCCACAGCTTTCCAAAGCACTGCAGGACGACATTTTGTTTTATTTTTTGATGGAAATCATTTATTGCTTAGGCTAATACTGAAATGTCCAGTATTTCAGTGGATGTGTGTGTTGTGGAGTGTTTGGGATGCAAGATGCTGTATAAGCATCAGACACTTACTGCATTTTAGTGAAAGACTGCAGTAGGAATTCAGAGATAATAAATCATCGTTGTTTTCTCCTCTTGAATTTGCTGAATCTGCAAACTGATTTTGCTGCCTCCTATTTTGCTTTAGATGAGCTGAGCTGCCCCACGGAAAAAGCCTTCTATTTTTCTTGCAGATCTGGACAACTCTCTTACCTGTCTCTTATTGATATTTTTTTTTTGTTTGTTTTTTGAATTCTCACAATACAGTAGGTCAGCCCTGTTTAGTTACGTATGTACTACTTCATGACTATTTTACTTACATAGTGCTGTGCTACAAAATTCATATGCCTCTGATCTCATTGTGGATTGACTTGGGTCTATTTCCAGCAGTTTGCTGCTGAAGGAAACACCTTCTGGCTAGAAGTGAGCTGCTGGAAAACCAGTGTGAACTGGTATCCTACCAGAGCTGCTGCTGGTCTGTGCTGCACAGAGCTGGTCCCAAAACCAGGTCTTATGTAACTCTAAAGTATTTGTTTTATTTGCTGTTTTATACGCATATTAGTTTTAGTGGGGTGAGTGTCAGCTGCATGATAATTACAGCTATCCTCGCTTCAAAATGAAAAAAAATGATACCAAAAAGCCCTAGGCTACTTTGGTTCGTCAGCAGCCATGAGTCACCATGAATTGCGTGAATGTATGAGATGAAGCAAACGTGATGATTTTGTCCTTTGTTCCGTAACCTTTTCTGAATAAGCGGTAGGAATTGACACTTTGTGTCTTAGCACCTAAAATTTCATTTGGACATGAAAAGCTTCCTATCGCAAACCTTCGATTCTTGGTTATCGTGTTCAAATACTGGGAAAGTGCCACATCAGCAGTTTTATCTGTTGCCACTGCAAAACAGAGAATAAATTTTATGTTTTAACTACTTGTTTGAATATCCAGCTTCCTTTAACTGGATCAGCAAAGACGGTGCCTGTCAAAAAAGGTTTTTTCCTTCCACCCACCCCTTTGCTTATTTTGTTGTAAACTGGATTCTTTATAAGCAAGGTTGCAAATTTATGAGGTTGCAGTGAAGACAAACAGGTTTTTCCCAGGCTTTGTTTAAAAAGCTATTTGATACATAAGTCTGTTGATATTTGGAAAAAAATATCAGGAAATGTGTAATATGTAAGTTATATGTAAAATGTAAATGTATAATAAGTATGCGTAATAATGGCATGTGCTGTTTTTACTTTGGTCTTCAGCATATGTAGCATATTTCAGTTTCACAGTTTTATAAATATTTCCATTTCATGTACATCTTCATAAGGACTGTAATGGTACTTTGAAAAGTAGGAGGAAGATCTTTGGTGTCAATATGAGCCCAGTTGAGGGAGTGATAATTCAAGAGAGACTGCGACTGTGGTGTTGGAGAATTAAAGAATGGCAGAAAGTTGTGAAAACACTGTGCTCTTCCATGTCCAGTCTCCCAGCTGAAGGTCATTACCAGCAGAACAGGCAGAGGCTTGCAGGGAGTCAAAAGTTTGATTAAAATGTCTGGAAAAGGAACAAGGAATCCATTTTTGTTTTCTGTGATAACATAAACCAGATTTTAGAGGGACAGAAAGTTTTTGGGTTGGACTAGTTCTATCCTGACTTTGAATTGCTTGGTTAACTCTTCATTTTACACTGAAAATGTTTATGTTCAATAATATAGGCAGTCTGCATGCATTTTTGAGTGCCTCTTTCTTGTCTTTCCAAGACCACTATCATACATGTAGGAAGGAGATTGATTAATACAACTTTATTAAAGATGGTCTATATAAACATTGGACTAGTGTTACTGTGTGCAAGGAACATAACCTCAAAGCGTTTTCCCTGTAATAGGAAAAAAAAAAATATTGCTTGCAATCCTTCTGTTGTGAGATTCATAAATGTCTGCTAGATCTGGCAGATTCTTTGTTGCTAAAGTTAGCTGGCTTTGCAGCACCGTGACATACCAGACTTACTGATTAATTTTGGTTTAGGACACAGCCTTTCCAGTGACTTCCATTTAATTTAGCCTCCACTACCTTCATACCAGAGTCATGGCCACAATGATTGTGGCTGTGATGCCACTTAAATCGGTCTTCATGTCATGTGGGGGGAGGGAGTCTGTGTCCTGCGGACCAGCAAAGCCTGCAAATTCAAGTCATGTGGCCCGAGGCCTGGTGTATGAAGGCTGTATTTTTCCAGTGGATGTCTCTAAGGTGCACTACAGTATGTGGCCTGTGTATTTGAAAAGCCCTAAGAGCCCTCAGCAAAGGCAGGAGTCCCATCCTTGTTTCAGCTTTGCATGGTGCAATCTTGAAGCTTGCTCCAGTGCTTTGACAACAATTGAAATACAACGATGTCCTGGGGAATTAACTGCTAGAAATGTCAAATCCATTCTCAATCGCTTGCAGTTTGACTAATAAACCTTTAGATTTAAACTGCTAAACTAATTGTGAATATGTTGTTTTATCTAGAACTCTGGAAAGAATAGTAAGAGAAGACAGCAAAGTGTTGATGCCAGTTTGTTGGGTCACTCTAAGAAAGAAGAGGTAAGATTTGGAGTTCAAGGATTATTAGGGAGAAACCTAGAAGTTTTGTTTGACGACTTTCATTACTGACAAAGAACTGAAAAGTACTGGTGGTTGTTTTCAATCCCAGTATACTTCTGGGTGGTCTTGTTCAGGCACTCTTGCAGGGCAGGGGCATTAAGTCCTGCTGAGCTCCTGAGCCACCCTGGCACGAAGGTCTTCATGTTGATGCAACTCCACCAGTCCAGCAGTGCAAGAGGCAGCTTCATGTAGGTGGATATAGTGAAAGCACGATGGGGTGGAGAACTAGTGCAGTTGTCCTTTGCTTTGGTGTTCTGGTCTTCGCCTGAAGCTGTGTTACAGCTTTAAGGCTGAAAAGCTTTTGGAGATTTCATCTGCTTTCACCAATGAGCCAGCAGATGAGGAAGCCTGACTCATCTTGACAGCACTTCACAGAATCTGGCCGCTGTCTCTGTCATAACTGTGAGTGGAACCTGACCCATGGCTATTTTTATGTTCTCTTATCTATTTAGAAAAGAGTCTTTTGTTCCTTGTCTGACAGGTCTGCAGAGCTGCAAAGGTTGGAACCTGAGCAAGGGCAGCAATCAGACAAAAGGTGAGCTATTGAATGCCAAAGCAGAAGCTGAGGGAAGTCACAAGACTAAAACACAAACACAGAGGGCATTGTATCAGCCATAGATGGCATCTGAGAGGAAGAATGCCCAACAGCAAGGTTCCAGATTGGGTCAGAAATTATAGTCTGAAGGAGATTGAGGGCTAAATAGGTGTTAAATAGACTTAATTCAGTCTTCATTTCTTTAAACTGTCCATGTTTTCTAGAGCCTAATCTTAATATTTATGGAACTCCTCATTCTTTTTAATTGTTTATACCATGTACATTCCAATGAATGTATATAGATCTTGTTACATTTACACGTATTATGTTTTAGAAAGCTGTTAACTTTACATTTTCCTTCCTTCTTGCCTGATTTTGTAAAATATCGGAGGTCTGAGCCCTTCATTTTACATTTTTGAAACCTGACTGACTACTTTCACATCCACACGTGCTGATGTCAGAATCTGCACTTGCTTGACATAAGTTGTTCTTGAAGATATTTTTCTCCTGTAACTCTCTTTTCTGAGTCATGCATTACTCTTGCTTTTATACGTTTTGCCATTAAATCTGCTTGACCTTTTCTGTATTATCAAGAACTAAAATCTTTAGCCTCTGGCAATTGCACTGATCTTCAGTCAGTTTTTCTTAAATAAAAAGAATCTGCCATACACTTTAAATTGTACCATCATCTGTATGAAAGGTAGGTTAAATAGTATACTGTTGACTTACTTGCCGACTGAGAAACGAACTCTGAACAAAGGGACATTACACCTTGTTTTCAGAATTCCTGGGAAAACTTAGCCCTTGAAAAAAGTGCTCCTAGACGAAGTGTAGCATGGGATTTTGTAAATCTGGAAAATTGTTGTTTCAGCCTTGTTATTTCAGTTTTTTTCTGCTTCATATTCTTTATAATGAAAAGTGACAGTTGTTTTACATACTGGAAAATCTTGCTTGATTGGTCTCAGCTCAATATCTGCAGGAGGAAATTAAGATTATGCTACCCACGCATTAATGGTGAAGTTCCCATGGCTTTTTAATGACATTTTATTTTAAATACAAAGACACTGTGTTGGTGAACAAGATCATTACAGTAAATCCTAATGATCATGATCAGATCATATTTGTATTAATAGGATCTGTAATTAAAAACTACTGCTTTGTAATAGCAATTAAAACATTCCATGAATAATTAAATGCTGCTTCTTGAAGACTTTTTTTTGCACTTAATGAATGTCAGACTGCAGTCAAGAGGACTGGTGTTAAACAATTTCCTGCAAATACTTGTCAATTAATTTTTTCATGTCAGATAGTTGCCTCACAGTTGGTGTGCTTGGCTCTGCCCTTTCCCTGCTTGTTGAGCTGTTTGTCTGGATTTTTACTCCTAAAATGTGATGGGTATGCCATTTCATTGCTCAGGCTCAACTTTACCAGACTTCATGCATGGTTTTTGACTGGTGTTGGGTAATCCTCGTTTCACTATTCTCCCCTGCTCTGCCTCTCCAGGTGCCTAGAAGAGCGGTTTAAGTAAATAGCCTTTTCTGTGTTTGTTACGAGTACTTCGTTTCAACTACTACCCTGTTAATACGACCTTACTCCTGCAGTGATAGGCCCATGAGAGATCTCTGCTCTTCTGGTGGGTCCCATGTTCTTGGGAAGTGCTCCGGCTTAGGTGCAGCCTCCTTCAGTGAACTGAATCCTATAAAACTTCGTTGAAATACTAGATGGAGAGGTGGTGAGGAGGTGAATCACAGCACAGATACATCACCTACTGTTTTATTGGCTTTGAATTTCACTGTTTTGCCCAGTCCCCACTATGTGCACTGTTCTCCACACAATTTACACAAATATAATTGTAGAGAAACTGGTGCACAGTTTGCGGTAACAGTATTTTTGTGTAATAAAAGCAGTGATGTAAGGAACAAGGGAAGGAGAAATATCAATCCTTGGCAAATGTCTCATGCAATGTCATGTTTTGTTAGCGGTTCCTTGCAAAGAAGTCTGTTGTTTTGGGCGTATTTGGGGGCAATTTCCATTTGGTAGTGTGTTTGGAGCTTCAGAAATTTCTATGCCAGCCAGTTAACCAAACATCTTTTAAAATATCTGGAAATACGTTATAAAAAAAATATTGATTCCTTATAGGAGATTGCATTAAAATATGGGCATTGCATGGAATAATTAGCATTGCAAGTAATCAATTGCTCAGTTCAGTTAAAATCATGTACCTAATTCAGTTCTTTGCTTTCTGCCTATGCATTTTTGTTGGTCATAAGCAATATTCTAGCTTTAAATTAAAAAAGAAAAAAACCCACTCTTTTACCACAGCAACTGCTGTTTATGATTTAAAAAACAGTCTGTGGTTAGCATCTTTGAAGAGACCAAGGTCTGAATGATATTACTAGATCACCTGCAGAAGTGTGGTTTGGCCAGGTGAGAGACAGGCAGCTGGCGTCGTGTCTGGCTTTATCTGCTGCTTGGGCACTGGACATGTACAGCCAGTCTTGATGTTGGCTGTTGGAGCTTTGATGGCTCTGCATTGTAGCTCATGGTCTAGATTTGCTCTAAGTTCAGTCACTGACCCACTGATGAAAAGTCTTATGTATTCTCTGATTAGGACCATGCTCTAATATGCTGGATCTGTGTGGGGACAATGTAGCTTGCCAGCAGTGGAAGGCTGACTTTCTCCTTTCTATTTACTTCTGGGTGGGTACTGCTGGAATTTCACCTTCATCTGTAAAACCAGCGCTGTAGTAATACACTTAAACATGGGAACAGTCTTGTTGACTGTAAAGACAGCGGAATTTGTATTTATAGCTGTTGTGTAACGTTGTCATTGTCATTCCCTCTCTCCATGGACAGTTGATGGCAGATAAGATGAATAGGCAGGTTTTCAACCACTGCTGCTGTCTTGCTGTGATATTCTGGGTCAATAGGGACTTTTGTCAAACTAGCACACATTTATTCACATAAACAGGGAAGGAAAAAATAATTCAAGTGACTCTTTACTTATTTTAATCACTTCTATAAAATTATCACAAACCACTTGTTTACTGGAAGCAGCCCAGGTCATGCATTGGGCCAAAGAGTTAAGGATGATAATAATCTTGTTGCTTTTTCCAATGCATTCTCTATCTTAGAGATTTCAATGCAAAGAGAAAATGTTGCCTAACAGATTCCCACGTCTGCTTTGGAGCAAGTCTAGGAGCCAATAATAGCTCATGTACATTTTAACAGTCAATCAAAGTCTTTACTTTCAGAGGAATGTAAAATTTATTTGGGCGTAAACTGAGTATCTGTGCCATAAGACAGAGCCTAATGTTGTTTCTTCTTGATAAATGTTTTTGCTAGTATAAAGGACAAAACATGCATTAAACTAAGTGAAGATGACAGCTCATTCTTGACTTTCATCGCATGCAAAATGCATCTTTTCACATCAGTATTTACATCAGGCTTCTGCTTGCATCAGGTTTCTTCAAATCTGCTTGGCTAACATAATTTGATGGTAATAAAGAATAATAAAGGGCAAAAATTTCAGATCCGCTGACAATAATCAGTGGTCCTACCTTTATAAGTGATAGGAACCTAGAGCTTGTTTTCCTAGAGGAGCCTCCTGTATCACAAGTGCTGATCTCTCATACCGCCATGCTCTGAATTGCAATGTGGTACCTGCTGGGAAAGCTCATCTCCGGCTATTTGTTTCTTTTGTGGCAGAGGGTTGTTTTTTTTTCCTCCTTCCTGTTTTCCTGTTTGCTGTTAAGCTCGTTGCTGGGCTGCATTGGTATTCCAGCCAGCACAGCCTTGAGTAAACATTTCTGTGCCATCCTTCTTGTGCAGCAGGGCTTGCCTGTCATGGGGGTGGTGGGGAGGGAAACCTGGGGAAGCAAGAGTGGGAGAGCCAGTAAAACCCTGTGTTTCAGCATCTTTCCCATGCTTTTTCTCCTTATACTCCCCACAGTTCACAAAGGGAATTAATGTGCAACCTGTCACCACAAGGAGCTTTTACAGGAAAGCGTTGATGTGTCAGTGGGTTTTACAGGCCACTTCCATGGGAAGTGATCTCTGCCTGGCAGATGTGCATAACAACACAAAGTCTGGAAACTTGCTGAATTTGCTTCTCTCATAGCAGCAATATGTCACTGAGAGGCAGTAGGTAGTCAGACAAAGAATGATAATAATAGTCTTATTTCTTGGATATACGGAAAGAACCAACCAAAAAGCCAAAGCCTGCAAACTGACAGTACTTTACCTGCACCCATCGCAAAAGGTACACAGTGTGTGTATGTCTCTCATTGGTATTGCTTCATGTAGAGCTGTTGATATACATCCGTCCTTGCAAACCATGGATTAGAAACTGTTAGCTTTGAGTCTGTAATACTGATAGTTCCCTTAGGCTGATTTCTGGCAGTGTTTTCATCTTTGCAGCTTGTGCATCCTAGATAAGGTTTGTAGAGAGAAATTTTCTTCATTTCAAACCCTTGAAAATATTACTCTACCGAAGCATTATTATTATTATGTTGGTAAATGTATAGCATTATACTTGCCAGGTGTCAATTTGTTTCATATTTGTCTTGGTTGGCATAGTAAATATACTAATGGGAAATAGGTGTTTTGGAAGATATACATAGCATAATGGATGCTCTATCATCATACTGTCTCTCCAAATGAGACTGCTCCAGGATTCAGAAAAGTCTCAAAACAAAGTTGTCTTTCTAAAAGTCATATTACACTAGTACGTACACCAAGGTTGCTTTAGATTGTTAAATACATTCCTAGAAGGGAACAAGAGAACTCTCTTGTGTATTCTGAATATTGTAGAAGAGGCTGGTCCATCAAACCTTTAGGTATGCCAGTTAGAAGTTTCTCCGATTCTTCTCAGTTCGTGCCGCTGAAGTTAATCATGTGGTTTTCCACATAGTGCTCATGGATGAGGTCTGAGAGAACACGTTGTGCGGAGATGCTAGTGCACACATGCACTCCTGTGCCCATGACTGAGCAAGCAAATGACTTTGTAATACAGCCTAAAGCTGCTATTTTGATCAAATATTTTATTAGCGCTTATTTATGATTTCCTCAGTGGCAGGTAAATCACTGGGAGAATAAGAAGGGGTATTCGAAGGAAAAGTGAGGGATGCAAGTTGTTCACAGCCTGTATGGGGCAGGGTTTCCTGGAAGACATTGAAACTACAACTTTAGTTCATTAAATATTTAGGAATGATAAATGCCGCAGGTGGGTAGTTAGAATGGCAGATATATGTAAGTACATATTAATATAACTGTGTGAGTGAGCATGTGTTATAATACTAGATATGAAAAAACACCATCATTTAACCCTCAGTCAAGAATAGATCTCGATGCTAATGCTATGGACTCTGTAGGGTTTATGTGGAAGACAATTTAGACCTTGTAAGACAGACCATGATCATAGGATGGAGGACTGAATATAAACTCTAAAGCTTGCCCAAGAGCTAGGGAAGGCTCCAAAAGAGGGACTGGAGAGTGTTTGGAGCGAGGGTCTGAAGGAGGGTATCACTTATGCTGGTGTGTTCTACCATTGTGTGCATTGTATACTTCAGTCTGTCCCTGCAAAGACATTGGGCTCCTGTCATAAAGTGTGAATAGCCACGTTGCAAAGAAAAACATTGCAAATTTATTACATGCAAGAAGTTATTGCACTATGTGTCCGCCAAGAATGTAAAAGCATAATAGACTCGAACTTCCCCATGCTTTCAGAAGAAGCTGGTGTACTTCCTTAAGGTCTCTAGGGTAAAGTTTATTTTAGATCACATGAAAAACTGCTGATGGTAAACAAACCTTTGGCATAGTTCATGGCCTGTAGTTGCCCTTAGAAGTATTTTTGTGATGTGCTAACATGTTGGTTAAAACAATGGAGTATATTGTGATTTTTCTGCATGGCGTAGTTTATGAATAGTGACTAAGCTAACATTTTGCTGTGCTGTTTATCTAGTTCTGTCAGTTGAGGATGTGTATATGCTGGGATATGATCATTGACTGTGTGTGGAGTGATTCCTTCTTTCTGACAGAATTGTAAGTGGAGAGTTATGGAAATATGACCATTGTTAAATGCAGTGTAATTACAAATCATTGTTTTGACAGCACTGTGCTTACAGCATAAGTGAAGGACTGTTACGTGGCTCAAGAATGTAGGGCAGTATACAATCTGGTGTTTGACTCAAATGTAGTCAGCATGTTTAGTGTAGTACAGAAAAATGGTTTTGGTCTGCAAAATGAATACCCGTTCAAGTAAGGGTGGAGGACAATTTGATAGCTTCTACTAATGCATATATTTTTTATGATCTTTACTGGAGCCAATAAAATGATAAGTTTTTGAACTTAAGATGCATCTTTTTTTTGGTGTTGGAAGTCTGTATTCTACTTCAAATCTCGGTTGTATTTCATGTTGCTGTTAAAACTGGTCATTTGTATAGCTCTTAATGAACGTATTTGCAAGAAGAATGCAGTTCCGTGTGAGCAGTGCTTGTGGAGGCCAGGTACCAGGCTGAGTTTTCAGGAAGGCTGAATGGCTGACAGTGGAGCCACCAGTGGAGGCTGGTGGCAGAGACCATAATAATATCCTCTGGCCTTTTCTATTTTTATTTTATTAATGTAACTTACTGATCTTGCAGAAGAACCTTCTTTGAAGATATGAACCAGTATCTAAAATCTTATTTTCCTGAGTTGCTTTGTCGTGGGTCTGGAAGTCTGCACCCCATGACCAAGAGGGCAGAGCACATTCCATGATTAATACATGCCTAAGCTTTCAATTTGTAGAGAAAAAGTAATATTTAAAATCATCTACTAGTACTGGCTGGCACACATCCATGAACGTATAGGAATCATGCCAGTTTATATGGGCAGAAAATTCAGCTATTTGAAGGGCAACCATATTTGGTTTTGACGGGAGGGAGAATTTCCCTGTTGCCCTGTGCAGGGCTGCTGTGAGAAATGCGCCTGCCAGCTCCTGGTCACTGCTTTACCAGCACAACAGAGACGGCCAGGGCAGAGTTGCAGAGAAAGCTATGGAGCAGCTCTAGAGCAACACGACAGTGACCTTGAGGCAGTCCTTGGAGAAAGAAGAATGAAAGAGACAGTGTTTCCTCCCTGACATCTCTCTCTGTTCAGGGGAATGTGCAGGGGAGAAAAGAGTTGGTTAAAAGTGATTTGGCCTCCGTGGGTAGAAATGAAATGGTAGAAGTAGTTTGTCTTTCACTAGCAAGAAGCTTCACTGGGTCTGTACTTCATGCAAGCATTGCAAATGTCCACCTGTCCCACCCAGTTCTTAGGGTCCAGGAGCAGTGCTCTATGCTTGCATAAAAGGGTTTGTTGGACTCATTTCAATTAGTAGATACGGGATATTTGGGCTCCATTATATCAAACTTCATGTCGCCACATGGCCAGCACTGGATAACCATTGCTCGTCTGCAGTCACCCTGTGGTAAGCACACATATTGAAGTGTTTATATTTCAGTATCACCCAAAACAAGAGGAAACATGGAGGCCTTTCATTCCTATATGCTTGGTTCAAAGACTTCTTGTGGTGCTGGGCAGGTGAAAAAAGATGTCAATGAATCTATTTCTTTTAGTACTGCTCATATTAATAGGCTTTGCTCTTCATGCTTGTCGTATTGTAATTCTGATTTAACAACATTTATCAGTAGAAGATCACTGCAGGGTCTTTAATGATTATAGTTGTTCAAGCTGATACTCTGAGACTATTAAATAAGCTCCAATTACTTCCCATTTATTTGTGTTGTTTTTTCCCTCCAAGTAACAAAATGTAATCCTGAAGTTCATTATTATTCTTTGCATTGTATTCATCTAAATAGATTTTCTACCTAATTAAGGCTGAATACATTTGTGCTAAACTGACCGTATTTTACAAGGATGTTTTCATTTGTATGTGAGGGCGTCTTTGGTTTCTACCGTCCATATTTTAATTATATTTAATTTCAATAGCTGCCAGTGATCCTATTGTGTGTCTCAGCAATTCACCCTGGGTTTCTCAAGATTGTTTAGATTGGAGTTGGAATAGGCCTCCAGATGAATTTAGTTGGAATCTAGTTAATAACAAGTCACCAGGAAGCAATTTCAAGTGTTTACTACTGCTTTGAAAGATATGAAGTGGATATTAACTGAATTTTGGATGAAAAAAATAGAGATGAAAGCAGAGGAATTTGGTTCAGATTAGCCATGTTATTTTTTTAAGGAGTGGGTCACTGAGAGAGGGGGGAGGAAAAAAAGAGATGAACAGGTTGGCTGGTGGTGGGTATTCAGTGTGGCTATCACGTCTGTATTCCGAAGATTGAAATGATCGAGCTTTAATCCTATACTTATTTTGTGTTACTTATTTATATACAATCTCTCTGGAGCACATTTGTCAAATAATGAAGCAGTACAATTTGGTGATAATTAAAAACACAGAATGTCACGTTTTCATTCCAGTATTAGAATAACTGTCAGGAAAAACAACTATGTAGATATACCACTCTTGACCTTACCTGCTGATCTCCTCTCCCACACTCCAGATGATGTCTGTTGTGGTTTGACCCCAGCCAGCAACTAGCATCACACAGCTGCTCGCTCACTCCCCGCAGTTGGGATGGGGGAGAGAATCTCAAGAGTAAAAGTGAGGCAACCTTGTGGACTGAGATAAAGACAGTTTAACAGGTAGAAGAAAAGCCAGGCACACAAGCAAAGCAAAACAAGGAATTCATTCACTGCTTCATATCAGTGGGTGGGTGTTCAGCATCTCCAGGAAAGCAGGGCTCCATCACATGTAATGGTTACTTGGGAAGACAAACACCATCACTCCAAACAACCCCCACTTCCTTCTTCTTCTCCCAGCTTTGTATACTTAGTTTGACATCACGTGATATGGAATATCTGTTTGGTCAGTCGGCATCAGCTGTCCCAGCTGTATCTCCTCTCAGTTTCTTGTGTGCCCCCAGCCCACTCGCTGACGGGGTGGTGTGAGGAGCAGAAAAGGCCTTGAGGGCTTAGCAACAATCAAAAACATCAGTGTACTGTTGACGCTATTTCCATCCCAAATCCAAACCATAACCCCACACCAGCTGCTAGTAAGAAAGTCAACTCCATCCCAGCTGTAACCATGACAATGTTGTGCAAGCCCAAGGCCCAGCCCCATGCAGGCATGGGTGCTGTGCTGTACCGTCCCTGGGGTGAAGCCCTCTAAGGAAGGAGCGAGAGTAGCACAAGTAGCCCTATGTCTGTTAAAAAGTTGTGGGAAATTAGTATCTGCTGCTACTCTACAAAACTGCACATCTTTTCAAATGCTGTTTGAGGGTCCTGTTCAAGGACCACAAAGTAATAGACTTTAATATAAAAAGTCACTTAAATTATCTTTGCCTTGAGAATGTTCTGACTTCTTTGTAAGCTCCTTCACGTCTGAAGTCTTAGTTGGAAGGTTTATAAAATCCACCTTCTCTTGGGAAGAAGCTGTAGGAAAATAAACCTCCAGGGTTTTCCTGAGCTTCCTCAGAAGTGGGGTTTTGCACTGTCAGGCCAGTCCTCCTTCATCTCCTTCCTAGTTTTGTGGTGAATTCTGTTTAAAGATGTGGTTAAGCTGAAATGAATCCAGGAGGCTTAATAACTGTTCCAGGACAGTTGCTCAAAGTGAATGGTCTTTTGAGGGTTTGTTTGCCTGGGAATGGAGCAATGTGTCGTGTCATGAAAGGGTGGGTTCCCTTCCCACACAGGGGCAGAGCTAACTGCACTGCAAAGTAGAGGCGAAAACCATTAAATTATGTGTGTGTCTGCATACATATGTGTGTGCATCTGTATGTATATGCAGGCAAAAAAGCCTGCCCCAACTCAGTCAGTGTTGATGTTACTCTTGGTGAATTTGACTGGCAGGGACCTTTGCCAAGAGAAGGGCTGCGTGCATTAGTCTGGAGTCTGTTAATGAGCTCAAACATCATTTGAAAGGGAACAATATGCATAAAGTGGAGGCATATACTGGTTATAAATCAAGTTCTGTTACAGATTGAATAAATTTGACTAGTCTGTGGTGTCTTCCAGTCCGCCTGTGTACGTATAAATTTTCCGGAGTTTAAATTAGCAGAAAACAAAGTTGCTAATTTTTGAAATACGATGGATATGTGCTTTCACAGCTCCCTCTAGCAGTATTCTGAACTTTTTAATAACCAGATGAACGTTTGAAATTACTGTTAAGACAATATAGCTGTTCATACAGTTACTGTGCTAAGCTGGAACAAATGTGAAAATCTGTTTGGACTCTTGAGGGGTGCGATATTGTTTTACTCCCTAATCTAAATCACCTTGAAAGTCAGTCACATATTAGCAAGAAACAGAAAAACTGTTTTGAGGAAAGCAGCCAAAGTTATAAAACTGTTTTCGTTCTATTTCAAACCAGAATATCTTTCCTTAATGTACAGATGTTATGTATGCAAAAATGAAAAAAAACCCCCCCACCAACTTCTATTAATGATATTTTTATGATGTTATTTCTAGTCTTTTGGAACGCAGTGTTGAAGTTGATTTGAAAAAAAACGAGACAAAACAACACCACAAAAAAATAATGGCAACATTTTTGGAAAGAAGGGAAAAATAGTCCTCCCAACAATGACTTACCAATGCAGATGTTCCGGTGCAGAGTCCCCTGTGTCTGCACTTTGTGGTGGTCCATCTGTTACCCTGCAGCCTTGAAATGCAAGCGTAACAATAGTTTTAGGCTAGCACTGAATCCTGAAGGGCTCATGCTTTTTCACATATCAGAATCCGCCTTTTGACCCAAATGATCACTTTTTCTGATAATCTTTTTACATGATAGAAAGGACTGTATTTGAAACAATGACATCTTTCATCTTTGCCAACTTACAAGTTCAAAGTCAATAACCTTGGTTTTCACCTTTTGTATCTCTTTCGTTAATGTCAGGCATAAAGTAATTTAGTATATTTCTCACAAAATGTTTCTCACAAGTCTTGAATCACTTGACAATTGAAGTACAATGTACTTATTACAGTGAAATGGAAAAACATATGGAAAAATCTTAACTACATTAACATCTGCTGTCTTTTCTCCATCTGCTGTCTTTTGCCGTGCTTTTGTCCACCTGCCAAAAGTACTAGTTTTCCAAGGGTCTCGTGGCTCATCAAGAACATCTTTGACTAAAGTTCATAATTTCTTGATGGTTTTGATGGCGCAGCAGGATGTGTGGGTCTCTGTGGCTGCACGATGACTTCAAGCAGAGCAATGGCTTTTTTGTAGTTTGAAAGGTGTGGGCATAGTAATACAAGCGACAGTAGGGTGAGTGCTGTATCCAGAGCTGATTGTGTATTGGTAGAGTCCTACCCCAACTGGGAGAACACCTTCATTGACCCAGTGACCTTCTGAGCCATTGAAACGAGCGTCTGAAGGATGTTGAAATTTGTGCCATTGAGCACAGAAGATGTGATGCTCAGCTTCTGGACCATGGTGGGCTGCATCACACAGGTGAGATGTGCAAAGCTGCTGCAGAGCCAGCAGTGTGTCAGCCCTGCATGTTTGATCATCCCAGGGAATGGGTTCATTTGGTCTAACAGTGGGATGCGACAGGCATTCTCACCCATCCACCTGCCTTGTTCAACAATTCTTTGCTCTGACTTTTTTTTTTTTTAATTATTATTAAGGTCTGTCGGTTTGCTATTGCTCAGGTGTGCATATGCGTATTTCTGGTTGGTTTTGCTGTGTCTTTAAGGTACCAAGCTTTGCCAGGGAAAGAAGATGGGAATATGTTCTCAGTACAAAAGACAGCAAATCCCTCCATGCGGGGGAGAAAAATCAGTTGTCAGATAAACTGAAACTGTGAACATTTGCCATTCAGGGCTTGATTGCACATGGCCTATCTATCTGTGTAGTATTTATAGGACTTCCTTGATACAGAAATCATACAATGAATAACTTTTTCTGAGAAAGGAGCATTTTCTTATTGTTGGGAGGAAATGTTCTGCACGATGCAATGAACACCTTTCGCACATAAATGCAAGCTCTTATTGTGTGCCTTTGTGAACTGATTAGGGTTTTCTTTAACTTTCCTTACAAAGCCTCTACAAAAGAAGCCATCTAGCAGCACTGTATTGCTACAGGCATGTAGCAGGTGATGCTGGAGCGGTGACTGCCTGCATGGTATGAGCTCTTCCCCTTGGGCTTGGTGTCTCAAGCTGGATCCCTCAGCCACACAAAGTCTGGTGCATATCAGGCTGCAGAT
The DNA here is from genome assembly GCA_028565335.1 of Limnodromus scolopaceus. NCBI lineage: Eukaryota > Metazoa > Chordata > Aves > Charadriiformes > Scolopacidae > Limnodromus > Limnodromus scolopaceus. Next base: position 9,925,349 of record JAOXNO010000070.1, on the reverse strand, counting down.
GTTTGTGTCTCTGTTGATTTATATGCACATTAGCTTATCTCTCTGAAAGCAATCTGAAATTGGTCTGGTTGTGGCTTTTTGCATATTGCAGAAATTGACAGTCATACTGCCTAATCCTGGCTGTTGGCAATGGCACCCTGTCCAGGGTCAATCTGAAAAACTATGTGAATTGGTTCCTAACGACTTTATAGTGTATTCCGGTCTTAAAGCAGGATGCCCCACAGAGAACGTGCTGGTTTATTGGAGTTTTCCCTGAGTCGTTATTGCAGCCGTAGTCTTTCACCTTCTGCCTTTAGCATGCAGGATACAGAACCATACCTGAAAGATTATGTGAGCATTTGTGATCTATATTTTCTAAACTGGGCAAACCCAAATGCACATTTATGCTTGAAGGTACTGAACTTAGAGGCAAATATATATGACAGATGCAAATGAAAAACGTGTGGAGAGACGCAGTCTGCAGGTATGGAAACTACCTGGGGTCTGGCTGAGCGGGTGTGAGTTGTACTTGCAAAAGCATTTGAGAGTGTTAACGGGCTGTCATTAAAATCCAGTCATCATTACAGATGGCTGTAAAGTTTTTCCAAATTATCTGTATTTGTGCTAGCTACACTGAGAGGCAGCTGCTGTTGGGTCTGTAGTAGGTGAAGGCATCAATTTATTCCACGGTCGTCTTAGTAAATCGCAAAGACTCAGCCTCTGTTTCTGCAGGAGCCTGGCCTTTCTCTCCTGAGATAGATGGAACTTCGTATTCAATCAAGCTCACAGTACCTGAGCACCAGACCCTCAATCACCATAGGTATAGTGGCTAATATACCAAAGAACATACATTTTGAGTGACAGATATTAATAAAGCACACTAAAAGTGGAATTTGGAGAATTAAAACACGTGTGTTCAACAAGGAGTGGAATTCAAACCCTCTCATTACATGCAGTGGCTCTGAGCTTGATATGTCATTTTTGCATTAATTTTATATTATTATTTTTAGCATCAATGGCAATCAGTATGTAGTTGGCAATGATCTCATGGACACTCCAAAGTACAGACTGTTCTTTCTCAAATTGGGAATATTTGCTTGTTATTGCTGAATTGCAGTGTGCACACATGCAGAAGAGGCCCCACAGTCATTAAAACTCTCCCTGATGGGGCTCTCACCATTGAGTGCAGTTAACCTCTCCATGTATATTCTGAGGATCAGATAAAGTTAGGAACAAAAATTTCTGTTTCTGGAAATCCTTCTCTCGGGCCTGTGTTTTGTGATAGATATCCACAGTGTCACAACTGAGCTTTGAAATACGGTGCTACACAGTGATGCAAAGTCTTCAAAGGTTTCTTTATAAAGGCTGTAAACAGAGTTGACTTTTAAAATGTAGGAAAAAATACTTTGACCTGATCCTGCACTTCTCTGCAAGAGTGGAATGGCTTTCAGTAGCATTGGGAGCTGGAGTGGGTCATTACTGAGCTACAGACTCGATATCCCTGTGAGAAGGTGCACCATTTTCGCTGTTAGTCACCAAAGGGCTGTGTCACCCTGGGGCTGCAGGAGAAGCACGCCTCGGAGAACACAGGAAGGGAGTGTTTTGCCAGGAGTGTAGTAGAAGTACAGTTGAAATGCGTGCTCTTGGGTGGCATGTGTTATATTTGAGACCTGTAATATTGGGTAATTTTTATAGGATAGCCTCCCAAATGAGCTGGCTTTGGATAAAGCCTCTTCTGACTGATGTCCATTTTAAAGAGAATTACTCTATTGGAGTAATTTGCAATTCTTTCTATAATAACTTTTTTGTGAGTTCTGTGGATGAGATTAAGTCTATACAACAACAAAAAATAGCAGTGTCAGGTGTTGGTTTGAAAATACTGCTTTCATCTTTGACTGTGGATACATGCAAGCTATATTAATAGGCTCTCAGGTTCTGATTTGGGTATGGTATAGCTTTCCATTTTTTCAGTGTATTTAATGTCATTTGCAAGCACAAAAAGCAATAAGAAGGTGCTACTAATGAATAGTTTAAAACAGTGAACGGGCCGATGTACACCCCATGGTACTGTCAGAACCAGGAATGCCTTGTTTCATTTTTCTCCAGGATGACTTTGTCCTGACTTGTATGTCTTAGACATACATGGCAAATGAAGTCTGCAATTAATCCAGCACCGTAAAAATTAAATATTGCAGAGCAAGTAAAACCCATCCTCCTGTAGCCAGCTGAAAAACCAGATGTGCTGCTTTTGTTTGTACCCCTGAACTTCAGGAATGAACACAATTTATTGTCAGCAGCTGCTGCTGTTTTAAGCTCAGAGTGTTAAGCTTCATTTCCCCTGCGCTGCAAACATGTGTACATTCTGCTGTCACGTATGGATCCTATCTTGAAATCATTGTGCTGTAAAAATCACTCTCGGCTTTGGTGAAAGTTATTGTGAGAGAGAAATGCAGATGAAAGTGGATGGAGATTTCTGGGTTTGTGACATTTAGCACTTGCATCAACAGGTGTGGGATTGCATGAGGCTAGAATTTGACTCTCCAACTGTGATATGTGTTACACATCTTTATTTTTTCAATGTATATCTATAGCTCTTCATTGGTACAGTTGTTCTACAGACTGTGCTTTATTTTTAGTCCTTGCTCCTCCCAAAGCAATGCCTCTGCAGACACCACGTCCTCCATGGTGGGGAAGTTTTGTGGTGTTTATTGTCCCTGCAGACAGGGAAAAGTTACAGCCGCACTTAGTTTTGTGCCTGCCTTTGAAACGTTTGAAATTCATTTGTCTTTTCAAATTCCAGCATGTAGACTTGGAAAACCATTTCCCAGAGGGGTGCAAAGCCGTTGAAGGAGAAAACAGTTTAAAGAGGTGAACCTTACAGTAGTAAATCTGCTGTTTACTGTGCTTTTTTCTCCTGAGATTTTGTCACAGCCTTCTACGGCTCTCTTCAAGTGCAGTACATCAGCCGGGTCGGAACATTCTACTTAAACTCCCGGAGCTGCAGCCTCCGTTGGTCCCGGGGCAGCTGCACAGCTTGACCGGCTGCTCATAGGTACAGGGGTGGTAACAGGGAGAGTGAAGATCCTGGCTGAAATATCACATAAGTATCATGTCAAATGCTGTTTGAAACAGGAACAGGCCCAAATCTCATCATCTGGGACTTTGTCAAGCTACAGAGAGGTTTGGATGGGGCAGGAGGGCAGAGCGTGGGGCAGGGCTGTGCACTCCTCAGGGCGTGGGAGGGTGTGTGGCTGTCCGTCTGGTTCAGGCCAGTGGCTTGTTTGTGGGTAATAATTACACGAAAAAGCAACAGCAGTGGTTATCTCCTCTCCCTTCCTTTCCCCTTTATCAACATGCCATTTGCTGTGCAGATTAGGATTTAATTTTTTAATTTTTTTTTTAGCTTAAAGACAAAAATAATTTAGAAAAGTCAGATTGTGAGAGGGAATGTTGCCGAAACACACAGAAGTATCCTCTTGTGGCATTGCCTTTAGAGACCTTGGAAAGAGTTGAATGAAGAAGACAATTACTTTTTTTCCCCATCATTGAAGCTAGATATTTTGGCTCTAAGTTGCATCATGATGGAATGCTCCAATTACCAATAAAAAGTAATTTGAACTGTGTTAACAATGAAAACCGATGATAACGATGCTTTGCGTTACTGTGGGGTGGCATCCCTGTAGCTGTCTGCATACTGCTGCTGTTGAAACCCAACAAATAAAGTTCACATTTGCTTTTTCTTAGTTTCCTTTGTATTTCACATACTTTACCTGTTGAAGTTTATGGACTACTTATAAAGAATAGCTCAGGCTGTGTTTGGGGTATAAAATTTATATTAATAGAATTAGTAGCATCTCGGATGCCCCTTCTGTTTAAGTTTTGTATCACTGGGAGACAAAACAGTTGAGACAGGAGAAAGCCCTGAGTGACCTACTGTGGTTATGGATTGCACTGTCCGCACAGATTTACCTCAACCCCTTTGTGTCTCATTTAATTGTTCTCATTTATACATCCAGATAACTGCAACTCCAGATAGCTCTGTGTGTTCCTGCCTACACTGAAGGGCTTGTACAATGTCCTACTGTCAAAAAGGGAACAGTAAATATGTGATAAAGGGTAATTGCAGTGTGTACTGATTCTTTGAGGTTGGTGTAATTTAAATTAGCCATATAGCTGTGTATACATATACACACACAGCCATATATACACATACATATATGCACAGACGTGCAGGGCATCTTGCATTTAATTGTTTGATGAGGGGGGAAAAAAAGGTGAATTCCAGCACCAGCTTAGAGGAAATGTGACAGTACAACAATTAAAGTTTCTGAGCTATTTCACATATACAAATCCAAGACCCAAGTGCATTAAAATAGAGCAAGTTGAAATACACAAGTGGCATAACTCAGCTGTGGTTTTGGAGTTGGCTGAACAACAAAGGGAACATGACAACTATCAAACATCTGAAGTCTCAAAGCAGTGGCACCTCAGTGGAGATGTTCTGGGTATGATGTTAATAAGCTTTACATTTGTCTTGCTCTATTTGCAGTTTGCTGCTGGGTTTGGAGCAGTCATTTTCTTTGAAGATACATCGGTGATATAGGCTAAGTGAAGGGCTCCAGGCTCTGAAAATAGAAGTTTGGGTTTTTTTAGTTTGGTCATTCATGGGAATTGAGGGCTATCTTGAAAATATTTTTTGTTTTGTTTGTTTTCTCTTGGATGTCGGAAGAAGAGGAATGAAGCTGGAAAAGGGTCTAGAGCACAAGTCTTATGTGGAGCTGCTGAGAGAACAGGAGTTGTTTAGTCTGGAGAAAAGGAGGCTGAGGGGTGATTATCGCTCTTTACTACTACCTGAAAGGAGGCTGTAGCGAGGTGGGGGTCAGTCTCTTCTCCCAAGTAGCAGGTGATAGGACAAGAGGAAATGGCCTCAAGTTGCATCAAGGGAGGTTCAGATTGGATATTAAGACAAATTTATTCACTGAAAGGATTGTCAAGCATAGGACCAGGCTGCCCAGGGATGTGGTCAAGTTGGAGTCCCTGGAGGGGTTTAAGAGATGTGTAGATGTGGTGCTTAGGGGACATGGTTTACTGGTGGACTTGGTAGTGTTAGGTTTACAGTTGGACTTGATGATCTTAAGGGTGTTTTTTCAACCTAAATGAGTCTATAAAAAATGTTATTCCTTTTTTCTCCTTAAAAATAAGACAGAAAAAAGAATTTTATTTCATATGTGCCATTAAAAATTTTAAAGATAAATATTTTTTTAAAAAAGATACATTGTCTCCAAACTAGAAATATTTTGTTTGAAAAACATTTGGGTTTTGGTTTGTGGTTTTCTTCCTTTGTTTGTTGTTGTTTGGGGTTTTTTAAACTTCTCTGCATTCCTCCCTGCCTGACAACTAAAGCTACTTGTGAGCTGGAGACATTCATGGAGAGAGAATTGCTTCAGTCACTCACAGAATCACATCTTCAAATAAATAAACTATTCAAACGTTGCTCATTGCTGAGCTGCAGAGGTCAAAGTGATACTGACTCCCTGCATGGACTTCGATAAATCATTGTTTCCCTCTCCTTCCTCTGCAAAACCTGACTGTTAAATAGTTCCTTGCAGAAGAGGTGTGAGAAATAATTAGCTAATGCTAGTAAAATGTTTTGAATACAAAATGTGATTCATAGGTGCTACCAGTGGCTCCCATCAGTCATCCTTAACAGGTGCTGTCATTTACCAGCCTCTGATTTTTGGTTACGTCTTTCAGGAGTGGAAAGGAAACAGGACAGAAGATAGACTCAAAAAGTCTATCAGTATTTTTACTCCTGTCTTCAGATGTTTTAATAGCAATTCCCCCTTGATTTCATCTGCTACTGATCACTTTAATAAACGGAGATATTTCCTGTTCTACAGGTCTAAAAATTGTGTCCCCCACAAGCCTGAGGACTAGTTTCTGTGGTTGAGGCAAAGGTAGCTCAACCTCACCCATCCCTGGCTATCAGATATGTTCCCATTTGATAGTAATATACACGTATAAATGTCTCTCAGTTTTGTTCTAGTCTGTTGCATCATTTCTAGAGCAGATTGCCTTGTTCTCTGCTCTCTCTAGGATCCCTGGGATAATTCTCCTTTTTCTTTGGTGGTGTAATCTTGCTCTGCTATTGATGGGCTAGGACAAGTTCCCATAGTAATAGGTGGAGGGTGTGTGTGTGAAATTGTGAAGAAAAGCATTTTTCTGCATCAGACAAATATTTTTACATGTTCTATTCCTTTTTCTTTATATGATATATTTTAAATGTTGGAACATTATGGTCTGTGTGTTTATCAAAGCATGCCCAGTGTGGAGAACAGGAACATGGTGCTTAAGAGCTGACATCTGAGCCTGGCTCTGACACTTCTGGGGAGCCTGAGCATCTGCAGCTGCTCCCCCTCACACACAGGACTTGTTCCTGCCCCAGCTTCCCACCTGCAGCAAGACTGCAGTGCACCCCGTGGGAAACACTTCTCCAAGTTTTATTATGTAGAAATTAAAAAAAAAATCTAAAAATCAGTAAGGGTTTGGTCGTGTGGTGCTTTCTGCAGAGGAATGGGGCAGTTCCTGGGATATCAACCTGTGCTCATTAACACAAGGAGTGAAGGAAAGTATTGAAGGACCTGCTCTTGCTCCACTGAAACCTGCGTCGGTTTTTGCCATTGATTTTTAACGGTGGCAGGGTGAAGTCTATGGTTAATAATTGCTCACAGACCTGTGTGAAACCTCCCTACTCCATCTGAGTTGGGGCTTGGGCTTGGACTCTGGCTCAGTGATGAAGGGGGTGCAGGTGGTGGTTGTCTGCACTGACTTGGGCAGCTCAGAGGCCCCTCTCAGCTCTGTCTTTCTTTTATGAACCCTCAAGTGGAAATGTTTTTGCAGTACATTGGATTGTAATTGATTTATGTTTTTATGTAAGAAATGCTTGTAATGCATGGGATGTGACTATTTTTAGTAAGATAAGTATAATTTTTCTCCCCATTTATAGGATGGCTATTTTTCCCACCGACCGAAAGAGAAAATGCGAACAGACAGCAATAATGAAAATTCAGTCCCCAAGGACTTTGAAAATATTGATAACAGTAACTTTGCTCCCAGGACTCAGAGGCAAAAACACCAGTCTGAGCTGGTGAAAAAACCCCTTAGCAAGCAAAAGGAGCACTTGAGAAAGAAACTGGAAGAGGAGAAGATGAAGGAGAACTTGCTGCTGGCGAAGAACTCCAACGAGGTGGTGCGATTCAGTGATCACCCTGGAAAAAACAGCAGCAGCAGCAACAACAACAATTTGAAGGAGATTCACATGTCTCCTAGGCAGCATCATTTTAAAAAAAGTGGAAACAGCTCCCCTGAACTGAGATATGATCAGCCACCAAAGTGTGAGGTAACAGGCAAAGAGGCAATCTCAGCCATGTCCCGGGCTAAATCTAAGCAGTGTCGGCAGGAGATCGCAGAGGTATATTGTCAGCACAAGCATGGAAAGCTGATGCCGGAGAAGGTGACGCGTTTCTGTACGCTGGAGGGTAAGTTGGTAGATGGCGATGGACAAATAACACGGTATCTTGGGCGAAGGATTCTGTATAATTGAAATGGCCTTCTGATGACAAATAATGGCTTTATTGCAGGAGGGTAGAATGTACTTAGTGAAGATGGGGGAGGGTTTCAGGATATTTTAAACAGGGAGTTATATGGATGTCACAAGATCCTTGGTAGATTCCTATAGAATTTTTTTGTACTTTCACCAGATTTTTATTACACTACCATGATCTAGGTATTCAGCTGCTAGTTGTTTCTTATAGTTCTTAATCTACAGACTCAGAGAAGAGTAGTTGAATTATTGTTATTCTGTACAGGAATTGCATGCTTCTTGAGGATCAGGGAATAGCCATGCTGAATTTTGGTGCCTTATGCTAACCGTTAAATGAGCGGTATTGGTGTTATGGCTGTATGGTTATTTTTCTGGCACAGTGGAGTCCTAAATAATAACCAGGACTGCTAAGCATTTTGATAACCCAGATAATTATCAAAAGTATAATTAAAAAAATTTCCAAATGCATGGCAAAAAAAATCCAATTTTGTAGCTCACTTCTGTTTTTAATGTTCTTCAGTCAGAAAAAGTAATTTTGAAAATCACTTTCGTAGAGAGTCACTTACCTCTGCTAGCCTAAGCTAGGCTTTGATTTGTTGCTTTTGGTTTCTCCATGCAGTCAGATACATGAGGTATCTCTCAGCTTGCTGTTGGTTTGTGCGTGAGCTCACCTTTTCCTATTTTTCAAGAAGAATGCTTCATGTGCTGCCATTCATTTAGCCATAAGCTTCCCATACAGTAAAGTGGGTTTTTTTCTTGTTGTTTTGTGTTTTTTTTTTAAAACATTGATCAGTTGATTGGGGTAGTTATTGATCAAGGAACGGCATTATCTGCAGCAGCACTTGTTTATACAGCAGTCCAAAGTCCCCATCCTGCAATTGACACTTTAGCCCGTGCATGTAAGGATATGCCAATGTCTTTGAGCTCCAAGTGCAGAGGGACTTTTACAATCAAGAGAATAGGTCTTGCTTTGAGATGGTGCAGTAAACACGGTGAGCCATGGGGATTAGGGGATGTTGAGTTTCTTTCATTAGGAATATTTAATAACATCTTCTAATCCCCATGGTTTACCTGTTTATTACACCATTGCAAAACAGTGGTTGCTTTTGGGTGGTTTTGGTGTGGGAAAAAGGAGGATCGATATTGCTATTGCCTAAATTAGGAGGCTAAACTCCCTGTATAGACAATGGAAAAAAGGAGGTGCCCCAGAGAATGTTTCCAAACAAAAGCATCTCTCTGTAATAGGAAGCATAGGCTTTTAATTGAGATGACAAGTATAACCAAGATGAACAATGTGAGCACCCCATTTCCCACCCCAGTGCATTTGTGATTGTTTTGTTTTGTTTTTTACCATGTCTCTTTTGGTGTTTTTTTCTTCCTTTCTTATCTTGTGGTAATACTCAAAGTCATTAAGTTGGGTGGGCAAACGTTGGAGATAAAGAATTAATGGAGCAGGCAGAAGACTTGGTGTTCAGGGGGAAGCAGGGAGAGGGACAGCAAAGGCAGCACAAGTCGAAGGGAAGGTAAAAAGAACAGCAGAGAGGTAAAAATTGAGCAAAACTAGACATCAGTGACAGACATCAGTGAGTACCCCTGGGTGCCCCTGATGAAATCTACTGACATAAGCATGTCCTTGGTATCCTTCCCTCTTCTTCTCTAATGACAGGAGAGTCAGCTCTGGTCTGTGAGGTCAGCACCTTGTAGACACTGTCCTTCACTTTTTGGATCAAGGAAATATCTTAGTAAACGCTATATACCTTGTGTAGAGTAAATGCATCACATATACAAATATGCAAGTGATATCCTGGAGAGAGCTGGAAGATGTGTTGTCATTAGTGTGCGTGCACACTGCTGCTGTGTGGAATTTTGCACGCACCTATGATTCCATCCCCTGCCTGGTAATCTACCTCCCAGGGGGGCAGGGTGACTTTCCAGAAGTTTTAAACAACTGCCATTCTTAAAAACAGGCTTCTCAAGAAATATTTATTGCTCTTTTTTTAAATACAGAATTTATCTCATATGCCCTGCAGTCAGGATAATACTGTGGTCTTAGAACCAAGAACAGTGTCAGCTTTTGCATTTGAAGCTTTTCAGTGTGTGTGTACATTGCACATTGGTATAAATGCTTCCTTTATAAAGACATGGTAAAACATCCAGGAAAACTGGGAGCTACAAAGATGGCTAGAGAAATGCAGAAGTTGTCAAGATACGGTTTTATTGTAAAATGCGTGTGGATTTAGTAACAGCTCCTGAGGTATGGATATATGCCACATTAAAAACTTAAGTGTGAAAACCTGTGGCTACAGTTTTGAGGTTTGCAGTGCTAGAGTTTCATTTAGATTCTTATTGCGTGTAGCTTGTTTGAAAAGAATAATTGAGGGATGTCTTAACTTAGCCAGATGGATCCTTTTGGAAAAGGTTGACTTTTCTTTGCCTTAAGGTTATTTCCTCCTGCCCATGCTGACAGCTCAAGTTAACTGCTTCTACAGCCAGATTTCCTTGGCAGAGAATCTGGACATCCTGTGTTACAGGGCTGCTCTAGAGCAGATCTGGGGGCTTTGCTGTGGGGAAGTGATAAAGCAGCAGCATGTTGAATGGGACACGAGTTGCTTATGCAGGAGGTGCCAATGCACAAGCAAGTTGGGTCATCAGAGATCCAGACTTGAAGTCACTTCTCAAATGTCTGAATATAGGACTATCAAGATAGACATGTGGGAACCCCAAAACTGAAGGTGCCCAGTGCCTACTGGAAGGCTTTATATGCATATAACTTGGTAGGTCCCTTAAATTTTACAGTGCTGTTAAATATACGTTGCCTGAGTTTAAGAGTGTGGTGTCAGATCTCTCCTCCCCACTACCTAACATAAATACTGCTGTTGTTCACTTACAGACTGGCTCCATCCCTCATCAAATGTGTCGTCTTCAACTCCAGAGGAGTTGAACTTGGTTAGGAGATGTTTGTGAAGCACTGGACATCAGCTTTTGTGGATATATGACACCCCATTGTTAGGATCGCTCGTAGGGGGAGGTCTGGGTAGAGTTCTTGACACTTTATGCATTAAAAAAGCTATATGCTGTTTGTCAGCATAAGTCAGACATCCGGGGACTGAGTTTATGTATTCAGTGTGTGAGTGCTATTCCTTTCAGTTTGGTTTGAAAAAAGGTTTCCTTTCTGTTTTCAGTGGAGCTGTGAAGTATAAATATTTATGCATTGGAGCAGCGCATTCATCCATTATCCCAACATATAAACGTGTTCCCAGTGCTGTGGTTTCCATTGAGATGTCATCCAGCATTTAATCCCCTTGGATCCTGTCTCAGCTGATCAAAACCACGAAGTTGCTAAGTGTAGCTATCAATCATGGACATGACTCCATCCAGCTGGATTGTTGTAAATGTTAAGTGATACGTTCGCTTGAGTGGTTATCAACAGGAACAGGATCTTACAAGCTGTTTCTTTTTTCTTTTAAGTATTTTATTGTTTCCAAAGGCAACAGGCAAAGGAAGTTGAATATAACTGTCTTCAGTGTATAAAAGAAAGGATTGTTAAAACCAAGAGCATCATGTTTACTACCCGTTTGACATGCAGGTATTATTTCCATGAGAACAAGAGGACATGGGCTGCAGTCCCTCTAAGGACATTGCAGAGAGGCAACATTGCTGAAGTGGCAAAATGGGTCATGGCAACTTTACCAGTTACTTGACTTATGGAGCGTGTGAGCTGGCATTTCCCAACAAGCCAGTCCTGAAAACAGGGCACAAATGCTATGTGATAAGGGTTTGTTGTCAAAGGCTGTAGGTGCAGCCTTATCCAAAGTCATGTCTGGGATCAAGCCATCAAGTAGCTTGGAAATCACCCTTCACTCAGAAGTGAATGTTTGGAGTTTGTAGAAGTGTGTTTTGAGAGGAAATGTAGCCAGTGAAGGTAAGAGGGTAAAAGTAGGTTCAGCACAATGTTAGATTAGGAAAGGGCAAATCCAGTCCTGTGCAGGTTGGGGAGAGGGTACAGGGAGACATTCTTTTGGAGAGTTCATTTCTTCTCCAGAGACACGGTAAGAAGATCAGCAGCCTGTGGACAATATGGCAATCTTTTTCCTTGCTGGGGCCATTTTCAGCCTGGTCCTATACAGGCCAGACACTTATTCCACTGGTGTGCCAGACCCGCTTCTGCTCACCAAAGCTGTTGGTGGACCTGGACTAGCTGCCTCCCTTGTCCATTATCATACATGGTCCTCCTCCTGTGTAGAAGTACTGGGAAGAAGCAGAAGTTTCAATATAAATTCTTGGCTCTAAAATAAGCTTCACTCTGTACCTAGATAAACTCCTCCTTGACGTAACACAAGTGACCTGATTTGGGCCACGTTTCCACCAGCACAATCTCTTATTACCTTGGGCAGGAGTACAGTTTAGAATGGCCACTGTGACCCTGACTGGTGAAATTGCACTGCCGCCCAATAATCTGGGCAGCAATAACAATTCCACAATTCCATTTCAACATGCATATTAAATTTGTGACTCCTCCTTGCAGCCTTCCTCCTGCAATGAAAAAAGCCCAGCTTCTAACCCACTAGCTGGATTCAGTCCCTGACTTCTCTGGTTTTCACTCTCACGTGGATCATGGCAGCTCACAGCCCTGAATCCCTTCCCATGCGAGTTTGCTGGATATGCAACATGGTTGCTCCTTAGTCATTGGCACCAGGTCCGTGAGTCATCACAGGCACGGTGCCAAGTGGTATCTACATCAGTCTTCCTCTGGGCTGGCTTTTCTAGACTGCCATATCCCCAGGGTAGGCTCTGGCCTAATCCTTATCATTAATTACACAACTGGTTTTATGCTTGACCCAGATCTATGGCCCTAGATAGACCAAAAGTATGTAACAGGGTTTTTTTGAGGGGTGTTTTCTAAGATGTAGTTCTGGCAAAAAAAAAAAGTCCCTAGGAAAGCAGAGCGCCACAAGTGGGCCTGATTTATTTCCCCTTGGCTCTTCTGTTGTCTTTTCTTAGTTTATAAATCAAACAGGTTTTCTGCTACCTTCATCCCTGTGGGGTAAACCCAACTCATAAATAAAGTAGAAAAATAATCAAGCAACCCTCATTCCACATCATTCATCAGCGCTGAAAGAGTTCTTTGCAGATTAGACCGCTTTCTCCCTGGTTGCTTGTTGATAATGCTGCTCTGGCACACTGAAGTAAGAGCTTTCAGTTTCTTACAGGCTGCTTAGAAGAAATTTTTCCATTTCATTTCAGAAAACACAGCTTTCTTTTGGTTTTCAAACTGAGAGAAAAGGGCTCTGGAGCTCTGGTTACTGAATAATATGCACAGGTAATAGCAATCTGCATGTCTATAATGTTTTTATCTGACAGCTTCAAAGTGTTCAATAGAATGAGGTAGGATTTGCAGGAAGGGAGAGGATAAGATGCCAAATACTTCTGGGGTGGAGCAGAGCAGTTCTTCAAGGCATGGCAATGAGAGCGTCCTTTATATAATTTTAAAAGAATGGAAGCTGTAACTAAGCAAATGCAGAATTCCATCCATTCAATATGCATGACTATGTACACGGTGACATATAAACATATGACTTTATTTAACTTTCACATTTTTGGAAATGCATTTTTTGGACTTACTGGGTTTGATCTAAAAATTATTGAACCCCAAATTTGTCTCTTTCTCCTGGTTTCCAGATTCCAAGTGACATTGGCTGCTGCTTTCTGTATGTTTAATCTCTTAGTGTGACTAAATTACTGTCATGAGCTATACAGGGTTTAAGGAGCATGTAAGAGCCACTGCACGTGCAGCCCAGACAGCGTTTTAATTTGCTGCACCACAGATGACTCCGGTTGCAATAAATTTACTGTGAGTAGACTAATTGCAAAATAACCCTAATTGAGTAGTTATCAGTGAACAACATCCTGTGGAACAAAACTGCTTACAATTAATAGCATTTAAGCCATACGCTGCTATTCTGCAGAACACTAGGATGTAATTACACTGTGTACAGAGATTGTGTTCTATTCTGGAAACCATGTTTCCAGCACTTCTTTCATTATAAGGGCCATTTTGAGATTCAGTATTTGCTTTTTAGGCGAAATGAGTTTATGAAATAAGTGGTGTGTCTTTCCTCTCCCCTTACATGTGTAAAGCAGAACCAACTCTAATAAAATCAGTGAAGCTGTGGCGCTGTAAGGAGAAAAATGAAATCTCAGGAAGAATGTATATTACCACTGATTTTTCAGAATAACTTTTATTATGGCTACATGGGCAAATATGGATAGTTAAAACTGGGATGTAAGTAATGAAAAGGTACTTCATTGTTTTGACTGAAGGTGGACACTACCTCATTGTATGGATGAGGACTGGAGTGTGTAATTCATGTGGTGAAAAAGCTTGTAAATGCTAGGACCCAAAGTGCACTTCAGCCCCTGTCGCCAGATTGGATGTGCAGGTAGGTGTCCCACCATAGGGCTGCCTGCGTTGCTGCTGGGTGACCAGTGCTGTCTGGTCAGTTGAAGGGAGCGATGAAGCAGCCTTGATGTAAGAGCTGCCAAAGCACTTCCCCCTGCTCACAACTGAGTTGTTCCCTGGACAGACGGCCAAATGAACAAATTATCCTCAGAAACTGGACCTGGCCAGTGGGTCAGAAACAAGTTTCTTTGCAGAAGGAAGATATGCATACACCTTGTAAGGGAGCTGGAATTACTAGAAATGTCTTTGTGGTATCCCAGAATAGGGTGACATTGTTTTGCCACCTCCTTGCTTCACTGGGGACTGCTGCAGTGTAGGCAGGAGACTGGTGTTTCTAAGGGATGGGTGAGCTTGAGTCACTGCAGAGCTGAGAGATTCTTTTCCCAAAAATAAGGCCATTATGAGCACAGGCTGGCTCTGTCAGTGCTGTTTTGGGTAGCTTCAACTTTGGTTTTAGAAGAAATTCAATGAGGGAAAAACTGTGCTGGGTGTCTGTACCATTAATCCTTTCATTTACATACAGACAATTCCTGTCTAGATCATCTGCAAGTTTAGAAGTGGAAGAAAGCGGAACATCGGTCTGATTTCAGTTTTTTTCCACGTGATGCTACTGTCTGGTCACATTTTCCCACGTTAGGTCTGTTTGGTCACCTGTGGATCTGGCTGCAGAGTTGGTCCCTGACAGGCCAGGGCAGCAGACTTGCAGGAAAACATCTTGACAAATGGCATCTAAAAGAAGTGCCAAAAGCAATGCACGACACAAGGAGTGGTGGGCAGAAGGGCTGGAAAATTTATGGTCAGCAGCCCTAGTTCTCACCAAGCCTCTGTTTTGGAAAAGGATATCGTTTTATAGAGCATTAAAGGGGGAGTGTGGGCAAGCGTGGGAGAGGATAATGGCTAAGTATGTCCTCACTGCAAATCTCCTGGGAAGAGAGCTCAAGGGTAGCAGAAGCTCAGTGAATATTTTGGTAAAGATTACTGTGTATGTACGGAGATGAAACAAAAGTACTTAAGTGATTGCTAATGCTTCCCAGTGATCCTGAAATCCGTGGACAGTGTCAGGGAGAGTCAAATATAACTATGGCTAGAGAAGAGTATTGGTATTGTATGAGCTGGGAGGAGGGAACCCCTTTTCAGGCAGGTTTTTGAAAGGGTACATTTATTTGATGTATTTCAGGAGTTGCTGGGCTTTATGAGACCAGTGGCTGTTTTGCAACGTCTTTGCTTGGAAATGAGGAAGAGTTGTTTAAGGGATGTACTTTGAATTAAAATGCCAACAGTCTAGGCACGAAGCCAGTCTTACAGGACATTAATGCCATTTCAAAACTCCAGACCATCATTTAGTTGTTTCTGTTGCAAATATTTCTTATGCAGAAGGTAGTTTTAAAACATCAGTCTTTTTTCTCCTTGGGTAATCATGACTTCCATAGAAATGTGAATGACAAGAATCTGTAGCTGAGCAACCTTAGAACAGATTTTGAAATTGCTCAATGTATATTTAGTCTTCCAAATAAATGCTCATCTTCAATCGTTTGAGATCGTATTATAAATGAATAGCCCTGATTCCCTGCTTACACTATCTTAATATCCATGATATGTCACTGATTTATCATCTAGTTGTGTCAAAGAAGTTATTTCTGATTGGCACCTTTGTAAGGAAGAACACAGCACTCGCAGCTCCAAGTATCTACTGCTGTCACCATCAGGCTTCGTTGAATGCAACTTAAACTCTGTAGTATTCTATTTACAGTTTTACTATAAAAATAAGTTATTGGTTTTAAAGTCCTGTCCCTACTGAAAGGTTCATGGCAAAATTCCATTATTTTTCATTCTCTAGTTTTCTCATCATCCTCCAGGGAGGCCTAAGAATTTTTCAGTCCTTTCTCTTAAAGCTTGCTGTAGCTGAATCATCACTACCATCTCTTGTGTTTGGTGCTTACCCGTGTGTCATCTTCCAGTGGATGTCACTGTAAAAAGGGTGGGAGATTTAAGCCAAAACCCCAAATTATGCTGCAGGAAAATCATTATTAACTCTAGTTTATTGAAAATAATTTGAATAGCAATTGTATGTGCTTTCAAAATGTGTTATTTGTAGGATTTGTTCTGCAGGACTGAATCACTTGTTGCCTTTTAAAACAGAATGTCTCCATATTGCTGTTCACGTGATAAAGTACAGTCTTCTATGGGCAATGCTGCCAGCAAAGCATTGGCCGTACTCCAGTAGCTGCATTCTCCTGCCACACTGCCTTCTCTTATGCTGCTGCAACTTTTCTGGGTATTAAAAGTTTTGAAGAAAGACCCTTCTAGCTCCTAACGATGTGCTTTGTCTAGACTGAGGAGAGTGGGTGCATTTAGGTTGTCAGTGGGTGGTATATATTAAGCTTGTCAGTAAGCATATAAAGGCTTGGTTCAGACTTGGGTTCAAGTTTCCTATTCATCATTACTGTATATACACACTGGCTGTGTTTCAGAGGGACCATGTTCTCCACAGGGCAGAGAAATTCAGTGAAAACTTCAGCTTCACAGATTTTTCTTAACTGCAGTATGGATGCTGCCTTTGAGTTATGCCAGGAGTTTAGAAAAAAAAGGGCTGTGTCCTCATGAATCAAAAGCTTTTATTTAGACACCGCTCTATATTTCCTGAGGAATCATGTGGCAAATGAAGATCCTTGTAGGAGGACACCCTTCTAACCTCTGTCATGCAGATAGTTTGGGGGTCAGCTTTGTGAGTTTGAACGTGAAATCTTTGTGATAACATAAAGATATCGCATCATCTTTGCATGGATCGGCTTGAAGAAGCTCATCTCCCACTTTCTTGCTAATTCCTCCGGCTTGCATTTGCTTATTGCATCGGCCAGTTGTCCTTGAGGCATGAGTGCAACAGTTGTAGGTCTTGTCAGGGAGCACCACAAAAGAAATCTGTTAAAGGATCTTTTTCTGCAAATCTCATTGGAAACCTCACTACTCAACCAAAGTTCAAGGCAGCTCTCCATGTAACTAGTTCTCTTTGTTGCATCATTCTCTTTGTTGCAAGGTGATTGCTTCTCTTTTGTTGAGACTTTCTTGCCCAAACTAATGGTGAAGTATTTTCTTGAAGTCTTGATTCATTTGTATAGCTCATTAAAAGTTGTAAGAGAAACACTTCGCTGATGAGAATGCACCTTTGTTTGTGACCAGCTGTAAATAGCAGCTTAAGCAGTCTCACTGCTTACTCACCTGTGTTTTTAATTGGAAGTGAAGGTTTCCATCCTGCCAATGGGTATTACTGTGCAGTGGAGTATTTTAAACTGTGCTACTTTTAGACTGAAAGCTTCTGTGTATGCGGTGTGTTACTGTGCTGCATAATGTTGTTGAGCTTGACAGTAGCATGACTGAACAGAACCTACATTTTCATTTCTCCATCTATTTGTAGACTGTGATTCATTCTATGCAATTTACTGAATAGTAGGGAGGAAAAGGGAATTTTAAAAGAGGAATTGACTGCAATATATGTTTTACCCATTTGTACTTTCTCTTTTGCATGGGACTTAGGTGTAGGTGCTCTGAAAAAAATCACTAATATATCTATAAGTTTCTGAACAGGTTTGAGGATCTATCCCAAAGTCATTCTCTTTGAGAAAGAGTCACATTCTTTGGTTGCTTATTCAAAAGCATTGTAAGAAATATACTCCCTTACAGAAGAGAGAACAGGACAGGAGAACCCAGACTGGCTCCATTGCCCACCTTGCCAGAGTAAGCAAATGGCTAATGAGAAGTGTGGCTGAGATTAATTGTGAATAAGACATCTACCTAATGCACCTGGGCTTTGCCAAGCCACAGCAGAGAGATGCTACATGGAGCTGATGTGTTTTCATAAATAATTCTATTGTTTTCTGCCAGGAGATGAATGACAAACACAAGCTTCCCATGAACTACTAAAAGCAAGCTAGCTTTGATGACCTCACTTAAACGATGTCTTATTTCAGTAACTTTATTTAGTGACCTTTATTAGTGCACCTTAAAATGTCTCTATGCATTTCTATCCTCATAATTTTAAGATCATTGGTGAAAGATGGTTTTGTTCCTACAGGAGCAAGCAAAGATGAATGAGGGAAAAGTATTCAGGGCTGGGGATTCTTGTCTTACCAGTCAATGGAAGTGTATGGTCCAAAGTAAAGCACATAGATACAGTATTTTGGGAATAAGAACAGTTTTGTGGAAGTTTTGATTCTGAACATGTTTAACATGTCACTGACCGCAGTTCTCCAGCTTTGTACCATGGTGATGCACAAATGTGAAATCGGAGGAAAAGTTTTCTGCGGCTTCCCCTCCATTTTTATCTGTTTGGCTCAGCAGCTTCAACTTGGTAAAGGAACTTGTGTATGATGGCTGCTGGTTGATGGCTACTGTAAGAAGTGTCAGTTGTGCAGTGTATCAATTGATTGCTTCTGCATTAGAGACCTGGGAAAAGCACATGTCGTGCTTTCACCCCAGCCAGCATCTAGGACCACACAGCCACTCACTCCCCACATTGGGATGGGGGAGAGAATTGGAAGAGGAAGAGTGAGGAAACAAAACCTCGTGGGCTGAGACAAAGACAGTTTAACAGGTAGAGGAAAAGCTGCACTTGCAAGCAAAGCAAAAGAAAGCATTCGTTCACCGCTTCCCGTTGATGGGCGGGTGTTCAGCATCTCCAGGAAAGCAGGGGTCCGTCATGCATAATGGTTACTTGGGGATATAAACACCATCACTCTAAATGTCCACCCCTCTTCTTTCTTCCCCCAGCTTTATATGCTGAACATGATATTGCATGGTATGGAATATCCGTTTGGTCAGTTGGGGTCACCTGTCCTGGCTGTGTCCCCTCCCAACTTCTTGTGCGTCCCCAGCCCACTCGCTGGCGGGGTGGTGTGAGGAGCAGAAAAGGCCTTGAGGGCTTAGCAACAACCAAAAACATCAGTGCGCTATCGACACTATTCCCATCCAAAATCCGAAACAGAACCCCACACCAGCTGCTAGCAAGAAAGTCAACTCCATCCCAGCCAAAACCATGACAGCATGATAGTAACTTTCTCTCTTAATCTGGTAGCTATTAGCATGTCTTATATTTTTGCACCAAAACAAATCCGTTCCCTTTGTTTCAGGGTGATTAGGAAGAGAACTGTGTTTTTAATGATCATATGTTTCAAAGACTGCCCAGTGCTGTATTTCCACAGTAAATTTCCTAAGGTAACGTGACAAAACAGTAATTTTTCATTATGTATCAGCTATCCATGAAAGATTTGATTTAGGTCAGAATTTATTACCCTATGGAACTGAAGCCAATATTTAACATAATGTCATCTACCTAGATATTAGAGAATTTTAATGGCTACACAATTTTATTCAATGATGAAGTTATTTCAGTTGTGTAGTATATATCTAGGCAGTTTGATGTACAGAGCCTTGAGATGAAAATTGGATAAACATGGAAAATGGTGATTGATTGGTGGAAGGTTGGAATAACGTCTGCCTTGATATACTTTTTATTGTTAAATTATTTATCTAATGCAATCTCCTGCACTTTCAGGAGTCTTTAAGTTGGCATTAAATCGATGTTAAAAACTTCAGTCAGAAAGGCCTCATAACTCAAACTGATAAATATCTTCTAACATATCAGGAGGAATAATGATCTATCTTAATATCTGAAAGTAGGAAAGATATTATTCTTTCTATTCGCTATGAATCCCTGTAGAAGGGCTGAGCCATAAACTGGACGAATTAAGATTAGAAGACAGAAAGAAATATTAGAAAGAAAAAGTATAGCAGTCGTTTGTCTGGGGAACTGAAAGGAAATTCTGCTTGCTTTGAAAGAAGAGTAAAAATTTTCACCAGGCTGAGCAGAATAGGGTGAGTTGATATTCACGTGCTGGCTGTCCTCAGAAGGCACACACAAAGCCATCCAGAGGTCTGCAGGATGGCTCACTCCTAGAGGCAAAGAGAAGAGAATGCCCATAATTACTTTGTCTGCCAAGGCATATTGGGCATCAACTCCAGGTCACTAAACCTATCTTTGGCTGATTTGTGCTCAGGGTATGGAAGGTACATGGTGGATCAGTGGAATAGAAACATGTGACCTTGGAAGAGCTGGAAACAAAACTACAGGATGGCATTTGGATTTGTCCCTCGGAGCTAGTGAATAAGACTGATCCCATGGAAATGGCCATCAAAACAGCCCACATACTGTGAAGCCTTGGTGCACTTACGCTCCGCCCTGCATGTTCTCTCACTGATGTTCTCTTGCCTTGAGTTTGCCTAAATACAGATTAATAATTTGTATTGCATTGTCCCAAAAACAGTATAGATAATTGTTTGTTTCTCATCCACGAAAGGTTATATGGTGAAGACCTGGATTATGTGTCTAGAAGACAGATAATAGGATGGGTAAGCATAGCTGAAGCTGCTCTTTTGCTGTCTATGTACTAGTTTAAACACTAGAAAGAAATACTAAGAACAGCCAATAGGCCAAAAAAAACCCCCAAAAATTCTCTTTTAGACGGTAACTAAACCTAGTGAAGACTGAATGGAAAGTGCAAGTTCCTTTCCCACTTAAAGGCAGCGATACTGTTGAACACTAATGCTGGAATTTTCTTTGAATAGTAGGAGGCTTTTTATTTTTTTGAAGTGGAGATAGAAAAAGTTATCCTATGGGTAAATGGGATCTCCAAAGGAGTTTTCATCTTCAAGCATTACAAATTTATTTCAACCTATGTCTAAAACTATCCAGCTGCATTAGCACAGAGCTGCCCTCGGTAAACCTTCAAAACTTCCTGAGTCTGTCTGGAATTCAAACAGAATGTGATAACCTTGCATCATCCCTGAATAATACATTTCAAAGCTGATGAAACATATTTCATCAATGATGTAAATCTTGAGTAGAAGTAGTTGTTATTTGAGAATTTTCTTTTCATTATCTTAGTTGAGAAGTTAAAATGATAATTCTTAGCTGGCCTAAGTTGGCGTAGCTTCGTTTGGATAAAGCAGTGAACCTAACCAGTGCTGCAGCTTTTCAAAAATGCCATCATCATCCTTTCGACCAGCATTTGCCTACCCTGAGCCAAAATGCTGAAAATCCTACATTTCTTCAGATAAATTGGATTAAGCTTGACTGGAAATTGCGTAATACTACACAGTAGGCATTTAGCATCCTTAAAACTTCAAGCTTCAAAGAGCAGTTTCCCCAGCAGTTCAGGCTCCCTACCTGGGCTTGTTTATTGCTTTGAACATGCAGTCGTACTTTTATGATTCTTAATCATCCATAAAGAAATTCAACTGTTATTTAAAATGCTCTGTTGGGAAGGCTCAGTAGTTATTAATTAATAATGCATCAGTAAAGCAACAAAAAGGCAGGTAAAGATGCAGTTAGAAATATTGGCTGGGTCTCTGCTGCCTTCAAAATTGTGTTTGTGTTGTTTCCCCAGGGTTAGCTCATTGGTGTGCATTGACTCTGGGTTCTCCTCTCCATAGTCTAGGCACTTTATCTAGAAAATACTGACTGATGCACGAATATGTCCATAATTAAAAGTAAATCAAAATGTTTGTTATCATGCTGGTGTGGGTTAAGAGGTATAAACCGACCTGTTTGGGTTTGGGGTTTGTTTTGTTTTGTTTTGGGTTTTTTGTTTTCTTATTTTTTTATGGTTGGACCAGATGATCTTAAAGGTCCCTTCCAACCTAGGCGATTCTGTGATTTCAGCGCCAGAAACCTATCAAGGACTCGTGAGAACACAAAACTACTCAGTAACTTTGAAATGCAGAGAATTTAGGACTTAAGTATAAAAAGGAAAAATAAAACCCCAAATTTGCTTTGAACTGCTGTTATACATTGCTAAAGAGAACTTGCAATTTAAGTATGTACTTTAACTAGTGAGGTTTATAGACACCGGTGTCGCCATTTTATTACAGTGCTGGTAAGGATCAACACAGTGAAAGTCAGTGCAAACCTGCTGTAAGTGGGGTTAGAGTTAGACCAAGGGAATGCTGCTGCTTTTGAAGAAAAAGGATAAACTATTTGGAGATTTCCTATACCCACTGCTGGCTCAGAGCTGGGCTCTATTTAGCAATATTCTGTTCGCATTTTACTTTCATGCTGATTACCACATTTGTAATGCGTCCTATTTTCGTGTGGTAATTGGTGATCTGGAAAACTTACTTGGTGTGGAAGATTTAATATTAATTCCTGCTGTCATGCTGACAATGAATTAGCTTTTTGGACTCTATCATATGTTCTCAGCAGGCACATATGTGATTAAAATGAGCACACGTTGGGTTTCATATTAACTCTCAAATCACCTTTGGCAAAAGGTCTCTGTGTTCTTTTGGGATTATACACTAGGGCAATGTAATTATAGTGTCAGGTGTAATTGTTATTTTTAAATACTTCTTCATTTAACATAATATTAACCTTTTCCATATGAGATGACTTTGGATTTGGAGAGTGATTTTGTTCTAATAAAAGGGTTGCCAGCAGATGGACGTTCTATCTGAGATGTTGTCTTCAACTCTATGCAAGTTTCCTGTTGAATGGTAAGCATTTGGTGTCATAAGACATTGGATTAGTTTAAGTAAAGAGTCATTCCAGAAATGAAAAGTGTTTTTACACTAAGGAAAAGACATACTGTGACAGTAGGGTGAGAGTGGTAAGCAAACTGCTTTTTCTTTTTATTTTGCCTATTCTAAAATAAAATTCTGAACTATTCTAAAAGATTTCCTTAAGAGGAAATTTCTTGAAATACGGCCTTAGAGGTATGTTTTCTCTGGGTTTCTTCTTTTAGCGTTGAACTATGGTGGTAATGTTAAAAAATTCTTTCAGTTGATGATAAGCAGTACTATTAAATAGAATATAAACATAAAAAGGGAAGGGATTGTGTAATATGAATAAACTAGAATAGTTGAATAGTAACCTGTCTTTGATAGAAAACATAATGCTTTCTTCTTAACATTTAGAATTAGATGCAGTGTTTTCAATAAACAGTTACTTTGTGCAGTCCCTGAGCAGGCAGCAGTAAATGCATGTTGGCATCTGGATGGTGCTCTGGTCGTATGGTTTAGTTTTAGGTAGTCCTGCAAGAAGCAGGAGGTTGGACTTGATGATCCTTGTAGGTCCCTTCCAACTCTGGATATTGTGTGATTCTATTATGTGAAAAAAAGACTTTTTTCTGACTCTAGAAATAAATGCTCTAACTGATTAAATATGAAGACAATTCAACTACATGTTTTAAAGGAAGGTTACAGCAAAACCAGTTGAGTTGTAAAAGGAGACATGGGCAGAATCTGCTAAGGAATCATGACTTTGGGGAAAAAATAAGTTTTATACCACTGGAAACTCTTCTGATCCTCAACAGGCTACTTTGGCACATATTTTTGACGGTATTAATCAGATCTAGGGTCTTCCAGCACTTCAAGTGAGTGTAGCTGGACCCAGACGCTCAGATCGGTAGGAAGTTTTCCAGAGGGAGGTATCGCTGAGGTAGAAGGCGAAGGAGCCTCAAAAAGGGCTTGGTTTTAGTGGGGGCCAGGTGTTGGGTTCTGCCCTGTCAGTCTCTCGGGGGAAAGGGAGAGAGTAACTGGTGTGTGCATGGATAAACAGTTAGCCTTCTAGCAATGCTGTCTGGGGAACTAATACGAAGAGTTTTTTCATCATTCTTTTAATGTCAAGATAAAGATATTGGAAAAGAAATTATATTTGAAGGAAATTGCAGCTCAGTTGTATTTGATTCTTTTAGCTAGAATGGAGGATTGTTTCGGAAGCCAAGTTAATCTGCATTTATATAGATCAAGAATTGTTCAGAGCTGGAACGTGAGCAAACTGAGCAGAATTTGGTTCAGACATGCTAATTCTCTTTTGATACTAATTTTACACTGTCAGTTCTCCATTGATTTCAGATGGGTGACTCCTGCTGTATAGCAGGAGATGGACTGAAATGAATTCAGCAGATGAACAGAAAAGAGTTACATTTATACTATTTATTAACTAACTCCTTGCCTTAAAAAGTAGTATCTATCCTTAGCTACAATTCTCCTGATTCTCCAGTCTTTTCTGTACTTGAGGTGCTAGCATTATGATCCTTACTGATCCTACTCGTGCAGATAGTGAAGTATGGAACTATTTTTTTGATTTTATGAGAATAACTGGCTGTGTGCTGTCCCTGTGTGCGGATTTGGTTGCTGTCATTCAGGTGCTCGGTGTCTGAGGGCTGCAGAGAACTTTCTCTTCAGTCCAGGAGTCTGCAGTTAATGGCAAACTTTAACCAGCTGACAGTCAGGGAGTCTTTCAGTTGTTCCTGCTACGCACTGCCAGTATTTCTTGTTTTCCCTGGTCTCTTTTTTAAATAAACATGTCATTTTACAATCTGTGAGATGTTTCTTGTGTTTCACACTTTTTCATCTCCTAAATTAGTTTTGCTTAGCAGTTTTGCTGCCAGTTGATGATTTTTATGTCCTACTGTACCATAAAAGCCAAGTTGTGAATGAACTTGTTTAGTTTGGGGCTCCATCTTTTTGGAGGAGGAAGAATTGAATTACATCTGAATGCAAGCTTTTTTTTTTTTTGTTCCACCCCCCCCCCCTTTTTTTTTTAAGTATCCCCTTGTGATAGGGGTGGTCAAATAGCTTATGTATGAGTGAATCAGATGGCAGGAAAAAAACCAATTATATTGGAAGCCAATGCTACTGAATTACATCTAGAGCTTCAAAGCATTTTTTTAGCACTTGCTTTACCTAATGAAAATGCATAACTACTTGGACATGTGCCCTGTCTCATAGTATGCCGTGCAGTTAAGTTATTCCTAGAGATCCACGCTAATACATCATGCTTACTTCTGCCAGTCTCCCCAAATTCAGTGGTGTGGGATAAGCTGTGCACAGGCAGAGCCTCCCTGAAGCTAAGGTCCTTGCAAAAGCTTGCCAGCAACTGCATTGGAAGGGCAGGATCAGTCCCAACCACAGCAAATGGCAAGTGCCTGGTGCCAAATTTACTGCCTCTCACTGTTAGCATGACATGGAGAGTTGCAGAATAGGAAGACAGACTCTGAGGAGCAGAGCTGAAATAACTTTAGAAATAATATCCATTAATATTGTTGTCTGTAAAAGGTCAGCATTATTTTTTTTTTATTTTAAATATTACACAGATATTCATCTTCTGTGGTATGGAGCGGACTCTTCTACAAGTTACTACAAGTTAAGCAGCTCTTTGACATCCAAGGGCATCATGGCCTTTTTAAAATCTGAGAGAAATTTATAACTCTGGTTTATAAATTACGGTCTTACTGCAAGAATGTATTTCACGTACAGATTCTCCCCAGATGCTTTTAACAGCAGCCAGTAACTTATTTAGTCAATAAAATTACATTTTCTGCACATTAGGTTTTTTAACAAGAAAACTGAAATGTCTAGTGAAATACAGAAAAATCACTTTCTTTTGCTTTTGTTGAACATTTTCCATTGCCAGCAATTTGATTTTCCTTTGTTTTCCTCTAGTGGTATGTTAATAGGATCTTTTTATACTGTGATGGAGTAATAGAATCAAAGTCCTTTATTTTAGCAACAAGATTATGCTGCTCCTTTCTGTTCTTTGCCTATAAATTTAAGTGTGAATATGTTTCCTTATGAAAACCAAATCATTTTCATGAGAACATTTGAAAACTTAAGGTCAGTTAATGAGTAGTAATTTGTCCCTTGCTTGCAAAAACATTGTATTAGGAATTGCTTTCCGTGGTGATTCAAATGGGTGAATGTTAAAAGGCCACCAGCCATGCCCATCTGCTAAGGCTAATGCGTTGGGGCACAGTGTTTGGTGCTAATGCAGGTTGTGGGACCAGAGTCGGCCTGGTCCGGGGCAGGGTTTGGGTTTCCTCGCAGCGGAGAGCAGGCTGGAAAGTGAAGGCATTTAGCAGCTGTCTTGTAAACGGATGTTTCACTCGCACAGAACCGATCACAATGAAGCATGGAATTCAAGATATGATTTTCAAGCACCCTAATTGGATTAGAGGGATTGTATTAAAGATATGTTGGCTATGAAATGTTTAGAGGATTAATGCTTGATGATTTTCTTCTTAAACCATCTCTACTAATCCGTCTTGATCAGAAGCAGCTTCTGGAAAGCATACCAGCCAAGAAGGGAGAGCCCAGCCCTACCTTTCCCATCACCAGGAAGAGAGACATGTTGTAATACTCAGTGCAGACTAAAATTCTCCATTTTGATTAGATCCAGAGTATTTATTGTCACTAGTACTTGGTTTTTGCTAAAATGCACATATTTACCTCATGAACATTTTCCATGTTAATGAACAATTTTGCAGTGTAAGGGTGGCCTGTGCGAGAATTAATCTTTTATCTATTTATCCTGTGTTTTGACCTGACCATATATGTTAAAATCTAGCTAAAATAGTGCAGTGTTATTTATTATTAGTGTTATTGTAACTTAGTTTATCATATGAGTAGTCTTTTGAATTCTGCCAAAGAAACCAGTGTTAATTGCTTACGTTAGAGTATATCTGCTGTTGGAAATGTCACAATACAATTACGTTGCATTCCTCTGACTGACAAGTAATATAGTAAGAGAAGATTGGTCCTCTTTTTCTTCTGTGTTCAGTAACGTTATTTAGCCTCATCCTTTAGTAGTACACATGGTAGCAAGCTTTCTTGAAGTACAAGAACTGATTAATGATAAAATAATTCATGTGTTACTATTCAGATGGGCAAATGAGAAGTACTTTATATAGGGAGTATGAGGTAGACAAGGTAAGATTATGTATTTCTTTAGAAATTTAAATTGCACAGAATTATCTCACTTAATGCACATAATACAGAGAAAAGAAAAATGAGTGTGTGGATGAATGCCAATATAAAGGGAAGGCATGGATCTTTGAAAAGTATTTAGTGCTCTAATTCCTGTGTAATGGTTCCTACTGCAGCTCATCAAAAGGACTTTGTCACCTGAGGAGCCTTTAAGCAGTGGGTGACAAGCTGGGGAGCTTTAAGAAGGGATGCTGGAAATGTCCTGGTCTTTCTGGGAGTACCAGCTGAGCTGAGCCTGGTGATCTGCAGAGCTGGAAGGGCATCTGCTGACACTGGAGCTAGTGTCCCTGTGTGGTGCTGGATTTGCTGACCAGAAGTAACAAGAAATCACAGGTGCTACAGGGGAAAGCCCGCAGAAACGGAATGGCCGCACTTGGGAGGAGATTTGCTTTGGGTCATTTGGGAAAACCATTGCTTACTGGTATCCTTTGACATAAGGGATATTTGACAAATAGTTGTGTCAGCACAAATGGTGAAAAACCTGTACTCAGAATGCAGAAACTGCATTTCTTTCTGTGAGAAGGTAGCTTTTAAGGTGTGACGTTTTAGTTTAAGTATTTTGATTCCAGTTATTTTTTAACTAACCTACCAGTGTATACAGTGTGTGTATACACACACAAGACATATATTTATGGTACATACACATACATGAATCTGATGTCTCGTGCATCTTTTATTGGCCCTGTGTGAGATTCTTAAAAGTGCTCAGCTGTGTCCCAGCCCTGCAGCTTTTGAAATCCATAAAGCTTAACTCAAAGGGATGCAGAGGAAGCAAAGCCTGACAGCTTTGGAGTGAATCTGCTCAGACATGTGCTATTTATCTTTTCTCTCTCTTTTAACTCTGTTGTGAAATCCTTGTTAATTTCACTTGCAGTGCGGCTAGGCTAGACTTCTACATCTTACAACACACAGACACAAGGCAAAGGTTTGCGGGTTTATTTTTGCTTTTGCTAGTGTCATACTTTATTCTCGGTAATAATTAGACCTTTTCAAACTAGCTATGTAAAATACCTGTGAAAGTCTTGACTTTTTTGGTCTGTTTCCAACATTATGTTGGTAATTATCTTGGGCACAGAATAAAGGCAGCCTCTGTCCTTCCAATTCTGCATTCAAAAAAATAGGAGACAGATGTAATGGGAATCTCAAAGGAAGGATTAATTTCGAGTTAGCAGACCAGATCCTCATATGGTATAAATTAACTTGAACTTGGTCCTGGCCTTACACCAACTGATTATAACGATTAACTGTTCATTTCTTAAGAATATCTGGGGAAAAGATACTTTACATAGGATTTGAAAGATGGCAGCACAGTAAAACAGAATGGGAAGACATCGATCAGGCAGGTAACAAACATGCTTTTATCTACCTATTCATTTCTTAGTAGTCTCAGCAGTACACAAATATCTCCTGGGAGGTTACGTGAACTAGAGACTTATTTTAACTGTGTAATTGCTTATGTTTTCACTCCTTATTGATTCTTTGAGCTGTGAGCATGGCAGGAAGAGATGGAGTAAAGGTTGTGGATGTGCCAGTCTCCAAACACACTGCAAAACACAGAAACAAGCGCTGGAATCAACAAAGGCTATTTCAAATGCGAATTTGAGGCATGAGCCTTGGTTGGGCACTATTGCTGTTTCGCTTGGGATTTGTTATGTTGATATTATTACTTTCTTGTTTAATCTATGCCTTGGTTTCTCTCTAGTAGCTGATTGGCTTTCAAATTTCGGTTCCTTGGAGGATTAAACTTGCTGATGAGTTGAGGCAGAAGAGAAAGTCTGACCTGAAATAAGGATATTTTCTGTGTTTTCTTCTTGTCCTGCACAAGAATTCTAAAGGCTTTTCCAGCAGGGAAGGGAGTGAAGTGCTTCAGTGTAGAGAAGAGCTGGCTCCAAAGCCTGTTGTTGGTTTTGGCATGAATGGTGGTAAATCTGTCATTGGTGTCCAAATTAGGGTGGAATCCATCTGCAGCGAGAGGGCTGGCATCCTCTGATGTGTAAATCAGGCCACCTAGATCAGTAGCTGACTGTCTAATTTAGGTTCCCTTAGGGCAAAGCGAGATCTGGGAGCACCTCTGGGCTGCTATCACCCATGTCCCCAGGCACCAGCTGTACTCTATCAGGAGGAGACTGATGTCTTGTGGTCCACTGCTTTTGCCTTGGAGAAATCTGAGTCTATCAGCATAGAGGAACCTTGTTGCCACTCTGTTCAATTCTGCCTCTATTGCCATTGCTTCAACAGCCTCTGGAGAGTCCTTCTGTGTCCACAGACAGCTTGAGGAGGTTGATGTATTAGATTAGGCACCTATGTTGCTGCACTTGGACAGTGTGAATCTTGCCACTGTCACTGATCAGTGGGGTAGGAGACTGCAGGCAGCCCAATCACCAGCAGCCCTGGCCGGGGGATTGCTGGCAAGCACATGCTGGCGGCCAGAGGCCTTTAGTGTGCACCAGCTCAACAAGCTGGGCAGAGGAACTGGGTACGTCTCAGTGCTGCAGTGATGATTTTTGTAGAATTGCACTGCACTGAATTGCACTGAATTTTTAGAGTTGGAAGGGACCATAGAGATCATCTAGTCCAACTCCCCTGCCAAAGCAGGATTGCCCAGAG
>JAOXNO010000070.1:9728289-9893054 GCA_028565335.1 Limnodromus scolopaceus | reverse complement strand
TTTCTTGTTTATAAATTAAATAATCTTTTTTTTTTTTTTTTTTTTTTTTTTTTAGTTTTGTCACTGTTTGAACAAGACAAAACTTGTTTAGCTCTAACCAAAATGAAAAACATTTTCTGATGAATGCCAAGCCTGGAAATTTTCAACCTGGTGTGTTGTTATGAGTTGTGAGCAATTTAAAAAAAAGGAGTTTTATAGTAGAAGTCTGAGTTCGGCAACTACCACTCAGCTGGCTGTTGCAGAAATGGTCCCACTGGAGGGAGTGGGGCTGCTCATGTGAGTTTAACTAGGGACTGCAGAGCTCTGCCTCTTTGATGTGATTGTGGCTAGTACTCCTGCTATAATGACAGGGCTTCTGATTGCATTTATGGATGTGATAGCAGTAAATAGTGCGTTGAACTACACGGCGATAACTCTTCTGATGTCCTCTATCCATTGATTCAAGCTATCAAGGCAGAGTACACACACAGAGCTGTGTTCAGATGAAGTCAGCAGCATCCAGGTATCTCTGTGCAGAGGCGTTCTGTTGAACAGCCAGGACAATACTGAGCTGAGAAATAGAAGTTTATGGATTGATTTACAAAAAATAATATGGCTCACAAAATTCATTAAAAGATTGCTTCGTGCTGCTAGAGAAGTCTGATGATCTCATTAATTAGCAACAGAAGTAAAAGATTAGCAGGTTGGCTCCGAGTTATATCGGTGGATGATTGAGAATAATGTGACACCACAACAAACATGAAAATGGTTGCACTGTTTATTATTCTGGCATTTAGTAATACTGCAATAGTTGAAGATTAAACTCTTAATTATTAGTATTGATTTCTCTGGCCTATAGAAAGTGCAAGCTGAAATTTCACTAGAACTGAGATTGTCCTGTTGCCTGCAAAAATAGGTACAGGTTTTCCTGCTGACACCCATTGATGTCAGTCCTGTCACGCTTTGAGCAGGAAGCCAGAACAGCTTTGGATTTTCTCAATAAGCTTGTGAAAGGCATTTGGTCACAGAACAAAATGCCACGTTTTGTTTGTCAGTGTTAGGATAGCAAAATAAATGCGCTTCGATACAAGGTCTTGGAAATATTTGTTAGGAGCTGTGTGGGCATGGCCACTTCTGTTGAGATTCCATGTGGCAGTTTCTCTGAAGCAAAGCAGCATGAGAAGGCACTCTTCTGTCCGCCATTTCCATTGCATAATGACATGGCAAACTTTGAGGAAGTTTAAGACAAGTCCTGCTGCTTCCAGGTCAGAGCTACTATTTCACCTGTGCCAGATGGCCATAAAGAGAACACTCCATTCACGCTCCCCACTCACTCATATGTGCAAAGCTATTTCTGAGGCTAGAACTGTGCTTCCAGGATGGAACTGTAACACAATATTCTTCACAGTTTTTGTTTTACCTTGTATTAACATTGCGGTCTTTTTATTACATTTTATAAAACACTGATCTGTGTAAGTTATCCTAGAAAAAAAGAAGTTCCCTAAGTGTGTTGGCAAGTTCACTCCATAGGCAATACACTCAGAGAAGGTTTCTAGGTGAGATGGGGTGCAGCTCCAGTCCCACTGAGATAGCCTCAAGCGACCAGGGCTGGAGGAGCAGATGGGAATTCTCCCGTGTTGGCTTGACTAAATTTTCTTGGAAAGGCAAAAGACATGTGGAGAGGTGGCAAGTGTTAGTGAAGGCTGAGCATATGGAATGCAGCAGAAGGCAGGTGCCTGTGACTCCTCTGTACCTGGTAGGTGAGAAGAAGGAAAATGAACAGAGGTAAAAAAATAGTCAAGGGCTGTTTGTGACCAGAGAGAGAAAGGTGATCTTGGCATCTGCTCTTTGTTGGACTGAAGTGACCAAGGGTGGAGGCAACTCAAATTAGCACCCTGAGTGAGCTTCAGTGCATGTGGCAAATAGCAATGTAGCAACGGCACTGTGGTAGCTGTCAAATACAAGTACTGCCTTAAAATCCTTTTAGATTTTTATTACTGCTAAATGGTACAATGTTAAATGAAATCATCTCATGCATCTTCTGTCCTAACATCCAGAAGGGGATGCACACCTACATGAGAGGCAGGTCACTGATATGCAGGCATTAACATGATGTGCAAGGCTTTGGTATGCACAAGTTTTATAGAACTGCAGGGTTAGAACATTTTCAGATTTTCACATGGTTTATACAGCTCTGAAATCCTACTATATTTTTGAGTAAGCAGATACTCAATTGAAGTTTTTCTGCCAATTTCTTCTTTTTTGCAAACCCGGCTGATTCTTTAGCAGTGGAGTAGTCTGCAAAATAGAGGGTGCTAATCAGCCACGGGCTAAAACCAAGGAAGTTAACAGAATAGAGCAGAAGTAGCAGATATTCTGACAGATGTTAAAAATACAGCATTCTTACCTTCGTGAAATTCCAGGCAGCCAAAAATAGGATTAGATTAAGAAGCCATAATAGTCTGCAGGTGGAAAATGGGACTGTAAAAACCTAAACCTAAGAGAGAAGGAAAGAAGAAAAGTGGAAAAAGAAGTTAGAGTAAGAAAACAGCAGAGAGGAAAATAAGTCACTACAGGAATTTATTAGAGAAAGATGATGAAGTGAGGTGGCATTTCAGATGAAATCTGAGGATTTTGTTTTCAGTAATTGCTAGATAAATTATAATGTGGGTATTGACAGCAAGTTAGTTTAAAATAAAAGACCCACAATATGGCTATTTTAAATTCCCCTTACCTTCTCCATATCATTGCAGAAAGCCACTAATTTCAGAAGAGAGGTATCCAAAAATGTCATTGAAAACCACTAAAAATATTTGAGTCCATTGATAGGACATCATCAGCTTGAAATCAAAGCAGTTTAAAAGAAAAATGGGTTGTTTTAGCAACTGCAATTGCCCTTCATTCCCCTGTCAGTTCTCCTTGCAAGCATGTTTTCTATCTTTCACAGTCCCTTTATGTCCCTGTCACTGTGCAGAAAGCCTAGCACACACTCATCAGCTATGTGGGAGACACAGTAGAACTGGGCATAGGCAAATGGCCATAATAAACAAACTGAAAATGATAGAAGAAATTAAATACAAACTTTTTTTCTAATCTTTTAATACTGTTCATCTGAGTCTTACTGAGTTAGTGGTGGAGTTTTTTTAAAAGAAATACCATTTCAGTTGTTGGTGTCCCATTTAAAGTTGAGTGATTTGTGGGGCTAGAAATTTCCTGATGGTCTGAATACAAGTGGGGCCATTAAAGTTACATTAATTTATGAGCAGTATTACTTCAGATAGATGTTCCTTGTGGGGCTGCAGAGAGGTAGGGTTCTTCTACGTTCCCAGTGAGCCTCTGGGAGTTTGCAGGCTCTTTAGTGCTCAGTATCTAAGTATATTCCTGGATAGGCACATAGGTGCCTTTTAGCCCCTTGTATGGTCCAGCAAAAAGCCTTATTCCAGAGACTGAGTACTCCTGGTCCTCCAGGATGGAAGGAAGAGATTCTGACTTAAAGCAAGTGTGCTAGGGAAGCTCTGCTGAGGAGGAGAAACTTGAGGTTTCCTCCATTAAAATAAATTTCTCCATTAAAATAAAAATGAACATACATTTTAAATAGGATTGTAAGAGCCCCTCTCCTACATGAAGAAGTGAAGATATGCAGGTTGCCATTTAAATGTTCCAGGATACATTTGCTGTTACAAATAAAAGCTATCAGTTGAGATAATCCTCAGCAGCTGTTAGGTAGCAGAGTTTCACCAGCTTCTCAGCAGAGCTGTGCTGATCACAGGAATGAGCATCTTTTGATAAACAGGGGGTTTCATTTCGGGGGAAGCAGGGGAGAAGTTTTCCTTGGCATTTTTTGAATACTTTGAACAGTGCTTAAAAACTTCGAGGTGATTCCTTTGAAGATGCAAATGTACATACCCAGGTAGAGCTTGATCTGATTCATAAGCATTCCTTCAGCTCCACCAGGAAAGCATCTTTCCCTCCCAAATCATGCCAGCCTTATAAAACACACCCACCCCAATGCAGCAGATCTGCCTGAAGTACCTGCCCCAGCCCTCCCTGCTCACTCCTATTACCCCTGGGGAGATTCCGATTGGACACAAGATGAAAATTTTTCACAGTGAGAACAATCTGCCATTGGAATAATCTTCCCAGGGAAGTGGTGGATTCCGCAACGTTGGACTTTTAAGATTCAGCTGATCAGGGTGCTGGGCTATCTTGTCAAGGCCGTGCTTTTGCCAGAAAAGGTTGAACCAGACGATCCTTGAGGTCCCTTCCAACCTGGTATTCTGTGATATCATTCGAGTACTTACCTGTGTTCACGCAGCCATGTGCAGGTTGAGGCGCACAGGCAGGGCTGTGTGGGGAAGGCTGTCGTGGCTTCTGCCTATGGGGTGATGACCCTGTACGGTGACAGAGGAGAGGGGTATGATCTTGATGACAGGCTGGCACCCCTCGCAAGTTCTTGGTTCTCCTTAGAAACTGCTTTTGAAGAAAGCGACAAGGTGAAATGTGTACTGCTCTCTGTACCCCTGCCCTTTGGATACACTCAGAGATGTCCTGTGTTTTGTTTTTGAACAGGAAAAGCCAACAACAATGTACAGTGGGATGAGGACTCCGTAGAATACATGCCAGCCAACCCAGTCAGGATCGCATTTGTCTTGGTTGTTCATGGCAGAGCTTCTCGGCAGCTCCAACGCATGTTTAAGGCTATTTACCATAAAGACCATTTTTATTACATTCATGTTGACAAGGTAATATATCACTGGTTATAAATTGCCTGTCTTGCCATCTGTCAGTCTACCCGTCTTTCATCATCTTCTTCTCTTTACCTCTGCTGCATAGAGTGCAATATCACTTTTTGTCTCTCCATCTGTCGTATGTTTGGAGCCTCTTTTTTTTTTTTTCCTTTCTGTTATCTTCTCTATGTAACAGCCTTCATTCTTCTTTATGTAACAGCCTTTGTTTCTCCTTATATGTCTATGAGTATTTATCCACATCTCTTTGTTGTACACTTAGTTAACAGTAATTAATAAGTTGATGCAGATGGACAGTGGTGGCCCACTGGATGGAGACCTGACCCGAGGTTCTTCGTGCTGAAAAAGGGAGGTAGTAACAGTTGCCTCTTTTATGAAAGCCCTTCAGGATCTGCTGATGACAAATGATAAATAAGAGCTAGTTACTCTGATCAGTGATTACTGTAGTTGAAAAAGAATTAAGCAGGGGTCTCTGTACATTTCCAAATTAGCATTTAGTCAAATAAGGTTGTGCACCACAGTACGTGAGCGCATAGCAATGACAACACTCAGTGAGTCAAGAAGTAGAGTTGGTGGTTAGTGGATACAGGGAGGGACAATTTTGAACAGAGTAACTTGAATGTATTACTTTTTTCTCCTGTAAAGCGATCAAATTACTTGCACCGGCAAGTGCTCCAGTTTGCCAACCGGTACCCAAATGTGAGAGTCACTTCTTGGAGAATGGCAACTATCTGGGGAGGAGCAAGTCTTCTGTCCACCTACCTGCAGACCATGAGGGACTTAATGGAGATGAATGATTGGCCATGGGATTTCTTCATTAACCTCAGTGCTGCCGACTACCCAATCAGGTACAATGAATATTTTAAGAATGTACAGGTTTTTTTCCTAAAGAAAATATGTACTGAAGGATATAAGAGATGACATGTCTATGCTGCGCTGCAAGAAGCAGAGGTCAGAGGGGCAGTTTCTTCTGTCTTGCAGCAGAAGATTCCTCTTGGTGAGGCTGGTGTCTGACAGCCACACTTTAGCCAAGGAAACAATCACCTTACTGTACCCTGCTGTACCCCACTGTGTGTCTGCTGCTTACCTAGGAGGGACTGCGGCTGTGAGCGGGCTAGCAGCACTGGTTCTTCACTTTTGCTGAGGAAGCAGAGGCTGCTCTATTTAGTCGTTATTTCCAGCAAGAGGCACCTGCAAGAGAGGATGAGTAAAGTAGCAGAAACTGCTGGAGCTTGCCAAATGAACCCAGGTGTGGAGAGATTACTCCCTCCCAGGGCTCTGATCAACAGTTTGATTTGATGTCTCAAAGTGTTGAAGGTATGAATATAGATTCAGTGAAGGTAATGTTCTCCTCTTCCTTTTTTTAGTACTTTTTATGAGAAGGATAATGACAGTAGAAGTGACAAATAAGTTGCTAGGAGTCAACTATATCTTCAGCACCAACTGATGCCTGAATATTTATATTCAGATGGCGTCAGGCAAGGAACTTCTCACACCACCACATGACAAGGCTTGTGATTTTGAATGAAATTACATTCTTTCTGGATTTACGTAACTCAGGCCCCGCAGCTGCATTCTATAAGGTTTACTACATTGTGCAAAAGAGGATAGTCCGCTGAGGAAAAAAACCCCAACCTTATTCCCCCCAAAACCCAAGTGTCCTTAAAATGTTTATTTTAGACTATAAGAATTATCAAGAAGAGGGAAAGAGGAAATCCTCCTTGTGACATCTGTTTCCCTGTATGTTGAAATGAACTGATGAAAGGGGAAGTAACTTTCTTGAGTGATTTTTCTGATGAGTGATGACATAACATGCCTTTAATACTCCTAGAAAAGGAATATAGTAGATGCTTTTACTGCCTTTTGCTCATTAGGTTTCCACAAGTTTTCTGTCAAAGTATGGGTCCATTCCTGAAGCTGCTACTTGGACAGAAATCCCCACTGAAGTGAAAAATGAAAAAAACTATGAGCATATGCCTTAGAATTTTGTGAGAACTGACAAAAAGCTTTATTGATCATGCCCATTTCTAAGCACCATCAGTGAAATGCAACAGATTTTGGGGAGAAAAATAGGGGAGAACAGAAAAGTCACAGGGATTGCATTTATGTTGAAACATGGGGATTTGAATTAAGAAATTGTGATAGTTCACATTGCATCCAATTTAAACCGTTCTGGTGTCTGACAGGAAGAGACCTAACAATTTTGACTTACTATCCTTGCTTGTAAGGGACAGTATGTATTTCTCTGTGTATCTCTTCAGTTTTGGCAAAAGCTAGCTTGTTGTTATTCCCTATCATTCACTTTCCCACAGAGGAATGCTGCACTGATGATAAGTAGACTAAAGCAAGAACATAAAGGAAGAGGTAGGTGATGGTACTTTGAGTCAAGCAAGATAAATTGTAGGAGAATAATTGCTGAAGGTCTGGTGTCATTGTAGACTATTTCCATCAGATGTATCCAGTTATCGTCCTCTGGTGTGCCGAGGCCATGACCTGTGGCAATCTCAACTGCTCTTTGTTCCCCGTGGAACAAGTTAAACCACAAGGCCAAATGGTATCAGTCGCTTATAGGCATGACCATAAACAATCACAGGATTTGTTGAGTAGACTGTAGTCAGTTTGGTGCTAATGGATTCTTTGTAATACAGCCATGGTATCTTGCAGTCATTCAAACTATAAACAAGTGCCATTCAGCTGGAAAAGTTCCAGGTGCTCATTTCTTCTTGGGAGAAATTCTTGAAGGTTATGCTTCTCCATTGCAGCCGCTCTCAGAGCTACATGGTGGGCTCTTGGCAGTCGGGCAGGCATCTGAAGTGCTCGCTTCCCTTTCTGTCAAAGTATTCTGTTACCAGAACTGGTGGAAATGTGCTTCCTCTCCACACCATGCACTTCAATAAAAAGTAAAAGCCTTTTTCAGTGCTACAACTTTAAAGACAATGACTTATAGGTACTGTTACATTTTTTTGAATATGGAATATTACAGCTGTAAACCTTGGAAAATGTTGTCTCATCAAATATATATATGAGTTCCTTTTCATAGTGGAAATGCTATAAATTAATATGCTTTATAATCTTCAGGAAGACATTATCTGTCTGCATAACCTATAGAGAGCTGATTGTTCTTCCAGAAAACAGTACATAGGGTTTTTAAGTGGGTGTTTTTTCCTTCTTTCAGACCTCATGCCATGATTTGTCAGATAACGGGCATGGGACAGTTTACACTTCTCTCACTGGTTAGTCATATTGCAGTGGATTTTGCTAGGTTTCCCTGCATAAGAACATATGAATTTTGTGGATTAATAGCTTTTATCCAGAGCTGCTTCACATTAAGCTTTCACTTCCCATCTGCCATTCCATCTGTAACACTGAAACCCTTACTGCTTCTCTTCTGATAATAAAAGCTAACCCAGCCTCATAAGTCAGAAAAATACATTCAGTATATGGGGCTAATACTATATGATGAAGCCTAAATCTGTCCAGGGAGCAGTCTGATATGTTCACAGGCTACATTATAATTGCTAGGAGCCCTTCATCCTTGAGAAGAGACGTCCAGAAGCAGATGTCAGGGATCATGCTATATAAAGGCAGGGGGAAAAAATATTAGAACCATTTGTTTTGGGAGGGAAACAATTCAAAATGTGTAAAATAAAATATGCAAGCCAGGAAAATTGAGATACCCCTGTTATTCTTCCTCATGCCTTAAGTTTGTGGAGTGTCTTTAGGTCCAGCACCTAGCACAAAAGAGGTCCTAATTCATGTGCTGCTACTGCAGTAGAAACTGCTGGCAAACAGAGTCTGGACATAAAGGCGCCTCCAACAAAAATACTGTGTTTCCCTTTAGTTATGAGGCAATAATGCTATTTATTGGCCTAAGTGAAATGATGTGGTGCATTATCCAACCTTAACTCCATTCAGCTCCGTTAAACATTCTCAGCAGGAAAAAGAGGGATGAAATGGCTAAATACAGACCTCTACAAGCCACTCTGAGATGGGAGGTTGTGTGACTGCCCCTCTTATCGCTCTGACCTTGTGAATAAAAAAAGTGCACATGCCTTCAGGATTCTCAAGAAATCATCTCTCAGTCATTGCATTCATAAAGAAATGAATGCAGAGCAGCCCTGAGGAGAAGGACTTGGGAGTGCTTGTGGATGAGAAGCTTGACATGATCCAGCAATGCATGCTGGCAGCCCAGAGAGCCAACCACATCCTGGGCTGCGTCAAGAGAAGTGTGGCCAGCAGGTTGAGGGAGGTGATTCTGCCCCTCTTCTCTGCTCTCACGAGACCCCAGCTGCAGCACTGCGGCCAGCTTTGGAGTCCTCGACACAGGAAGGACATGGACCTGTTGGAACGGTTCCAGCGGAGGGCCATGAAGATCATCAGAGGTCTGGAGCACCTCTGCCATGAAGACAGGCTGAGAGAGCTGGACTTGTTCAGCCTGGAGAAGAGAAGGCTCCAGGGAGACCTTATAATGACCTTTCAGTACCTGAAGGGGGCCTACAGGAGAGATGGGGAGGGATTCTTTATCAGGGAATGTAGTGATAGGACCAAGGGGTAATGATTTTAAATTGAAAGAGGGGAGATTGGGATTAGGTACTAGAAAGAAATTCTTTACAGTGAGGATGGTGGGACACTGGAACAGGTTGCCCAGAGAAGTTGTGGATGTTGCATCCTGGGAAGTGTTCAAGGCCAGGCTGGATGGGGCTTTGAGCAACCAGCTCTAGTGGGAGGTGTCCCTGCCCATGGCAGGGGGGTTGGAACTCGATGATCTTTATGGTCCCTTCCAACTCTAACCATTCTATGATTCTATGAAATGAAAGAAACCAGCACCATCCTTCCTTTTCCCTAACTTTTTTAATTTTAGTGGCATTTGTTCATGATTTAAAGTTTTTTTTCTTTTGAGAGCCTCTTTAAAAACTCTGGGAAAGCTATTGATGTCTTTAATCTCTTATTTTACGTGGGTATCTATTTGCATTATTTATTGTCTCTGACAAACAGCATCAGGTAGTCAACCTTATGTTCAGGGACTGAAATTTCACTCCCAACAAGGTGAACTATGGTAGAGCATCTATTGATGCTGAATGTTTAATGTGCATTGCAGGAGTCCTTGGATAATGTGGCAGGTGAAGTGTTGCACCACTTAAATTAAGAAGTTTAATGAGATCATTTAACAGTGAATGTCATGTCACTGCTTACCTGGCCACAAAGCTTGTATATAGAATAAGCATAATGAAACGTTTGAACTATTTATAATTTACAGTAAATCACTGAGCTCTCAATCGCCAAAGGGATCACCAAATCTAATTGCCAGCTAATGCCTGGTCTTTAATAAAGGTCAAGTAAAATTATTAGCAGAAGCTCGGGGAGTGCTGCAGAATAGTAACAAAATAGCGTGGCCTATTGATGGAGTCAGAAATGCAGACACGACTACATTTTCAATTATGAGCAATCAGGTATAACAAAAGAACATAAAAGAACCCAGTGAAGCTACTTGTGTTTTGCTGTCTGGCACTATTTTAGGATAAAGATTGCATAGCCCTATTTTCGATAAAAGCCTGTGTTGTGAAGACTCAGCCAAATGAGACGCATTCAATAGAGGGTTTGGTCTGGAACTCGAGTGAAATGTATATCATAATACAAATAGTACCTGGTGAAGGGTGGCTACAAACTCCAGGGAGTAAATGGGATGATCTGACTGGACTGGTCCTTTAAACAGGTGCGAATTTGGTGTAATTTATGGAGATCATCTTTGTCAGTCAGAATCATACTCGGAAATCAAGAAGAATGAGTTAGCAAAGAACTATTGACTGACATGTTCTTTCATTGTGTTGTCCTCTGATGGTCAAGATAACATTGTTAATGCTAAATAGCAATATTTATCTAAAGATTTACATGCTCCTCTGGAAACTTGAGGGATGCCCTTTGAAGTAGGTAAACCTTTTTCTCAGGTCAATATTTCCAGCCCAATCAGCCAGTGGCAGACAAGCACTCTGACTCTGTCCTGCTTTTCTTCCGGCACACCTGCACTCCTGACCCTTTGGAAGAGTTGTTAGCAAAGATAACCACCCAAAATCAACAGTTTTATTTGAACTCCTGCCAAATCTGAATCTGGTAAACAGCCTAGTAGTGATAAAGCTGATGAAGCCAATTCATCTGTTGTCTTCACAGCTTTCATTTCTCATAACTTACGTGGCCAGGTTCTACACTGGGGCTGTACCGGGGCTGCTGCCTTTGGATATCAAGAAAGGAAACTGACAACAAATTGGCTGTGAATAAAATTAATTATTTAAAATTATTCTTCTCTGCAAGCAGCCAGATGAAGTATTGGTTAATGAAACACCAGAGTGATGAATTCTGAATGAGGTCCCTGGGCAGCAAAGTATTTGCCAAAAGTGAAAAGGTGGGAGTGGATGGAATAGGTCTTCAGGCTTTCTTTCTGGTGGTAGGTGGAAATAATTATAATCAACAGGTTTTAGAAAGAAGTTTCACCTTTGGGAAAAACGCTTCAGTACTTTTTCAAGTCATTTTTCAGGTGCCCGAGCTACCTTGGAGAACAGCAATTTCCTTGTTTCAGCCACTGGCCCAGATTCATCCCCAGCAAAACATGGGTGACTACCACCCTACAGGAACTACATCAGGGATGATTTTTACTCTGTCAAATTTACCATGACCTGCTCAGATATCACTTAGGCACTTGACCAAATGACAGAACCTTTGAAGCAGGTGACTGGGAGAAAAGAGTGAAAGCATATGGTTTGCATGAAGTGAGTAAACCAGATTCAAGCTGTCTATCTGCTTTTGCAAAACTTCTTAGCTTTTGCAATCTGCAGGCTTGAAATGCAGTAATGGAAATGCAGGAAAATTTCTTCTTAGAACTGAAACCAAGAACTTAGTTTTCACATACAGCACTCTAGCTTTGTGAGAAATGTCTGTGACCCAGTTGTGCCCTCTTGATGGTTATGAACTGAGAAATCCCAAAGCCAGCAGGGCTAGTGGAAGTTGTGTAATGGCAAATAGGAGTACCAAAACCATTGCCTCAAAGGCAGTTCTGCACTTACTCTTTGTCTTACTTCTCATGAATTTGACTTGACTTCATGTAACAATTCTGTGTCTCACTGATTTCAGATCTTTTACAGCTTTCCTTCCTTGGCGATATGTAAGCTGGTGCTCAACATTAGAGCCTGCATAAAGGATAATGACTTTCCAGGGCTGAATTTGATGTTACACCCCATATGAAGCCACTGTGTTGCAATGGTGCTCTGAAATGCAGGCCTTGCCACTAGACTAATGTACCAGGCACTAGGCAAATAATACGGCATTCTTTAAAGTGCCTTTTTGAATGTTATCCTGAACTGAAGCACTGGTAAATCGTATCTATACATCTAGATGGGAGTGCAGCGCAGGTAGCTTTTGCAGTTCAACATCTGTTAAGATGCCAGAGCCTGAGGTTTTTATCTCAGTATTGTAGCTGACATTTTATGCAGTTTTGTTTGCTCAGAATATCTTTATCTGGCAAGCCAGACGTCAATCCACTCTTACTGCTTCACAGGGAATCTTTTTTCCTGTCCAAAAAGGAACTTTACCAGTGTTTTTCTTGAATCTGCATTCTCTGAGAATTTCAGATGTGCTTCTTTCTTAAGGCCCTTAAATAACCTTTTCTCCTCCTCTTTATTCACTTTGCCAGCACATTTGCCTGAGATTCATATATATTTTAAAGGTTATCTTTTTGGTTTGCTGTCCCTCTTTTCTCTGTTACTGTTAAATTATCAGTGGTTGGCAAAGCAGTGGCTTGGCATATAGTCACAAATGGGTGGGGTGAAATGTTGAAATTATTGTGGCTTAAAAATGTTATTTACATCTGGTGTTAACATATTTTCTTCAATGAGGCAAATGTTAGTGATGGGAGACCCACCCTTTCTCTCTGCAGCCACAGCAGCTGAGGTTACTCTTTCTCCACCTCCTCTCCTGGGTTTAAGGCTCTAAAACAGCAGTTGCTTTTGGAGCATTGTGGAATCTGTAGCTCTTAGTAACTTTTGTGGGTATTTGGTACTTCTGAAATGTTCTCCGTAGCAGCCTCAGTCTGGCAACAGAAATAAATGCACCCCAAATTAGAGACTGGTTTGGCTATCCAGGCATCTCTACAGTGGATGCAGATTAAAGATGCATCAATAAAGCATGTTTTTAGAATAGTGGTATTACTCAAAGTACCCTTGTACTTGGCAGCACGTTATCTTGTTGATTACAGCACTAAACATTCAGCCCTTCATCTCTTCCTGTATGAACTGAAGCATCTGAACCAGTGTCTGAGACCACTCAGAGGGCTGCCTGGCAGATGAAAAGTCCAGATGCCAAGCTTTAGAGTTTGATGGGCAGTGCAGCATCTGAGCGCTTGCTGGGCTGCCTGGCTGGTATCCTCTTCTCTTCTGCCTTGGCTGTGGGGCTGCTCACAGGGAGGTTCTTCAGCAAAGAGCCAAAGGGTTTTATCTGTTTGCCATTTGCTTTCTGGATGCAATTTTTAAATTTTTTTTTTTTTTTTTTTCACTTATGACTGAGAAAAAAGTCTGTCTCTTAAAAGAGAATTAAATGTGAGTCTTCACTGGATGCCATTCAGCCTGATCTATAAACAATAACAGTACAAATGTTTTGATAATGTGCACCATTGGTTCCTAGGCAACACAGTTACGTATTTTCAGGATACTAGAATAATATCTAGAATGGTATTTTTGTAAGGGTAACTGATGTGTTGGGGATGAGGAAGGCATTGAGCAGTATGAGGGATCCTGCCAGCTCAGCTATTTTTTCTTCACAGCTCCAGGGCTACTTATGAAACCTGTTTTTCACTTAAAACCCGTCTTTGTGGA
This sequence comes from Limnodromus scolopaceus, assembly GCA_028565335.1. Classification (NCBI taxonomy): domain Eukaryota; kingdom Metazoa; phylum Chordata; class Aves; order Charadriiformes; family Scolopacidae; genus Limnodromus; species Limnodromus scolopaceus. The sequence goes on along the minus strand of JAOXNO010000070.1, from coordinate 9,879,472 downwards.
CAAATAGCCTGGGGAACCAAGTCAAAACCAGGTTCTTTTGTGCAGAATGGCTCTTTGTACTTTAAATCCATGGTTAGCAGAATTCCCCACTACTTGTCTCATAGTGGCAAGCCCTTCCCATGGTACTCAGCTGCTCATTGCATTCCTGGGCAAGAAGCTCCAGAGAGGTGTGAGAGTGTAGTGGGATGTTGGTCATTAGGGTAAACCCCAGGTTCAACTTCCTATGCACTCTCCTGTAGCTTTGCTTCAAGTGGCTTTTACTCTGTGGATTTAATTATGAGGTGGATAACAGAAGCTGTGGAGAAAAACAGGTCCTGGTGGTGTTTACCTGAGTTTTGTGAGCAGAAACTCTTTAATTTCTCTTCAGCTGGGTTTAGGGTAGGGTTTTTTTTCAGAAAGTTCAGTAAAATCATTATCAAATTGCAAAAGCTGAAACTGCTTGAAAGAAGGAAACATTCCTATTATAGCATTGCATTTTAAACACGCTCTCCCTTCGTGGCCTCACTGAATTCTCTCAGGAAATTAAAAATCTGTTGAAATTGCCATTAAGACACTTTTTTGTTTAGATTTCAGGATGCAACTTACAATAAAACAGCTGCAAAATAATATCTGGTGGCAGTTCAAAGTCAAGATGAAACAATGTGTGCTATTATACCTTTCCCAAGTCACTCTTGAATAGTTGCAAACCAAAAGGCCATTAAAAGGTGTGCAAAAACGTTATTCTAATTCAGTCTTTTAGTGGTGATATTGAAATAGAAAGGAGAGGAATAGATGATGCTCTTCTTCCAAAATAGGGCTAAAAATGTAAGAGTTAAGTAGTATTTGATGTTAAAATTTTTCAACCAATTTATACGTAAATTCTGGTCTTGTCTTGGTATTAAATTATGCACTTAGACATTTTTTGATTCAGGATTTCTGCATGTGAATGAGCTGAAGGGCTGATTTGAATGAAATACTTTGCAGCAGAATTAAAGCTGCTTTGGAACAGATAATTTTTAAAAAGCACTTCTGTATCAATAAAATGCAGTAGTAACCCACTGTGGTTACAGAGCAAGGGTGGCATGAGTGTTCTGTCCCAAGTGCCTCTTCCCATTACTCTGGTCAAATGGAAGCTCTTTTTTCCCCAGAATGGTGGTGCAAGGTAAGAGCCAGCTGGCCACCAGCTGCCTCACTCCCTGGGATTAATGGGGAGCACTGATGGGAAATACTGTATTATCTTGTACAGAGGCAGCCAGCATTTCTCTGTCTGCCTGCTGCTGTCACTCAGTGAAGTCCCTAAGACTTCGCCACATGCTGATGCTCCAGTCCAGAGGCTCCAGAAGCTGTGGGATGGAGGATGGTGGTTGCAGGATGGAGGTGGGAAGACAAGGCTGAGATCTTCCAGTGCACTCCGTTACATGGGAGTTGCTTAAGAGGCTCCTTTGCCTTCCTTCTCTTCTGCAGGGAGCAGTCTATAAATGCTGCAGAGGAGGCCTGGCTCAGCTCCCATGTCTCTGTAGACCAAGAGAAATACCTGTGAGTAGGTTCAGTGCAGCAAAGCTTGGGTGAATCAGAAGAGAGTAAGGGCCCTCTGTCTATGCTTTGTCCTTTGGGATGTGTTGCAGAATGTGGCCCTTTCCCCCAGGATGGTTTTTTTTTTTGGTAGTCGTGACTAATGACAACTAGTCAAAACTTTAGATCTTGAAATATTGTGGAAGCTTTGACCTTGTGGTGCAGAAATTCAAGACCTGCGTTTTGCTGTGCAATCCCAGGTAGAATTAGTGGCTAGTTGGCTTTTATGGTTGCACCTTATTACAGTTGAATACTTCATTTCTGCTTATCAAGCACAGCACTATTAGTCGCAATGCATTTATACAATACTTATGAATCTCTATATGTGTAAATAGTGGTGCTGAATACTGTTGACAATGTTTGTGACTGTGCTTCTGTAGTTCCAGGCTGAGCAGAGGGGATGAGGCCCTAAACGGTTCCTCGTAGCACACATTCCACTCTGTTGCATACCATTTAATTATATCCATCATTCAGCATTACTTGATGAACCAGCTGTAGGCACAAGCATCCCTAACCTTTCATCAGGATAATTGTGCTCTTTGCCACATTAGGAACTGGTTTGGGGCCAAGTATTTTCCAAATACAGTGTAGATCTCTGTTTAAAAGTTTGCTAACTTTGCCCCAAAGTAAGTGATCTTGCAACAATGCATTCCTGGTGCAGCTGAAGACTGAAAGGTATATAAATCCAAATTGCTTATTTGTGTTACATTTTGGCTTTAAATAATAGGAGCAGCTTTGGAGGATGTTTTAACACTGACTCAGATCATTGTGTGCTGAAGATGGGATGTGCCATGCCAGTCAGGTGCGAGGTAGCTTCCAGGTGGTTTCTGTGGCAAGGGCTTGCAGGAACTGTGGCTACGCATGCTTTATGAGGGTTGATGTCGTTGCTAAACCTTTGTGTGGGTGGAATTGTGCAGGCACTGCAACTCTTCCTGCAGGGCTCAAGTCTTGTTGTTAGTGGCAGGTACAGAACTATAGCTGAAGGCTGGAGCACCCTGGTCTTTATTCTGTATGTGAAACTGGTACAAGTGGTGTCAAGAGCCTGTGTGACAAGAGATACCGGTGCTGGGTATCATTGCAAAGTACCTGGAGGACCTACAGGTTTGTGAACCATTGCAAACCAGGAAGGGAGAGGCAGCCAGGACGTTGCTCCAGGTTACCTCCTGTCCTTTTGGCAGCAGGGTCAGGAGATCGGCTCGTGACAGACTGCCTAACTTAAATTCACATGCCTTTTTTATAGTCTTTTCTTGAGTTGTTGAAGTGAACCACTGATTTTCTTCTGATCTCATGATTAAATTAGACTCTATTGGTTGCAGCACTGTTGAGCACAGCAATGAGTGGGAAAACCAGCCTCCCACCCTCCCATTTGTCTTCTCGTCAGCCCATTATATCATTTAATGGATATATATACATTCCCTTTGTAGTTTTCTTGCTCAGACCTCTCTGACACATGTTTGTGTCCCTCATCTCAGTGCTGCATTCTTTACTGACTTACTCCAAAACAGTCCCAATGAAGAGTAGGGCAGGTCATCAGCTGGCACAAATTGTCAAAATAAGATTATTGCTCAACCCAAATAAAGGTAACAAAATGTGACCTTCTGTTGTTAAAACCAATTAAGTTTCCTTCCATCAACTCTCAGTTCATTATACCTTTCACCCCGCAGGCCCTGTTCTTCCACGTTTTCAGGCTTGGTGCAGAATTAATGTTAAATCCCATTAGTCTGACACTGTTTTCCCTGTTTTGCCTTCTGGTCCTTCGAATTGATGCGCTCCATCAGGTTGATTCAGCTTCCACAAGAAGCTTTGGGAAGGGCCCGGTTTACTCTAATTGACTTTATTTTTAAATGAGGTTTGGGAAAGTGCCTCAGCAGCGGGGTCTCGCCAGGAGGAGGAAGGGCTCTCAGCTGCATCCCTGGCACAGAGAGCTCTGCTGATAGGGTCCCACCACTCATTTCTTGGGATAACTCCAGTTAGGAGATTGAAGCTCATTGTGGATGAGTGTTGCTTTTTCCTTGGAAATTGTGGGATGAAAAAAAAAGCTGTCTTTACCCAGGTAATCTTTCCTGCCGCCTCAGAAGGACAATCTGCTCTCAGAGCAATGTGAGACTATGTTGGCCACTTTTTGTCTGGGTTTATGCTGCAAATTAAACAGCAAGATGGCAAGACCCAATACCAATATTGAGTGACTAAGCCATACGTTGTGGCCTCTCAGAAAGGCCTTTCCTGTTCCCTTTAACAGCAGTGGGATGGTTGTCTTAGGTTTCCTGCTGCTTGCAAGCTTGGCGTGAGCGCTTTCCGTTTCTTTAACGATGTGAAGCATTGGGTAGCTGCTGTGTTGTATGGCAGCAGGGATTGTGCCTGGTGAGCCTTGCAGAAGATGCTGGACCTTTGCATTTGGGAGTGTGCCAGCCATGCTTTCCCCTGCGTGGAGCTGGGAGGCAGCCCTGCAAAGAGGGGCTGTGGTGGGCTGGCCCCAGAGGCAAGCCAAGTGTGCGGGGAGGAGCGTTTTCACTTGAGTCCTGCGGTGAACCACTCTTTGGTGTTTTGCCAGGCGTGTGCTGATTTAGAAAGTGATATGGGGAAGATAGGTTTGAATGGCTCTCATTTCCTGATATGACAAATGGGTGAGGGTAGGGCAGTGGGGTGAATCACACGCAGCCTGTGGGGAGCACATGGTCGGAGCAAAAGCGAGTTACGTTTCAGAAACTGAGAAATGACCAAAACTTAACATTTAAGCTGGAAAAGTGGTGCCTTAACAACTGTGTTCAGAAAAGCAAAGTTTTCTCGTGAGTCTTAAGTTGCAAGTCTTAAGTTGCAGCTGATTGAGGAACACACAGCCCACAGTGATGGTGGATCTGTTGGGTAAATCCATCCTGGGCGCACAGCCTGGCCTAGCCTGGTGAGATGTCCAGGAGGGAGGTGTGGTGCACACAGCTGCATTTCTTCACAGGTGCCGGAGGGTCTCCACTCCTGCCAGACAGTAGGATCACACCCCAGACTGACAGACATCGGGATCTCCAGGCAAAGCTCTGCAATGCTGATCAGGGTGGAGAAGGCAGTGGTGTTAATACTGCTTGTGACTGAGGTCTTTTTCACATAAAACATTCTCAAGATCTCTTTCTTCCCTCTTTATTGGAAGAAACTGAGCATTTTTTATTATAATTACTCAACCTAATGAACAAATCATTTTTCTTATTGACTTGTACAAATAAAATTTCAGATGGATGTGGGAATATGTAAATTAGATGAAGTGAACGGTTGCTTTAAATCTATGCTCATATTTAATTTCTCCTCTTTTATACAAAACTCTCAGTAATTTAATTTTGGAGATGGTGAAAAAATTTGCTGAATATAAAATATGCCATGTAAAATACACACAGTATAAACAAGCAAAAAGATCCCACTGAGCCCAATATCTAGATTTTTTTCTTTTAACCAAAGTCTCACTAATTTGAGTAATGGACTTGTTGATCATTTCTGCAGCTCACTCCACTTGGTTATTTAATCAGTGATTATTGTTTTCATCCAAATGGGGTGTATCATGTAGGCAGATGAAGTTCTACATGAATATGCAGTGGCAGACAAACGCTGAGAAAACGCAAAGCAGGGAGCATCATTCTGTACTAAATAAAATCCCAGTGCTTGGATAAACCTTAAAATCCATCATGTTTCATTTTAATATTTAAATATCCTTGGGTATTAGCAGCTGTTTAGGCAAGTATTTCACTACATTATTGGGTTTTAGATACTCTCCAGCAAATATGTTAAGTGGGCGCAGTTCTTTGTGTGACATAGGGTAGTCATATCTATCTTAACTCTTTGTAGTGCTGCTTCCTTACAAACTATACCCTAGCATCAACAGGAGGATGGCCTGTGTTCTGGTCCATTAAGAGTTTGTGTTTTAGCTTCTGAAATGTGGTAGTTTTCTATATTGATCTCTGTGTTGATGCAGTTCATTAGTAATGGAATGGCTTGTTACTGTAATGTCAGGTAAAGGCAACTGTGAAAAGTAAGTTATCTTGGCAAATACATTTCAGCAGTTGTTAGAAGTCATGTTGTAACTGGCAGCAATTACATTTTCTGCCACTGTGACACATTAATGAATAGGCCTTATGGAAAAAAATGGTTGCTCAGGAGCTTTTCCTATGGAGAATTACCTACTACTAAGCACATAAGCAAGGAAAAACAGAGCAGTACTCAGAATGATAGGAAGATAGCACATTAATAGACTAAAATTAGCACTATCTGCGTATGCTAATGACATATCTTCAGAGCCTAATCAGTGTAGCCTCTAAACTGGGAGATAACACAAAACTTTTGTTACTATTTCCCATAGCCCATTTGAAGAACACAGAGCCAGGTTTATTTACGCTAGCATAAACTGAGTGCACTGATTTTGGAGCATTACAGATATGAAAACGAAATGCAGTCTTTTGTGTAGGGCTTTATCAGCTGAAAATAGGGTAGAAAAAAAGGTATTTTTTCATTGATTAAAGGAATTGCGAGATGGAACTTGCCTCACAATCGAGGGTAGTAAGAGTATTAGTATTTTACTGAATAAAATAATGGTTAATTTGTGTACTGCTTTTTTCCAACATGCAGCTGATAGAAGAATGGGCAGAAAGCGCATTTACCAATGTTTCTGTCATTCTACAAGTTATTTTTTCTAGTGGAAGAAAACCCTTACTGTCATAGATGTTGTTAAATAAGAATACGCCAGAAAGAGAGAAAATAAAACCTGAGACCTGGATTTTTTCCTTGTGTGATTAAAATTAAGTAAATAACATAATTAAATTTAGACATTCTGGGCAAGAATCCTCTTTAAACATGTATCTCAATGTAAATAGCAATGTGTCTTAAAGCTGTGTAGCTAACCTATCCACGTACACTGCGGCTTCCTGCTCACTGTCTGTCAAAATTATCATTTACGTCAACACTCCACCCCCTGACAGGTAGAAATGTAAAATATGATAGACCTTTGACAGTACAATATTTAAATAGCCTTTCCCCACTGAACTTTCAGAGATAGTGTGTGTTCATTAGCGTTGCACTCTGCATTCAATCACTTCATACAGTCTTAATAGAAAAAGGTTAAAATCATTCAGACTTGGACTCATTGATGTCATCCACCTAACTGGTGCAGTTTTATCATGAAAATCACAATTCTTTCCATTTATTCTAACCACAGCTACCTTGGAAAGTTGCTGACTAAAGTGTTAATGGCAGCTATTAGTGGAAGGTCAGCTAAAGTGGCTAGGAACATTGGCCTCATTGTACTTTGTCTGAACCCATCTGACTGCGTGTGACAAGTTTCCCCATGAAGTTTCCGATTCATGCGAGCTCACCTGCCCCTGCTTGCACTGATGCTTCTCCTCCCTTTGTACCATTAATTTGGGAAGAATTCATTTTGAACCAGAGCAACAACTGTTGCTGGCTTGTCTTCTGAAAGTCTGCCATGTGGCATGGAGAGTAAATATGGACATGAGCGAGTAATTGATGCCGCTGCTCAGGGGAGAGCGGAGTTGAGCTGAGCTGTAGCGTTACTGCCGACGATCCTGGCCTGGCTCTGGAGCAGCAGCTGAGCCCCTCCATAGGCCCCCCTCCTTGGACCAGACTCAGACATCTTCCATTCTACTGCTGGGGAATGTTGCATCCTCTCTGCAAAGGCAAAAGAGACCCAAAACACATATATGGCTTATCCCTTTCATGCCTGTTAGCCACAGCAGTAGTGATAATATTTAACCATTCACTCTACCAGGGAACAAAAATTAAACCAGAAGTTGTATGTCAGGCTACTACTCCAGGCAGACAGAGACTGAAGTGGGGAGCAAGCAAAGCTGGCAGCTCTCTCTCTTAAATAGCTTTTACAACAATTTCTCTTGCTCATTGAACATGAACAGAAATTTCTGGTTGTGAACAACATGTAAATGCACCAATGCCAAAATGAAATCTGCTTACTCGAGACTGGCACCTCAGTTTAGGAGAGCCAGCTCATGTTTGGAACTGAGATCATGCTGAGTAAGCATCAAAACTGTGTCACTTATCCAAAAATGCTACACATCTTGGATTATGCTGTGATTTGAGGTGTCGAGTCCCCACATTTCTGTATTTTCTCTTCACCAATCTGCCTTATTTTAATTTCCAAATACGAATAATGGGAGTGCTAGCAAAGCTTGATAAACAGTTTTTGCCAGCACTGATAAAAATGAGTTTCTTCCATACGTGTGCTTCAATTAAAATGACATCTCTTGTGAATGTAGTTGGAAAGGAGTTTTGCTTTACTATAATATATACCTTTAACATGGTTTCTAGCTCTTATCTAAGTTAGACACACGTCTCTGCCTTTACTTAAAAATATTTGTTGGAAATACGCAATTATGGGCCTTTTTAGCAAAGGCTATCTGTCAGGCACTCAAGCTCTGGGCTAGCGAGATGGAAAAAAAAATATACTATTGGTGATGTGCTGATCATTCATAAACTTAAGAAGAGTGTTTTTCTTATTTCTTTACTTTTTATCACAGCAGTAGGGATGCTCAGAAAATGTCATTGTCACAGACAAATGAGTTGCTAACATCAATTCAAAGGTACTCGGTGAGTTGTGTGGTATACCAGTGGGAGTGATGGAGAAACTGAGGTACAACTGGATTGACCTCCTTGGAAAAGTCTCCTTAATAAGTGTACTTGTGCTCTTAAGAGATCTAAGATTAGGTAAAGGACAGCTCTCAGCTCTTAATCTTGTGTGTAATCATTCCACATGCTCCTTCCTGACACATGGACATGTAGACCCTTACCCATAAAGTAATTTATGAGAATATAGTGTGAACGTCACATCATTTCAGAAGAACTACATTGTGCTACAATTAAGCACATGCTATTAAATGTTTTACCATATCAGAGACATGGTGATTGTCCTATAATATAGTGTGTTTGATAAGATCCTGGACAATTTAAATGCTTGTGTTGAAATTGCACTATGTATGTATTAAATGCTTGTGTTGAAATTGAGTAGATTACTTTATCCCTAGCAAGTAGCTAAAAAAGCAAAAGCAACAAGTTAAAAAGTTTTAATGAGTGCATGTGGTGAGTATTTTATTATCATAAAAGCTGTAGGGTTTATTAGCTGATACAGGACTGGAGTTTTTCATTAGCCAAAGGCATTTCAGGGTTTCATGGGATATAGCTGGAAAACATTCCAAACAAATGAATATTCTATTTTAAAAGAATAATGAGACGTTGAGGGTTTTTATAAACTCCAAAGTTTGCTAAACCAATATCTCTAATTAGATGAAGAAACTCTCTATAGAGGCTTTGCATCAACGACTGTGCACATAGCAAATGTTTTAAGCATTTACATATCAAATACTGCTGGCAGCATTTTGGCTGCAGTCCAGAGCTGTAGATAGTTTTAATCACATTTGTTCATTAATCCTTGGTGGAATTCTCTTATAAGGTCTCTTTAGGATTTTCATTTAAGCATGTGCTGCTGCTTGTCAGCAGTGGGCTTATTTATTTATTTTATGAATGCCATCTGAAGCATTGAATTTATAGAAAATAGGTTGTGGAGTGGCTCAGGAAGCAGACGACAGAGTATATTCTTTTTCTCTCAGTAGATCTCCTTTGTACCCAAGCATTTATGTACTCTCACTAGGAAGAGGTTTATTCAGCAGTGTGACATTTAAAGAAGACTTTCACTCTTTTGTGACTCTCTTAGTTCTTTTCTTTTCCATAGGAAACAGACAATGGTTGAATGGGAAGCAGTAATTGAAAGTACAGCAAAGATGATTGTATTGCTAATAAAATGTCTTGAGAGTCATACAACGCTGGCAGAGCCGCACTGAGTGTAGCTGCATCCCGTATGATGACTGATCAGTGCCTGGAGCATCAAAATGCAGAAAGCTAATGCTTTGAAATACACGGGTGTGACTTCCCAGCCCAGATGGCAGCGCTGTCGCTGGAGCAGAACTCTAATCTCTCAAGTACTCGAGAGCTGAGCTGCTAAGGCAATCGTTTTCTTCCATTATCTTGATCCTCTGTTAAACCTGACTTGAAAGACAAAGCAAACCAGTTAAGACAACACTGTTGTAAAAGCAGAGGTGTTAACAGTCACCTCAAGCCATCCATGTGTAGTTGGCCTCTGAAATCATATCTGTCCTTCTCATTTTTATGGTATGTTTTAGGAATGACTCCTGTTATGGGAATCAGCTTCTGTGAGAAATGCCTGCCATGGTAATATTTGTTCTGTGATAGATAGCGAGGGCTAAATATAGTCTTCCCCTTTCTGTGCATTTTTAAATGGCAGAGCCTTTTTTCTCTGCCACAGCCAGAGTCAGGCTCCTCTGAGCCTCCCCTTGCACTAAATTGACTTCGGGGAGAGAGGAGGAGTTGGGAGCATCAGAGAGAGGGTCAGGCTGCAGATCCAGGGTATGAAAGCTGAACCCTGCAATGAGAGGGTTTTCTTCTGTATTGTTGTGCTGCGTTTGTCTGGTTGATCATCTTGCTATAAGCGTTTTCTTCAGGAAGAGGTCTTGCAGGCTTTTGCTTTTTTCTCCTGAATCATTCCACTGCGGTGTCCTTTTGTTAGGTTACCCGTGCATGCCGTGCACACGTACATGTGGGCTAGCCCACATACATGTGGGCTAGCTGGCATGGTGGAAAGGCCAGCACAGAGCAGGGTCCCATGCTAGAGAAGGAAGATCCCACCCAGCTTCACTGTAAAGTGCTGCTGTGTCCCCAGCAGATGCAGGAGTGAAGCTTTCCAAGTGCACTGGGCGCTATACAGGTGTAGGTGGGAATGATCCTTCCGGAAGAAGTCTCCTGGGTTGCTCTCTGTCCTCTCCACCTCCTCTGCACCTGGTGGTGATGCAGGGCTGCTGGCAGCTGCAGAAGCTGGGGGGCTGCTCTGGACACATAAGAGGGAGGGCAGGGTAGCCTCAGTCTAGGAATAGTCGGAGAAGGAGCTCTCCTTCTGCCACGGGAGTCTTGGCAGCAATGGCATGTCCTAATACTTTACAATAATGTGTTAAGGAAGATTAAATTAATCATTTATTGGAAGCAATTAGTTTAATCATAATTATTAGAATTTATTGAAAAGAAGGTAGCAAAATCAAAGGCACTCAGCTCCTCCACTCCCAGGCTTTGTGTGCACATCTGCATGTTTAACCATGGAGTAATATCATCCTTAACTCTGAGTAGATTAGTTTGCCCCATAATTCCAGTTTTCTTCTCTGAAGTCTTTTTCTTCTCTTGGGACCTTCTAGAAATAGTTTCTTGGCAAAGAGCTGCCGGGGTTGCTGTACATCTGAGCTCTGTAGGGCTGTGCCTTTGCACAGTCACAGTGATCCTGGGTAAGGAGACTCTGGAGAGGAGTCAGGCAGGTATGCATGGAAATACCAAAGTTTTGGGTACTGAGAGAACTGAGTAACAGTTTTGATTTACCTCTTCTGACTATGTGTTTGTCTTCATCATCCTTACTTCAGAGACCCTTCATTGCTGCTTCAAACCACATTAACCTCCTTGCCCTATTCTCCCAAATGCTTTCCCCTTTATGTTTGTTACTCTGCTTTTTTGCCTGTTGAGCTGCTTTTGTGATACTTTCCTACCTTTCCAGCACTCCACACCATGTAGAACTACTGCTAGTTGGGCGGCTTCTAGAAGTTCCAGTCCTGCTGTTGCCTGTCATCTCAGTAACATCACATGGTTAATGGAACAATTACTTACTGTGACCGGTACAGTGAAGTGTCACAACCTAGGCACACTTAGATTTCTTTTGCAGGGAGTGTGTCAGTTGGCAGGGTAATGAAAAGTTCGTTTTGTCCCATGTGTGTAGCAATAAAAAAGGTATTATTTTTTTTACCTCTCATATTAGAAAATGCGTAAGAAAAATATTCTTCCACACATTAAGATTACAAGAGGGACAAAAGCACAAAAGGCAAATATTATATTCAAATCAGATTAGTGCTTGGGGACAGAAACTGCGAAGAAGCCAAGATACTGTTGCTTCCAGGACTAAGCACAAATTGTTTTAAACATTTTTAAAGCCACATTTTAATTATCTTGCTCCTCCTTTTCATATTCCAACATTGTAATTTACAAGTAACCACATTTGTGATTAAAGTGAGTTACAGCTGCCTGGAAGGGGTAGCAGAATTCAATTCTCAGTGCTGATGCTTGCATGTAAGAGCAGGCATACAGGAAAAAAAGAAGAAAAGAAAATAACGCCAGAAAAAAGTGCTTAAAAGTGGAATTTAGTCTGGGTTCAGCTTAGCAGCTGTCCCTAGCCCACGTCTGTGCATGTAATTCAGGGTAAGTTCATGACAGTTGGGGCAACGTGGGATATTCTTGGTGAATGAAGTGCTGTGAATGACCTGGCAAGAGGCAGTGCAGTAAAAGCTCTTCCTGGGCACTGCTAATGAAGCAGGGCTGAAGAGAATGAGGTTGCCTAGAGAAGTCTAAAGCCCAGTGAGACCATAGGAGAGATTCCATAGATTTACTCAAACCTTGCACCAGTAACAAAAGAATTCTTCAGTATGAGAGCTGCTTTCCAAGCAGAAATACTGTATATGTTCATAACATCTGAAAACGTTTATGTAGCGTTACATTTCTGAAAGATCAGAAATTAAGTAACTGGGACATAGAGAGATGATCCGTACTTGGCATGCAGATGCACTGCAGCCCCTAGCACTTTTCCCAAATTCTGAAACAAGATTTCCCAGTCTGGTTCTTGATAAATAAAATAGTTTCTAAACCCAGTCCAGGTATTTACCTGAAATGAGGACATTTTTGGAAGACCTCACTGGTGAGTTCACTTGAAGCAGATGGCAAGCCCAACCTTCCCGCCCGTGACCTCACCTGCTGAAGCAGGAATGAAACCAGAAGAGATTTTTGGCAGCACTGCCTCTGCCACAGTATCATTGTGGGTGGGCTCTGGAGTTTGGGCTGGGTTTCAGTTAAGTCAGTGGCTTTTTGGGTTGCAGCAATCTGTGGTCCCCAGGAAGTTTTCCTTACTGTCACTGCCCCCTGCTTTAGTCAGCAGGGTCTCATCTGGCTGCGGAGCCACAGCCTGCTCTGTGCCTGGGCACCCCCCTCTCCTGGTTCCCGGTCCAGGCTGTCAGGGGAAGCCCCAGGGTCTACGGCTGGGACAGGCAGACCAACACCAGCATGTCCAAAATACCCCTCTGGAGAGAAACACCAGGCTCTGACTACCCAGGGGCAACCCATGCAGTACCAAAAAGGCAGAGTCCAACCCCAGAATCCAACAGAGCAGTTGCTCTTTCTTTCATCTGGTTCCTACACAGAATCAAACTATCTTATTTCCCTACCTGTGTGCTGCCAAAAGTTTCTGACCTTTTGATCTATCTTAGTCATATTGTTATAGAATTGTGTAAGTTTTGACTTATGAATAGTCCTATTGAAGTGACTGCTATTCCTGACATCCTTCAAGTTGCCCATGCGTTAAAGTACCTTACTGAGTCGAGGACATTTAGATTAGCCTTCGCTATCTTCCAAAAGTAACAATCACTTGTTTTCCTTTTCTCAGATTCTCCAAAGACTATCTTAATCTATTTTCACAGCTGTAAACTAAGGGGATCTCTGCTCATTGCTTGGATTAGTCACCAGGACTCAGAGGGTTTGCTTAAAACCAGCAAGCCCAGCACTGCCTTTCATTCTCAGCAGTGTTTGGCCGTGGTTGTGCGCAGGGACGCACTCATGCCACTTCCTGGGCAGACCTGCCAGTGTGTTCAGACAATGCAAACACAAAGTCACTGTTTCTCTTTCCAGTTTTCCATTTCAGTCCCCAGTGTATACACCATATTCTGAAATTATTGCAATGCTCAGCATGTATATGTGCTTACTGAGTGCCTGGTTAGCCTGCTTATGCCCTGGGACACCTCAGTTCCAGACCAGGGGCTGCTCATGGGAAAACTCTGGTAGCAGACCTTGCTTTGCTTTGGAAATATCTTCTGAGTTCCCTTCTTGCTATAGGACTCCGCTTTCTCTTCCTTAGACCTCTAACTCTAATCTTGACCCTAGTCCAGGGCTGAGCCCCCGCCCAGAGGCTCAGCCACATCCCCAGGTTCAGTGCAGAGGCTTGAGTCACCAGCAGCCCCAGAGCTGCTTTTGCAGCATGTGGAGCCCTCCACCTGCCCGGCTGAGTGCTCTCATCCTTTGAACCCTGAAGGACACTGGGCTAAGTTGTGCTGAGTGACATCTCAGCAGGCAGGTACCGTATGCTGCCCCTGCTACCTTTCTCCGCCCTTGCTGTAGGAGGGGAGCAGCAGGACCTTGTTGAGTTGACGTCAGTAAAGTTCTGTTGGAGATGGACCCCTCCGTCCCAGCTGGCCCTTGCCTAACACCAAATCTACATCAATGAAATCAAAACCGCTTTGTTTCCCCATCAGTCTTCTTCACTTGTTACCTTCTCATGGAAGCCCTCCCACACATGCAGGCTTTCTCCACACTTTGAGTTCACTGGAGTATTATTTCACTCTGCCTGCTGCACACCTGAAAACTGCACATTTTCTTTCAGCCTCTCTCCTCTCACGTCACCCTCCCTGCTAATGGCACAGGTAACCAGCTGATTAATCCTTCTCCCTGGTGTCTTACCCTCTGAGTGACTTTAATAAGAAAAGGAAATAAAAATCGTAGCTGTGTGGATGCATCAGTTCCAGCCTCATACACCAACTGTGGAAACACTCTTCCCTCAATCAGTATTCATGCTGTGTTGCACTAGGGAAGCTGATAGGAATTTAATATGTATATTAGTGTGTTTTAATCAGTAGCATGAACTACTCTCCCTATCCCCATGACTTTTTTATTTCCTTCTTAGGAAGGAAATACTAGAAAGTTGTTGCACTTGTTACTTTCTGTTATACCATGATGGTTAGTAAAAGATTTTGTGCCAGATGTATGCTCAGTGAATTATCCCTGAAATTGTGGCGCTATAGCAGAATTTAATTTGGCAGTGTGGAGTTGATGTTACTCCCAGTGATGTCTTCAGCTGAAAACCTTAGCTTTCCATTGCCTTACTTAGAGGAAAAAAAATGGGCCCGTATCTTTAGTATTTCTCAGAAGGAGTGCCAGAGGCGCTGTAAATAGCTGCTGCCGGAGGCACTGCCATGGTGTAGAGACTCTGCCGCCGCTGTACATAAAGAAGTGTGGTAGCAATCTGTGCCGGAGGCATTTAGGAAATATACCCCTAAAGGCAAAGTTTTCTGAAAGGTGGGGAGGATTTTAGCAGCTGCATTAGCATCTATGGCATGTTCAATACCTTTGATTTTCTATTTAATGTCATGTGGTGGAATAATTTGGAAGTGATGTGCAGCATCTTCATGAAATTGGGGCCAGAAGAAGCAGTTTGAATGAAAGCTTAATAGAAATTCAGTGTGCTTCCATGCTGAGCACAGAATTGGTTGACCGCATAAATCTAAATGTCAAATAACTAGAAAGTTTTACCAAATGGAAATGTGATGTTTTATTTCCATATTGTCAACAGATGGAAAGGAGCATACTTAACTGACAAAGAGTAAAATTCTAAGTTCTTTTAAAAAAAAAAATAATTAAAAGTAGGACCAAGATGACTCTAATGTTTTCAAGAAGTGGGAAAATTACAATTATTAATTATTTTGAGAACTAAAAATCATGTGGGCATTTTATAAGTATTATTTAAAAAGTGAGAAGCATTGAAGAGTTTGCATGGCAGCCCCAAGTCCAAATACACTTGCTAGAGCACTGCTAAATAGCAAAATATAAGTTGATGAGCAATCTAGAAATGATGATGTTTTATTGAGTGGTGTGGATTGTTACTTCAGTTGATTTGATTTTTATCCTGTAAGGAAATTAAATCTCAAGCACTTCCAAACTTGGTTATATTTCTAAAGATCATCTTTGCGTGCCAGTTTTTGCCTAGAAGCTCACCCGAAGATTTCAGCCATTGAAACCATTTCATGTGGAAGCATTGCTAAGTAAATTCGCTAAATGCCTATTCATCCCAGTAAGATGGAGAATCACTGGAGCAGCAAATGTGAAAATCTGCACAGCTTACTATACAGAAAGCAGTTTTCTGAGGTTGCTAAATTGAGATGCAGAGTCTGACCCTGGGAGGTATTACAACTCACATGAGTGAGCATAGAAGGAGGGTCTCAGGCTCCTACAGCCTGATCGTTCAGGCTGGTTGATGGGCAGATACTTCATTTGGTCCAGATAAAATCAATGGTTAACCTGTTCTTTATTGATCAGTTCAATAATGAAATGGTATCTGTGATGACAGAAGCATTTGGTTTTATGAGGTATGAAGATAGTTTACTAGGCTGATAACATTTCCAAGTTGTTGCAGCCTGACCGCAGAAGTTAAACGCATTTTGTACAGGACTCTAGTTTAACTTGGGTTTCTATGAGTTATAGTAATTAGATGTTTTCAAGATTCAGTACTATTGGCAACTGTTTTAGCTTTAGTTTTTTCTGCCATAAACTCCATTATAAACCATTGCTTAAATGGTGTTGTATCTATAATGTTGTGGTTTTGAATGCAACACAGTAGATGAAGATCCTTTTAATATGATTTATTCAATTTTCCTAAGTATGCTGACCTAGATAAATAGAGAGCTTTTTTGCTCCATTGTTAAAGAAATAACAGATCACAAAAGCTGTCAAGCGTAAATACATTCTTGGACATGTTAGCTGAAATTTTGGAAATACTGGTGTCAGATTGCCAGTCATACTAATTGGAATTAACCTTCTAAATTCCTTTGTTCCTATTAATTATATTGGGATTTTGACATCCAAATTCTCTTGCTTTATGCATTCCAACCATGGCCTCTACTCTATTACAAGGATGAAAACAAATAAAATCCCAATAGATACTTAACCAAATTCCCTAGGAAAGATCTAGCAAAGCATGTAAAATGGGACTATCAATGCAGTCATCTCACAGCTGGATTTTCATACTTAGAAAATGGTGAGCAGTATTACTTAATACAAACTCTGTTACAATGCTTAAAACATCTGCCAAGAGTTGATAGGAAATTCATTAAGATGTAATAAAGCTGTGCTGCTTTCCAAGTATGCTTTCCTGAGTAGAAGGAGGTTTACCAGTGAAGTTTACCAGCAGGATGGAAGTTTTATCAGCAACTGCCTCCTTCAAAGAGTCCATGGATGGTCCCCAAATGAGAACAATAAGGATATAAATTACTCTAGACATAGTGATTTTCACAGTGTAATTTGTGCATCTTTTGTTCTTTCCCTTGCAGGACAAATGACCAGCTAGTAGCATTCCTGTCCAGATATCGTGATATGAACTTCTTGAAATCACATGGGAGAGACAATGCAAGGTAAGCTGGCCCTTTTCTCAGCTTATTTTAACCATGGCACTGAGAGTTTTTGCATAGTGATGGCTTTCCAGTGTTTTCCGAGTGAAGAAATCCCTAGTCCGGGAAAGGGAAGCGCATGAGGAGGAAACGCTCTCCAGAGGATAGTTGTTCATTGGTCCAAAATGGTTCCTCACTGGAGTTGGTTTGCAAAGATGCTTTTGTGGGGAGGGATATATTAAGAAGACTGATGTTTGCTCCCTCCCTGGGGCTTGGCACAGATCGATGTTTTGGGAATCAAGCAGTTATTGCCCTGCAAAATGGCACTTTTGCCCTAGTTGGCCCCAGCCATGCTGGTAACCAAGTCCTGCGCTAGCTGGGGTTGGCAGCAAAGCCTTGGGCAAGCAGAGTATCTCTGCAAGGTGCAGGAGCCTTTACCAGCCTGCACATGCTAGTGAGGGTGAGGATGCTGGCTGGAGGGTTATCATGACCTACGACAGATTTGAAGTCCTTAGGTCAATGTCCCTCTTCATCCGCCCTGCGTAGGTCTCAGGGAACAGAGAACGTGCTGTGTTTCCCACAATGCATGAGTAGTAGTGACAGCTTTGTGGTTTGATGGAGCAGCAGTGACCAAACACCATGTTTTCAAAGATTTGAACAACCTCTGCAGGTGGAAAATCTTTCCCATCTGATTGCAGTGGTCATCTTTTTCTCTTTATTGATAGTTTTGCTTTTTCTCTTTATTGCTGGTTTCGTATTGTAATAGCAGCCTTGCAACAGTTCCAGCAACTCCATATGCTGATTCCCAGTGGCTTTGCACCTAAAAATATTGTTTTATTCTCCCTGGGTCACGAGGTCATCTCTTTATTCTGTAAAATGTCAAGCGTACCGTAAGGCTGGGTTCAGACAGTGTACATAGAAAATGTGACACATCGAGTCATGTGTTTAGCTCAGCGGGTGAATAAAATAATGCACAGGGTTCTCTCACTTTTTGGCTGCTCTTGTCACTAGATTTATCAATTCTGTCATGTTCCTGTTTAAATGAAGTCCTCACAAGCATTCATCTTGTGCATGCAGAAATTCTATAGCAAGTAGTAAAAAATAATACTGTGAGGAATAATATTTAAGTCCGAGTCAACAGTTTTCTCAGGAGAGTCTCTGATTTGGGAAATGCAGAGTGTCAGAGTGATTGGCAGGCTCTGCTCTAGCTGGCAATAGTGATCGACAGCAGAGTTAAAGTGGAAAAGGGAAAAGAAATGGCCGGGGAAAAGCAGTTGGTTTCTTACACCTTTTTGCTCCTCTGGTGCACCTGATTCTTCTCAAGTTCCCTGAGCTGGCTAAGGAAAATAACTAATGAATTAGGACATGCCTGCATCAAGCTGGTTCGAACATGCCAACCTCAGCTGGGTTAGAACAATTTAGATCAATTAAACACACTAATCTGGTATTAATTTAATAATAAAATGAGCTAATGTGCCACTTGTCCTCCCCTCACAGTAATAACAACCCATTTATTAGTTCAGTGGTTCCCTTTGACTGTATAAACAATTAAATACCTTTTAGCCTATTGCAATGTGTTGCCGTCTTTTTTTTTTTTCTCTCCTGGATTTCTACCATAAATTCTCTGTGCAATAGGGAACATAATACGGGACACGAGTGCAGTTTTATCTTCCCTGTCTGCCGTGGTTGTGTAGTCCCTGGGTCCCGTAAGCATTCCCACTGCTGACCACTGGATGAATGGATCCTTTCACATTGCCCCTTGGCAGCTCCCCAGAATTTCTGTCCTGGAGATACAGTGGCCCCCCTTCTCCTCCATAGCCCAGATAACTGTAGAGACAGGGCTCAAGTCAGCAGCTGCAGAAGCCTCTGAGTAATACTGGCATTTGGTAAAAATTCATTACGTTTGTGTCTAAAGCTGATCAAAAAGCAGTTAGCCTTCTGTTCGTGTTGCAGGTAAATTTCCAGCTCTACCTCCACCTGTTGAGAGAGAAATTGTATCTAATGTGAAGATCTCTAGCCTGATCTTTCAGTTTTAGTGTTTCAGTAACTCAGTCTTCTCTAAACCAGTAAATGTACTATCTGCTCTGCCCGTTTGACACACAGTTTCCAATTGACTTTCATTTTATGCCCAAGGTGTGTAAGCTGTGATCATGCTGGTGAGGTTTATCCCTGTAGTTAGAATGATGGAATCCTCTGGGCTGACACACCTTGTATAAGCACAGGCAGGTGAGATGAGACCAGAGCCCATCTAAGCTGTCATGCCGTGTCCTGCTACCTACATCCCATGTGCCCAGAAAAGCAGAGAAGAGGCGGGTAGTGGTGCTTCCTTACGATATTTTCTCAGCCTCCTGTGACCTTTGCTTGGGGAATTTCCATAGCCAAACTGGGTGACTTGCTCATTTAAGGGTAAGGGATGATTATTTTTTTCTATTCATTTTTCCGGTTACTTTTTTAATTTTGCCATTTACTTCGCCTTGTCATAGCCCAGTGGAAAAGAAATATCCTATGGGGGCAATGGTATGGTCAAGAGCTTAGTAAGGCCTAGAAGAGAAACAACAGGTTTGGCTTTGGCAATACATATTTTATTTTTTTGTTAACAAAGAAAAAACCCAAAAGGACAGCTTTTGGAAAGGATTTAGGACACAGGCCAGTCTCCAAGTTATTGGGCAATAGGAGAAAACTCCCTTAGGACGTCCTGTCTCAAACCAGACTGGAACAGGATTTTTTATTTAAAATGCCTAGTTGAAGCGATGTTAAGGGAGAGGACACTGGACTAGACTGACTGCCACCCCATGTACAATAGTAATTTTGCTGTTCCAAGGTGTCTTTCTCAAAATAAATGAACTAATAGTACAAAAGCTCAGCACTTAAATATCCCTGAAAGCAAAGTATAACCCTTGCTGCTCATTTTTATTTTAATTTGTGGATGAATAATGGCTCCTAAACAATAAGCTTTTCAGCTGTGTAAGTCTGCTTTGTAAACAACTGGTAACTTTGAATTTTAAGTCATCGCAATCTTTGGATGATACAACGGAGAGAGAAAAATTAGAGTGCCATCTTAAAACTGAAATGCTTATACAGCTCAATTACAATGTACTTTGTATTCAAGCCATGTTCACAATCAGTGCATGTTTTACTGCCAAATAAGGAGAGAAACCAGGCTTCCTTTTATAGAGTGAAGTTTTCTTTTAGTTATGCCAAAGTCATTAAAAAGTGCATCGCTCTGATTTTCCTACAGTGGCTTCAGAAAAGGGAATGGACGTGAAAATGGCTCCTTAACTCAGCTGGAGAAGCATTATTTCCTTAGAGAGCTGGATGTATGAAATGAAATTGCATACAGTGGCTGGAGTCGTTACATAGTACTTAGTGGGCAACACTTACATTTTCTACTCTTTTCAGTGTCTTAGACTATTAAAAGGAAAAGAATAACCTGATAGTTGTGTAAGCTATTACAATTTGGAACACCCGGAAGATTTGGTTTTTTGGCAGAAGCAGTATCTGGCTATTGTATTATAAAATATAAAGACAGTCAAATGTGACATCTACATTGACAGGCAGGAAAAAGGCTTTTTTTTTTTTTTTATAGAAACCTTGTCAGAGTAGTCATTTGGGAAACGGTGTAAACATGCTATGAAGGCTGGATCTTAGAGGAATCTGGATCTCATAGGCAAATACAGACAGCTAAAGAAAAGGCCATTGAAAGTTTGTTATGTATCTGGGTTCCTTTCTTGTCCTGTTTTTTCCTACTCATTAATGCTATTCTTTGCAGTTGTGTTGTCCCCATTCTGGCTTCTTGGTTCCAGATACTTTTAGAGGTGTTGCTGAACAGCTTTTAGTAAGAACCATTGCAAGCCCATCCCAGTTCTCAGAGGCTGGAGAGACCTTAACTTCTGAAGGGGCCAGAGCACATTCCCAATGTCTCCGCCTTTTTCAGCCCGGTTCTGCTGATGTGTATCAGTTCCATCACCTTTTCACACATGCCTTTTTCCCACTGTGGCACATGCTGTTCCTTGGCATTCTATACACTGGGTTGATGGTATTTTATTGATAAGTTAGAAAAGGGATCACGCAGTAAATGCCATTGTGTATTGCTGTATTGATGAATTGCCCAGTAAGTAGCCAAATACTAGGAAAAAAAGTTGATATATTATCCCTGCTGTTGGAATAGTTGGACCACTCAGCTCCCGGCAGCACTTTCCTTGCTGTTCATGTGAAATATTTAGTGGTTCATTTGGCTCGAGTTTCCCTTAGCCATACTTTTTTTGTTTGTTTTTTTTTTTTTTTAAACACTTCAGTATTCTGAAGCACACAGACTAGGAAGATCTATTTTTTGCTTGTAAGTAGTTCAGTCCAACAGTTGCATGTGAACTGTAGCGACTGAAATAGCAACATGCATCTTCTATGCAAATAGGCTGCGCTTTAAAATTTTAGATGTTACAGCTAACTTTCAAATGTTCCTTGTTGCTTTATGTGAAGCATTAGGGGAGCCATAAAGCCTTCGCTCCTTCAACTTGACAATTTACCTTTTTGTAGGGCTTTTATTTCTGCTCAGTTTTGGAAAGCAATGCTAGGTTGTCAATGCAAAGGAAAACAAAAATAGGTTGAAGATGATAGGAAACATGCAGTAAAGAACAGCCATATGGGACAAAACAGGGTGGCTTTTGGTCTTGGTAGGGTATACAAGCAAGATCATCCACCAGTTCAGGAAGGTGCAATAAGTGAGAGGGTTTGAAGTAGCCATCATTTATGGGGCGGGACAGGAATTACAAAGGAGGTGAAAACTGAGGTACTGATTAAGTAATGAGAAATCTGATTGCTCTCTGAGCTGCACACTTCATTTTCAGTGGTAGAAGTAGTAACATTTGTGCTCTTTCATCCAAGATCCTGCAGCATTATAAAATAATTATGGCAGAAAACACCCTTTAAGTTGGATAGATACTGTTGGCTCTGTTTTACCCACAGGTCAATAACCTGATTTGGTAGCTTGAAAATCTGTATAGAAGTGACTCGCACTTGCCCTCAGTCACTTGGAAAGTTTCCTGTTTTTCTTTAATCATCGAATATGCAGATCCCAAGATTTAAGCACAGTAGAAACACCCGGTGAGATGCTAATGTGCTGGACACCCAGGTGTCCTCTGCACTGCGTGTCCCTTTGCATTGCCTGTAGGCACTGCCCCAGCTGTGATCTGTTGGCTGTGGTGGAAGCTGTAAGGTGTGCTGTAGCTGCTCCAGCGGCAGCATGTAGATGAGATGCTTCAAGCTCAGGCCCAGCCACATTCCCAGGTTGGAGACTGCTCAATCATGTGGGTGTTGGGAAGAAGAGGAGGTGAAGGGACAAGAAATCTTCTAGGGCAGACATTTATTGGAGACAAACAGATGGCAAAATGTCAGCTTTCATATCATTGACTCTGTCTGTGGTGAATTCATGCTACATCTCTGCACGCTATCATTTGCAGTTTTCACCCTGTTTTACTTATTTTATATAAAAAGAAACAAAACCACTTGAGTTGTGATCATGAGAGGAAGCCATTACATTTTTGTCCTTGTACAAGCTGTCCCAGTGTTTCTTAAAAGATATTGTAAGTGAAGAGTGGTGGAACAAAACCCACAGGAAAGTCTTTAAAAGTCCCTCTCGAGTCTTGTACTCACGAGGGACTGTGTGGAACTGTTGTCAAAACAAGGCAATTCCTAGTAGAGTCATTACTGCAAAAAATAGACTCTGCAAGTTTCCTACACTAAAAACAATTTTAGTGGGGTTTCTTAATTTTTGGGACATTGAAAGAGTTTGCTCCTTGACCCCCATCATTAAAATATCGAGAAGCATTAAGGCTTTTTAAGACTGTGTCTCTGAAAGACACATTTCCAGAAGATGGAAAGTAAGACTTTTCCAAACTAGTGGAAGTTAATGCTTCAGAAAAGGTGGACAAGAAGAAAGAATCATGAGGAATTTCCTCTAAACATAATGCAAAGATATGCTATGACTAAAGCATTAAACGGATGTTCTGAGAAAATTACGTATGAAGGAAGCAGAAAGAAATTATGTAGAGTATGGGGGGGCATCTGTTACAAAGCTTGAAAAATCTAATTATGTCTATGCAGAGATGGAATAATTACCAGATAAAATGTTTGTATTCATTAGCTTTCAATGGCATCTTGTGTGGAATACTCTAAATGCCATAGACATTTGGTTCCCATAAAGATGTCATTGATTGAGAAGGGCCATGTTTATCATAATATTTCAAGGTAGACTTGTAACTTGAAAGAGACAGTCAAAATACTGTACAACTTTTGCTACACTGTAAATGATCTAAACTTTATATTGTCCAACATTTGTGGCAGCAGACCAGTTGTTTACCCCGGATTTACTTGCACACTAAGCATAAAACTGTTTAAGCACACACTGGAAACAATTGTGATAACGTGGACCGTCAGAAGATCCTTCAGTAGAGCTGCTTTGTCTCATGATGACTTGCAGCCCAGCTTCAAAAGACCTACAGAAATGGCAGGAGCAAATATCACTAACTGCATCTCTCAGTGCTGGCATATTTTCCATGGCCCTGTCACCTGTGTTTTCTGCTCTGAATGCAATCCCAGTGCTGTCCTCGCCGAGGGGCAGCTGGTGATCTCACGGTGCAGGGTTGAACACCCCTCCATGCACATGCCCGCCACACTCTGCTGCTTCATCAGGTCTGGTGTCCTCCTCTCTTGTAGAGCATACAAAGATATGAATGACAAACACTAATCATATTTTAAAAGTAAGATTTCCCTATGTTCCTTGTTAATTTCTGAGCATTTAGCACAGTGGGCAGAGGTGCTAAAAGCATTTCAATTTGTGTGCTTACTTATGGGTTTGGCTTTTGCATGCAAAATAAGCCCAATCTGGCTATAGCAAATCCAGTCAAGAGAGAAATTCTGTATGATACTGTTGATGTTTGTTTGTCATTGGCATTGAAGCTTAGGGAATTATTAGAATAGCATTGTGTTTATAGTATTTCCTTCAGAGTAAGGAAATTAAAGAAAGATAAGAATTCTGCTTTTGACTCCATAAGATTTTCATTCAGGACGCTGCAGTTTGAACGCATTGGAAAGCAGGTTACAGTTTTATCTCTCCCTCTCTTTTCCTCCATCATTTTTATCTATACTGAGAGTTTTTTTGTAGCCTTTTGAAACAGGAGGAATTGTGCATTCTGCACTTTGTGCATGCTGCCTGTCATATCGGGAGGAAGTCTTCCTCATCTTGACAGACTAAGTAGGTGCTATTTATTTTTGACATTGTTCCCCTTTTCAAGCTTCAACCCCATTTTGGGAGGGGGGGGCTAGCCCTCAAGGCTTTCGGCATGACAAAGAAAGGTCTTGGTAAACATACTGTAAGACCATGTCTTTAGAAAAGCAGTTGTTTATCTGGTACAGTATAGACATTGTGCTTAAATAGACAATTGTTAATTATTTCAGATTTTTCAAATAATGTGTAACCTTTCATAGAATAGAGGATACTGGTGGAAATGGAGTAAAGTCAGGGTTGTGTCGCAGCCAACTGGAAATTCATCGCAAACTCAGTGGAGGCCAGGATTGCTGGCCTGCAGCAGGCAGGCAATGAAACTGCTCTGTGCAGGTTTGGGTTTTATGAACTTGCTTATTACAAAGAATTATTCAGTGACTGGTTTATAGAGATGTATTGTAGCCTAGAGATTGCTCACAAATTACTTGTTGCAACTGTTACACTCAGGATTGTCAAATTACTGTTCTGTGCTTTCTACTTGGTCACCTAAATTGCCAGTTATTTTTTTATGCTCCCCAACTGATTGACTCCAGTAAGTGTTTCCAAGGTGGCTTTGCAAACACTGCTGGCAAGAGCCTCTCATATTTCTCAGCCATAAAAATATTTACTTGACTTCTCCCACCAAAATTGGCTGACTTCTTCAAATTTTTGTCTAAATGGAGTTAAAAGAGGAGAAGATAGAGTCAAAGCAATGTGCAGAGTTTGTCCACATACATTAATGAGAATGTGAACATGGTGCTAGTGGAGCTCCAAGCTCTGCAGATCTATGCTTTGACATTGACATTTGACTTGCGCTGAACTGTTTCACTGATGTATCATTACCTTTAATTTGTAGTTCTTATCCTTGTGTAGTGAGTAACGATGATGGTAGGTACACCTGGTTAACGGTGAAAAGTCAATAGGAAGCAAGAAGCCAGAAACAGAGTTGCTGTGGTATGCACTGTCACTTGGAGAAAACTATCCAAAAGTGTGATGTTTGATTGTGATATTTTTTTCTGATATTAAGTAACTGTGTAACAGTATTTGTTAGTCGTTAAAACTAAGAAGAAACATAAGAAGAGCTGAGCTATGTGTTTATATACATGTTGCAGGAGTATGCGTTAAACATCTTGCAAATGCTTTGTGTTATACAATTCTAGAGTCTTATCTGAAATGCATTTATAAATATTTAAATACACTGCGAAGTAAGAGGAGTTCCCTTAGCTGGATTGCAACCATGAGCTGTCTGCAAGTTAACTATCTATACTCAGTGTGACAGACCATGTGCTGCAGGCAGTAGGGTTTTTTAACAAAGTATAAAAATAACCATCAGAACAGTGTAAAGCCCGAGGCTGCATCCACGCGTAGTCAGGGTGCAAATGGCACCTTTCACGCATGTAGGTGCTGGTTGCTGAGCTCAGCTGGCAGGATGCATTCATGTTATGCTATGCCTGCTGCTTACTTGCAAGTGTAATCCAGGCTCCTCAAAATTGGAGACTCTTTAGGAAGAGGTAAAAATGTTCAAGGGTAAGCATAAAATGTCTTAGATGGACTGTTCTATGAAATAAGGTAAAATGGTGTGCTTTTTCTTAACCCTGGTGTTATTTTATTTTCTCCTGATTGACTCTCTTTTCTTATCATCGTTACTTTCTTCCTGATGTTTGTCTTAGATGAGGAGAAAGGTCAAGCATCTTCATCTGACGGCAATCTCCATTGTTATTTGCCTAACTATACCTTAGCGCACTTGTATGTCATTATCCTGGCAAGTACCTTTGCAGTTGTCAGAGGTGTGCTGGTCTTACCTGAAGTTCAGGGTGCCAGGAAGCACCTGATTCTTTCCACATTGACTAAGATTAATGAAATGCTATTTCTAATCCATTTTTTCTACTTTAATTTGGGAATTATCTGCTAAGTGTCCTGTAAAACCCAAGAGAGGGGAAAAAATCACCACTTTTTGCACTTCATTGCTTGGCATGCCTTCATAAAATGCACTGTTTTGGTATTACATTGAGTATAACCAGAAACTAATGAAATACAGCATTAGACTAGAAACAAATCTGTGCAATCATGCTTTTGCCCTCCATCTTCTTATCTTTCTTTTCAGAGATGGCTGCTGCAAGCATTGTTGGAAGGCTAGTCAAGAATCTTTATGAACTGTTTGTAGTGTTTGAGGGTTTGTGATTTCTTGAAAAGGCCTACGTGGCATACAAATAGCACCTTTCCCTTTCCCTCAGGCAGTATCCAATATGCTTAGAGTAGGTTCTTGCCTCCCTGAGCACCAAAATCGCTATTACTGGAGTAGCTAGGAGCATCCGTCATTCTGGAAGAGAGTCTGGAGGGGGATTAAAAAAAGGCCTCATCCACCTTTTCCACTTTGGTTGCAGTTCAGCTCTCTGTGTGCCAGCAGTACTGCCTGGGCTTGCTGGGGTGACCTACTGCCTTCTCAGGCAGCATCATTTAGCTTCTAGCAGATCTAAAATATACTTGGTCCCTGTGGCTCGCAAGGAATATAACCGGATAGCAAACAATTGCCCATTTCTGGAAGCTGTGTCTTCAAACCCCCTTGTATAAATTATTGCTTCATAGATAAAAGGAAATTATTTGCTATGCTTATGCATTACTCTGTTTAGGTGTAATGACTGCATGTGAAGCAGGCCCAGTAAGGGTGAGTCTTCTGAGAAATGCCTGCTTCCTATTCACTTGCTACTGGTTTTTAGAACCTGATATGATGTTTTTAGGAAGGTTTCAAGAAGCATTAGTGAAAGTGTCATCTCTTTGCAGGTCTCCAAGGGCATTACTGCTCTTCAGTTGGGCTATGTTGCCGTGCTGGAGGATGAATGGTTGGAACATACATTTAGTTTTCTTCTAATAACCTTGTTGTATAGGATTTTAGGACTTAAGATTGGTTGTGAAAATACTCATGCTCCAAAGAATTGTCTTATTTTTCTCCATATGAAAAGATTTGCTTTCCAAGCCATTAGCTCAAAAAAGTAATAGAATTGTGTACATATGCAGAAAAGGAGCCTCTCAGTTATTTTGGAAAATGTGAAACTGTGAGCGTAGATTTGCTGGGGCCTTCTCACTTTGAGTGTGGCCATGCTCTTCTATTGCCAATTTCAGACAATAAAGTTGAAGTTGTATAACTGAGCTTTCTGATATTCGTTAACTATAAGCCCCTATCTGTAATATAGGCTGAAGGAGTTTGTAAGTAGAAGGGTTTTTGAAATGGTCAGATGGTTTTTTTGGTGTGGGGATTTCTATTGCAGTCAAAGAAACTTCTATTTGAAAGTGAGAATAATGGGTGATAAATTGGTAGAGATAGCAGTTGAAAGAAATGTTTTCATGGAAAAGAACTTTTCGTTCCTATTTAAATATGGTCGATAAAATTCTATTATTTTCTTAAAATAATTAACTCAAATGAGCGTTTAGTTTTGAGGGAAATAAATAAATGACCAAACTTTCAGGTACATTAATATTTGATTTGGAGATAACTGCATAAATATTGAATTTGAATATTACATTCCAGAGCACTGCATTAAAGTTGCAAGACTTTTCTATTATCCTTCATAATGGAACATGAAATTAGAAACTTGTTCATGGAAAGAAAAATTTCTCCACTCTCATCTACACATTTTCTGCACTGTTGTATTAACAGAGGAGCTGCTCTTCTCATACTGTGAGAAGAGACATAGCTATCAGTAGGACATAAACCCTGAAGTCATTTACAGTCCTTTTGAAAATTAATATGCACCATTTCATAATTGCATCTCAGTTCTTTGATTGGTGTAGAACAAAACTTTAACTAGGGAGTTAGTCTGCGGGGTTTAACACTCATACTTCCAGATGTAGGAGTCCAGAAAGCTTTGGTGATGTTCCTTAACTTTTATTTGTTTTTTCCTTTCTTGCATGTGCTTGAGGATTACTAAAATGTCTTCTTGACCGCCTAATCCTAAAACATTTCTAAGAACCCTGGTGTAGCTCTGTGTTGTTCAGGAAGGAAACCCAGGTCTCACGGTGTCCCCCCCACTGTAGGTGCCTCAGCTTTTGTTAACTTGCAGTTCTTACATCCAGTGAGGTCTGTGGTCTTGTGGACGTTAGTTACCATAACGGTCTGGTTAGCTAGCATTTATTATTGCTCAGAACGCGTGGGATGTATTGAACACAGCAACTCACCATTATTAACAGCTCTCAGCCCCCCTTGTGAAGGTGTGTGCTAATTCATGGCTGCCCTGCTAATTCATGGCTGCCCTGCTTCCCCTTCTGGGAAATAGTTCTGAAAATGGAATAACAAGTAGAAACCTGGATCAGACAGTCTCAAAACATGTGTGGGCATCCAGTCCAAAGTGTTTACAGACATGGATTTATTTTCCAACTATTTATCCTTCTTATATTGGTCTCAAATAATTCATCTCCATAACTTTACGGTTCTGCAGTTGCTTCTCTTATTCATGGTTCAGCAATAACAAACGTTGTTCCCCATAGACTTGAAAATGGAGCAAACATACTCATTCTACAGCAAAGAGCAATGCAATTGTATTTCTTCCTAATTAGCTGTACCCCAACAGAAAAATCTGTGGAATAATAACATAGGAGAAAATTGGTCATTTTACGTTTATGTACAGTTTGCTGTTTTTCAAAACCTGTGCATTTATTTAGAGACAGAAGCCTACCACACAGATGTGTTTAGTTTCTGTTCATGTTATGGCTCTTCTGCAGTGGTTAGTTAAGAGTTAATGAACATTACGGGTTCTCATGCCATACAGCTCTATAACTTGCACAGTTCTGTCTTAGGACAGCAGAAGGTATAAATGATGTTTAAAAGCAATCTGTTGATCTTTGCCCCTATAACGGAACGTATAACTGACTAATCATTTATTAAACATCTCTACATTATTTATAAGTAAAACAGAAGTATAAACAAGTGACCTTTTTATCCTTTTTTGTTTGAGAAAGTAGCTTCTTTATTTATAGAGCTAGTGATGATAACAAAATACAAATTAACTTTTAATGACTGCTTTTGTATTCCCTCAGATTTATCAGAAAACAAGGACTGGATCGGCTTTTCCTGGAATGCGATACCCACATGTGGCGCCTGGGGGACCGGCGGATCCCAGAAGGAATTGCAGTCGATGGAGGATCGGACTGGTTTCTCCTGAACAGGAAGTTTGTGGAATATGTCACTTTTTCTAATGATGATCTGGTAACAAAGATGAAGAGGTTTTACTCTTACACCTTGCTTCCTGCTGAGGTATGTGAATTCAAAGTAAACCCTCTCTCTGTTCATAACTGCAACATTTGTGCTTGTCCCAAAGATTACCAAAGTCAGAAGGGCTTTTGCCTGATTTCAGTGGGCTTTGGATCACCCCACAGTGGGTAATGAGAATTGTACTCACACTACAAGTAAGTCCTTTAGTGTTACAACTAATTTTGCAGTTGTTTAGTTGTTTTATTTGTTTGTGGGACTTTTTTTGCAAGGAGTGGCTTTGTTTTATACTTTTAAGCCTATTAATCTATTACTGAACAACCGAAAATCCAGCTGCCCTTTGCTTGCAAATAGTTCTTCCACAAAGCCTTTGAAGGCTATTAGAAATGGCGAATTGTCTCCATAAGTAGCTTTCCTCACTATTATCCAGCCTTTTTCTTTAAAAATAAAAACCCGGCAAACAAAGCTTTATTGTTCCGTTCAAAACTCAGCTAGAAGGCATAGTCACAAATCATTTAGATCATTCAGGACCCGCTCTGGCTTCAAGCGATGCAGAAGGGGAGTGTGCACTGGGGTGGGTTTTGGTCTAGCATGCGGCAGTGTGCCGGGGAGATGTGCGTTACCTGCAAGTAGAGCACAGAGCCCAGTGGGTTGTTGGGCTGTGCTATGCCTGCCCCGACAGGGATGTTGCTGCCCTGACTCATCAGGCCCTGCTCCCAGGGTATGTAGCATGCAGCCATCCCAAGGACGAACTGATGACTGTCTTTAGAACGATAATTTCCTTCCTTGCTAGTGGCCCCTGAACATTTTGAGGGATTGATGAGACCGATCTTGCAAATCTAGGCTTATTAGCTTGCGGTAGAGTGCAGCGATTGTCATCTTTTGATAGGGGTTTATTATTCCACACACATTTTGAATAATCTTGCTTTAATCCCATTTCTGTTAAAAATCACCTTTTCTCTCAACTCTGATAACCTTTTCATCCATTATCTAGGAGAAATTTCTGTATCATTATAAAAGGACACAGGGCAATGGGTAATTGGGTAGGGTTTTTTTTTTCCTCTCGCTTGAATGAGAATGGATGCCTTTATGGGTTTAACTAAACAGTTCAAGCATAAAATCCATATTCACTGGGCTGTCATTTAACATTAAAAAGGGTAGGGGGATTATTTGGGGGCCAGCCATGCTAATGTTGTGCTGGTTATTTATAGGTCTTACTATTGCTGATTTTAAAGAGAAGTCACTGCTCCAAAAATCATCTCTTACAGGGCTAAATCTGATGATATTCCACAGCTTCTTTCTACAAGGTTTTCTTTGCAAGATACATTGCTGGTTTCTTAAAATCACCCTGCCTGTTAACCTGCTATATCAGTCCCCATTACACATGATTTATGTAATAGCTGATATTATGATGGTATAATTAGGATAGCCCAATAGGAATTCCTTGCTGCCTTGAGTCAGCAAATAAAGACTTATGATTTCAGACATAATTGCAGGAGGCAGAATGTCCTTCTGGTGCCTGGGGTGAACTGTATATTTCAGAACAAGGCCATTCAACTAGGAATACATTTCAGAGTGCTGGAGATAGAGGCACCCACAGAAGAGCTGTCCAAGACTGTATTTTTTTCATAGTAAGTGGGGCGATGATGAATGTTGAGAGTTATCTTAGGAAACAACTTGAGGTATATCATTAAAACATTGGTCAGGAAAATAGTCCTAAATCTGTTAGACCAGAGAGTAACTTACAGGAGAGAAATAATGGAAATTGCTTAGAATTGCTTTTACAGCTAACATAAAAATAAAATAATTGCTGGCACTCGTGCCTTTGCTGGGGTCCTTCAGACTCTCAATGCCCAAAGCTGGTCATTGCAGAAGTGCAATTATTCTGTGCCAGGTTATTGTAGCAAGGCCTCAACTGTGTGTTACTACAGTTTGGCTGGGTCTGTAGCATGCTGCGATTTTTCCCTGCTCTATGGAATGCGCACTTATAGGGTGCTTTTCATATAGAGCAGAACAATAGAGCTTGTTAATTCTCTCATTTCGAAAGAAAATAAGTCACTTGCATTAGGTTCAGGCCCATGGGCTGAAGTGAAGGAGAAAATTGAAGTCTGAGGAGCTGAATGTACTGATCTCTCTGTCTTTCTTGCAGTCCTTCTTTCACACTGTTCTGGAAAATAGCCCGTACTGTGACTCCATGGTGGATAACAACTTGCGCATCACAAACTGGAACCGTAAACTTGGTTGCAAATGTCAGTACAAGCACATTGTTGACTGGTGTGGCTGTTCGCCTAACGACTTCAAGCCAGCAGACTTCCACCGATTCCAGGTAACTGAAGCGGTCTCTTCTCTGATATCCACAAAGAAGCTCTCCCCCGTATGCTGGCGTGTGGAGAGCCATCTGGCTGCATGGCTGCAGCAAGGAGTGGGAAGGGAAGCTTTTACCCCATCAAGTAAGGTGAAAGAGGTGTGAGGAAGCTCCACTGTTAATTTCAGGAGTATAAAAGGTTGCTTCTCCTGTGCTTTGGCCCTTGAGACTTACTACTGCGTGGTAAGGTCACAAAGCAGCTCTTTGGACTACTTGGCATTGGTAGATCTGCTGTGCTAGAAAGGAGGGAAGCTTGACACATGCCTCCCTGTACCAACAGGTAACTTGGTAACTCTCAGGAATTTATTGCAAAGGTTTTTCTTCCAAAGTTCCAGCTCAAGTGCTTTTATGATTTCATGAAGCTCCTGGCTTTCATTGCTAAGCAGTGTTTTTCATCTTTGAAAAAAGTTTAAAAGTGGACTGGAGTGCCTGCTAGAGGCTAAGATAGCACAAGGCAAATCAGGTTTTGTGATTATATTTATCAACATTGTTATATTTAAGTTCATCTCGTGGTTTTGGTGGCCAGAGTCAAGTGGTTTCAATCACTCAGGCTTAGCAGGACTGCCTTAAAAAGTTTAGTCGGTTCCTTTGTGAAACAGTTTCTTCAGGGCAGACATGAGAGCAAATCCTTGTGATCGAGGGTGCACTCAGTCTCAAGACTGTATCTGGCCTGTGTATCTTCTATTAAGAATGAACAACTGCTTGTTCCAAGGTCACTAGATTTGCAATTCCGTCCCTGCAGCTCCTCGGGGTTCCCTGCATAAAAAGCGTGTTTGTTCAGGCTTTGTGTGGGATGGGGAATGTGTTACCCTACAGCACAAAAATGATGACTGCTCCAAAACAGAGATCTTTTCTTTATTGTAATGTGCTGCCTACCAGGCATGCTTGAAGTCAGTGAAACACGCACTCACAGAAAGAGCAAACGAGACATTGTCTAAGAGAGGCTCTTCTGCCCCAAACCCAATCTCAGGAAAGTCTCCAGGACAGAATAAATGGCAAGTCTTGAAAAACTTCCAGTCTGTAGAGGCCGATCTGCTCCAGGCTGGGAAAACAACCCACAGCTACATTTCAGAAAACAATCAGGTAAACTGAGTTGCAAGGGAAAGTTCAAAATTAGAATAAGATGTAAAGGCAACTTCTGACACTTGCCTGGTGAGAGAGCCCCTCGGATGAACACATGGCAGCAGGTGACTTGCTCGCGGTTCCCAGGGACGCACAAAGCAAGCAGCAGAGGAGGAGATCAGAGAGTCCACAGCATGCGCCATCTCAGAGTAAAACTGAGCATCCTCAAAAGAATTTTTCAACCATCTGGGGCACTTTTGAACTCCTTGGCACCTCAGAACCCATGCTCAAATATAAGCAAGGTAAAATAAAGGCTTTTTAAAAGCTAATGGTAGTTGAGTAGCATATAAACTGGTAATATACCCAAGATTGTGTCAAGTGCAGAGCAAAAAATCTGTACGGGACCAGTCAGAAGCTGAGAAACCTCAGCCACAAATGGCACCTCTCCCAGAGTTCTCTTACCACCTTGTAGCAGCAAATCCATAGACACAAAATGCTGCTCTGCCTCTTCTGAGCCCCTGTGCCATGGGACACTTTGCTCCCAGCCTGACTGCTAATAACGCATGCCAGTGCTAACAGGGGTTCAGAGAGCATTCCCCAGCCCTCCGGCACATGGAGCCTTCCAGAGCAGCAGCGGGCGGCTGTTGGTACAAAGGGATTGGCACACCTTCCTTTTTGTTGAGTAACTACGTAGTTTTTACCTGAATTTTAATGACAGTCTGTCGCAGATGGGTGACTTAGACCACTGAAGGAACAACTGTCAAAGCTGTTATCAAAGTGTTTTTAATATGATGTTGTAAAAGTGCGACTTAACAAAGTTTGATGACAAGGTTCACTCAGTTAATCGCTGCATGGAAACACATACAAAGGAAAATTGAGTTGCACTCAAGTTAGAATGATTCCCAGAGATAGCAGGGATGCAAAGGGTAAGGGAGGCCCTTCCATTGAGTCACGAGGTTCAGAAGGGACCCCCTTGCTTTCTAAACTCCTTCTCAGAGAGGAGTCCAGGTGCGGCTGGATCCAGACTTAGTCCCAGACTTTGTCAATGGTTTATGTCTGAAGCACGTACAGGTTAAGGTGTTGAGCACATCCCTCACACACTCTTAATGACAAATGGTCACAAAGTGACTTACCAAAAGGTAAGTCACCTTTGCCCACGGGGAGAATCAGTTCACATCCTCAGCTCCAACCCATTGCTTAGCACAAAGTGTCATGGCTGAAAATGGGAACTCACTCCAGTGTCTTTTCCTTTTGTATCACCACAGCAGACTGCCAGGCCAACTTTCTTTGCCCGCAAATTTGAAGCAGTAGTGAATCAAGAGATAATTGGCCAGTTGGACTACTACTTGTACGGCAACTACCCCTCTGGCACACCAGGCCTCCGGTCGTACTGGGAGAACATGTACGATGAGCCTGATGGCGTGCACACCCTCAGCGACGTCGCCCTCACCATGTACCATGCGTTCTCCCGCTTGGGCCTACGGAGAGCCGAGACTTCATTCCATGCTGCTGGAGACAACAGCTGCCGGTTAGTCCGAGTCTGTCTTTCTTTTTCTGGGTGTTTCAGGAGACACAAACTGGACGGCCAAGTGCTGATGGAGGTCCGTCTACTTGGCTGTGCTTGCTGGAGCCTACTGTCACACACAGGGCCAGGCTGCTGCAGGTGTACAGCGCTTATTTCCAGGAGTATTTATGCCCATAATAAAGCATTGGTTATTCAGGGTTGACATTATGTGACCTGTTTGCTGAACTTTTAAGGAGCTCCTCTGTAGCCTGATGAAGACTGACAGGATCCAGTTGGGCAGTGCTACCCCCACTGCTGCGTTTTCTTGATTAATTTCAGCAAGTGTATTATACCTGCGGCTCCTAAACCCTCCATGTGATTGCAGCAGAGGTCATGTTCACCTCTATTATGCTTACCAAAAGCAGAGGACAGGATTTCAGGATTAATCTGAACACAGGCAGGTTAATGGTCCTTGCTTGTTTTTTCCCCTGGGTGCATACATGGAGTACAGAGAGCTACTTGCTCGAGCTCGGTTTGCCTGCTTGGTACAGCTGTCTGTGCCAAAAGTGTTGCAACTGGTGGGGTTTATTAGCATCAAATAAACAAAATGTTTGTCTGTATAAGTATATATATACACACAGCAAATAAGGGTTCTTATTCTTGAAAGGGAATTCCCCTTTATTCCAGATTCCTTTTTCACCAATAAGCCTAGCAAAGAAGAATTCAGTCTAAAAGGCATTTGAAGGAAGAATTCCTGGAGTTAGACTTGCACAGAAAAGGCTCTCTTCATGGTAGATGTTTGCTGCCTGCAAACACATCTGAAACTGTTTATGTTCAAAGCAGAGAGGGTTCATCTTTTAAAGTCTTACTTTACAGTCTCTTAATTCCTTCTTCAGAATGTATTTTTTGAACCCTGCCTTTTTTTATCCTAATACGAAACACATACAGCCTAAGTCAGCAAATACTGAAGACGCTCCTTGTGCTTTGACGGACGGACTTTGCCCTTCTTGTGTTCTCGAGAGGGAACTGAACGCACCTTGACCTTCCCACTTAGTCATGGAAGTGCTGAGCAGTGTCCCATTAAAAAGATGTGGCAGTAAGTGATCCAGATTCCTGTTACAGCTTTGCCAGTGAAGGTTACCGGTGCAAAGCAATAAAAGATCAATAACAATTAGATAGAAATAATCACTAGTAGCATGCCTTCCTTATATAAAATAAAGGCAAAGCTGAAGAAGTCATTTGTCGTGCAGAGTGAAGCCAGCAGGAGGATGGGAGCTATGTAAAACCAGTACTGAAATAATTTGACAATTACTCTTGTGCTTATTCCTTTTGCCAGTATTCTGATGATGATTTATATCAATAATCAATTTCATTTCTGGGGAGCTTTTCATTGTGCAGGAACTCAAGGTGCTTTTCAAGCTTGCTCAGATTATAGATAGGGAAACCGTGTCAACCACCGCTGATTGCAGCTGTCTCCAGGATGAAGCACAGCTCCTTCACCGTGGGCTGGAACCTCACGAAACAGTGCAGGGAGGAATTGCAAACAGTGATACGGAGTGGAGGCTTCATTTTCATACCTACCTGAGCCCCCTCAAAACACTATGAGTCAGCATCCCATTTAACTCACAGAAAGGTGGATAATCCTTAGGTTTATGATTCCCATCTCTTCTCTCTTGATACTATGTTGTCTTTTTAGGTGTATGCATATATACACTTCCATTTTCCCGCTCCTGATTTTGCATGTCTCTAAGGTGGTAATGGCAGGGATATATTTGGGCTGAGCACCTCAACAGTACTCCCTTTGCTGCTTGGGCTAACAGCAGCATGAAGTGAGCTGATAACTGCAGTCACCACCCCAGCTCATTTCACACCACTGCAGGCACTGCGAGGAAAGCCTCCACCGCTTCACATCACATTTGGAGTCAATCCCGCGCTGCCACCCGCAGCGGCCCAGGAGACTTTTATAAGAGAAGCTGCCTCGCACGCTTTCCTAACAAGGGCTAGCTCACAGCCTCCGAAAGCTGTGCCCCCTGCAGACTGCTCTGGCACCAAATTAGATTGCACATCAGCATCTTCAGTGGAAGCAACATTAATGTGTGATTGAGATTTAATTTATTTCTCTCCATCTCTAGGCGATTTTGCTCACTGCTGCCAAGAGACAATTTACTCAGACTATTTCAAGGATATTGTAAATATTTGCTGCTGCACACATATAAAACAGGAGGCCTTAGTACTGAGGACAGAAGTCAGATTGTTGCTGGTGTTGGCTGCGTAGCTTTGCTGTGGTTTTGCTCAGTCCATCAGTGCTGGCCCTGTTTGTACCCTGTCTTGTTGTGTTTGTTTCCTGAGCTCTAGAGACTTCCTCCTGGGTGTTGCTGGTTTCATGTAATGGAAAGTCCTTCTTGGTGAGCTCTGCATAGTGCCTATGTCTTGAGATATAATAACTCACAGGAGGACTCAGATTTAGCTGACTTGACTGGGAAAGTGTGATACCGGTTGGTTTTAAATGTGTTGCAAACACTTGTTTCACAGTTAATGTCGGTGCTGTAAAGTAGCAAAATATTTGATTTCAAAGCAATGAACAACATGGTTTTAATTATTTATGCATCCATATATACACATACACATTATTACATAAATTTCTGAGACTGTAGCAGGCAATTGATAATAAATTTTAATTATTTGAAACCATGACTACACTGTCTCTAAAATCCAAACTATAACCAAAGGTTTCCAAATCTCCCAGTGAGAGTTTTTCCTGTTTGTTTGACCTTTTTTCAGTTTATTTTCAATTATGAGTAAAAAAATTCATGGCAAAAGCAACTTCAGGTCTTTAAAGAATGTGAAGTTTATTTCCTAAAATAAAGGAGACCTAAAATGGGGACCCGATGCTGGTGTCCTTCACTGCAGCACTATCCTACAGAGCACTGTCCTTGGAGAATCTGTTGGAGATCAGATTTATATGTTCCGTGGGGAATGGAGCAGGGCATCAGCTCGCCCATGCCCGGCCTCGCAGCACCCTCTGCTGTCCCCAGCGAGCCAGGGAGGCACTGCCATTGCCAAGCATCTGGAGGGACTAACCCTGCTGAAGGCAGAAAAAAGGCAGCCACCTGATTTGGAGCAACGGACGCGTCTCTTCAACATCATTTATCCTGGCAAACAGTGCTGCAGCCTAACAATGTATAGCTCTGGGTGGGAGTTGTTACCCAGAAGAGGTAGTAAAGGAGGGAAGTTTTCTGGTACAGAGAGGTATCTCCTAAAGAGCTTAGAGCTGTGAATATGTTCTAAATGAGCATATATTCTTAGTAACATTTTTTATGTTTCAGGGTAATCGGAACAGCCTAAGAATATTTGATAATGAGTCATGAACATATTTGAAATCTCTTAATGTACAGTGGTGAATTTTCTAGTTGAAATGAATGCTTTTTAAGCTATTAGCTCCAAATAAATGGAGATTTCATGTCTGTCTTGTGTAACTGATGAGCATGTGCATGTGCTGTTTTACAGATATTACCCTATGGGCCATCCAGTTTCCGTCCACCTTTACTTCCTTGCTGACCGTTTCCAAGGCTTCCTAATCAGACACCATGCAACCAATCTGGCTGTCAGTAAACTGGAAACTTTGGAAACCTGGGTGATGCCAAAGAAAGTCTTTAAGATCGCAAGTCCACCAAGCGATTTTGGAAGGCTGCAGTTCTCAGAGGTGAGTATTCGTAGCCACCCATGCACAATATCACAAGCCTCTGGAGAGATGGCATGCTAATTCAGCAGCCTTTTGAAACTGTATTTCTATGTAATTTTTAGGTGAGAGTGTCTCTCCAGTATAATGTTAAGATCTCTTTATTAAAGGGGATACCATTGCCAGTTCAGATCTGTGGTCAACCCTCACTTCTTACGTTACTTTGAGTATCCTCATTCCCTCTTGTTTTAAGGATGAACTGAAGTCATTTACTGTTGTAAAAGGGGTGCACTAACTTAAAAGTTTTGTGGCTGTGATTTTTGTGTGTGCTGTGAGAGATACCTGGGAAAAATGCCATGTTTCTGCAGCTCCAGACGTGACCAGGAATGTGGTAAGCATTCCTTTCAAGACCAGACTGAAAAAAACCTCATCAAGTTAGTGATAGTCAGACAATTGTGCCACATGAGCAGAATATTGATGTTGTAACACAAAAGAGAAAACTATCACAGCAGTGGCTGAGATTTCCCACAAATCCTGTTGTTTCTTCTAGGAACTTGTCTCAGGGTCTGACATAGAGTGTAAAAAATGTACCCTAAAATATATCAGGAGAGTTGACCACTAATAGGACCCAACATCTGTGTTCTGTTTTGAAGATATAACTCTCTGAGCAGTTAATTTCATGATTTTTCTTGTTAAGCCACAAATTTCAATTAAGGTATAAAATTGATTGAACAAATGTGTTCCAGTCATTATGGCCAAGTTCATAAATTACCATCTTCTTGGGCAATTAAGAAATGCCTCGGTAGGATTCAGTGTTTTGGTGTGCATGGCAAATCCATGACACTAATGTGCCATTAAAGAGATGGATGGAAAGTGTGTTTCATTTATCAATGTGTCTGATGGTAGGTTTGCCATTTCATGCAGTGATAAATGGTCATACAAGCTTTAATTCTGGTGATTTGTAGGAGTATTTCTGCTGTTTATTTGGCACTTCCAATCTTGCTTTCAGCCTCATGCCTGATCTGGGTCCTTCTTTTGAAAGCAACCAGGCTGGCAGCAGGAAGAGTTTTTTCTAATTGTATGATGAGAAGTACGTTGATCTCAGTGTTTTAGAAATCAGGTAAAAATCTTTAGAAAGAATACATCTGACTTATCTCAGTTGTAGGGAGGAAACAAACCTGGGACCAGATTCACTGGCCACTTGCCAGGTACCCCCTGGTCCCAGTGCATCGCTACCAAACCTTTTTTCCCCAAAACCAGCCCTGCAGCAACTGGGAGCCTGATCAGCAGATGTCCTGGAGCAGCAGTGCCCAATGTCAGCCTCCTCTGATGGAGGAAGCGGTGGCACAATGGTGACCTCTTCGCTGCACTGTGCCCACAGCCCTGTGGAGTATGTCGCCCTGCAGGGAGGATCCCTGGATCCCGTGGGACTAATGAGCCGCTCCTCATGGCCTCATAGACCACAGCTGGTCTGTAAGCAGCCCTGTAGGAACTGCTCCTGCAGTGAACCCGTGTGAGTGCAAAGCCTGGGAAGGATTTAATCGCTGGCGAGCTCTTTTTTCAGGCTAAGGAAGCATTTTCTTCTATTTGAAATGCACAAAACCAGATTTGGTGGATGCTTACTTGTTTTCATTATTTTTTCTTGCCTAAACTCTTTAATTGTCTTCTCCTTTCATAGATGATTTGTATTTTAAAAGACCAGGAGGTACAAAGTAAATCATTTAATCATTTCTTAATTGTTTATTTTACTTTCTTCCTTCCCCTGGCCTACAGGGATCTCTGCCTCTGAGCCAAATTATTCTCTCACCCTGGTATAAATCCAGCATTAACCTCTTCAGCTTCAGTGTGGCTGGAAAGCCTCTGTTTTGCTACTCTGAATGCCACTTCTTTGTCAAAGTCCAGCAAGTGTAAAACAAACTTGGTAGTTCAGCTGAAGGTATTGGTGTTTGCAGGTTAAGCGCCAGAAAAGAAACTTAAGATTTGTGCTTACTGGGACATATAACTGCTGGTTTGTACACAACTTTCACCCCTTGATCTGGCAGAAATTTAAAACTGAATGGGGTCTTTATAACTGGGAGCTTTCTTCCCTCTCCCAGCTCACACCAACGAGACAGGCAGGAAAAGCACAAATTTGAACATTGAATGTGCTCCCGAGTGTATTTGTGACCCTGATGCACAGCTGAAATTGCAGTGGAGAGGGTAGGATCTCTCCAGTCAGCCCTTCCTGCCCTCTGCTCCTTCACTTTGCTTCTCAGACTTTGCTTCCTGGGTAGCGGATTTCACCGTACACCATGTAAAGACAAGTGGAAAAAATCAGCTGGCCGGGCTGCTGAACGGCTGGTGGGGTTAATGGTAGCGTTTCAATGGCACACGGCTTCGGTCTTGGGCTGGGTAAAATAAAATAAACTTACAGGAAATCCAAGCAAGACGATTTCCAAGCATGAAACTCCCACACCTCCTAAAATTGGCTTGTGCACAGCACACACAGTATGTGTCCGACCAGCCTGGGCTCATGATGACTTTTACATGGAAGGCAGAAGATTGATTTGCTGTACAGTACTAAAAGTCTCAGCTCCGCGTATATCAGTTGAACACTAAGTTCATTTCTGGTCTTGTTAAGACTTGTGATTCATCACAGAGAATAAAATAAACTAGGTGGCAGGCAATTAGTGTGCATTGTGTGAACCTAATGGTCCTGTTTGTGGTGAGCAATGAGACACAAACCCATAATCAAGGCATAATTTATCTTGGGAAAATTTTATCTCGGGACTGAACAGAGATAGAAACAGGGGTTTTAAGCCAATGAGAGAGTTTCAGCTTTCAGAATGTACCCTGTGCACAGTGCCTGCTCTTGCAGCCCAAAATAATGATGATTAAAATAATGATGTGGAAAATGCCACTTTCTGTGCCACATCCCTTCATAATTTATCAGATATTCATTACTGCTTGATTTCATCCCATACTTTGTGTATTCCATTTGAAAATGAAAGCCTACTTACAATGTTTTAAGGACTATGAAAAATATTATAGGACCGTAGTATCTCTTGGCATGTAAAATCAGACATCTCAGTACTGGGAACTCAGCTCTGCAGAGTTCAAGGGAAGAGGTATAAACCTCTAACTAGTGCTTAAATAAAATTCTCTTTAAAATACTGTGCTTCTAAAACCAGCTTGTACTGTAAGCTGTGCAGCATGGGAGAGTGTGTCCCGGCTGGGAGCTGGACGTTGAGGACAGCTCCTGTAAAGAGCCGTGCACAGCACCTTGTGGTGGTCTGAGCCCCGGGTCAGGGCCATGCTGGGTGTCGCAGGGTGCCCCCAGGTGCCTTCCCTGTGTGTTGGTGAGGGCCTGCGCTGTGGCAGTGTTTTCTGCTGTTCTTTTTGTGCTGTTGTTTTCATAAACACACCTGACAGTGATGTTGTGACAGGCTCTCGTGTGAAGACACCAGCATGAGAATTGTCCCTTCCTCCGTGTTCTTCTCCCCTTTGGCTGTAACTTTTGGTTTATGTTAGGGAACTGAACAACGTGCCTGCACAAAGTTTAACACCCACCCAACAATTGTGTTATAATTTTTCCCTGAAAGTAACCTTTGGTCTTCTATGCACCACTCTATTCTGTGCATGAAAAGGTTGAAGCACAGGGATTATAACTTTCTGATCTTTTTTTCCAGAGTTGAGAGATTAAAGAGGGGGAATAGTTAGATGTTGGGGATGAATGTTTAATTTTTGAGGATAAAGTAAGATTTCTTAAGGAGTTCTTTCTGAAGTAAGGAGTTCTTCAGTAAGAAATAACAAATGTGGTGGTAGAGCTTCCTTATAGGCTTCTCTTTGCCCAGGAGGGTGTAGATTTGTTTCACATGTTGTGGCTTTATTATTTCCAGGTCTCTTGAGCTCCAGTAGGTGTGACATGGCCGCACTCAGTGGAGGCTGGCAGAGTAGATAATAAGATCTGGTCAGGAAATTTTCTTTCTCAGCTGATTTCCATACATATTCAGTCAGTCTTGTCAGGGGAGTACGCGCTGACAGCTCCTTGAGGCAGTCGATGCTTGGGTCTGATATCTGGGCTACGCTGTCTGCTTTGATTAGCTGGTGTGCTAGGTGAAATACCTCTGAAATACCAGCGATTCTGCTGTGTTGATTGCAGAGTAGTGGAAGGCTCATTTTGTCTCATGTTCTGCAGTGTCATAGACCGGTAGGAGGAATTTCTATGATGACAGATGGATTTAGGATGGTAGGTTTTTATTCTACTGGCCTTGTAGCTTTTTGCTTGCAGTTGTCCTGTAATTTGTCTGCCAACCACAGTGATTTATTTAGAAGCGACTGGGGATTGGACAGTTTCCAGTACAGGTATCAGTGGTAGGAGACATCAGGTAATTGTTATGTTTTACAGATTTGTGGGGATTTTGGCATTATATTGGAACCACTCATTCTCATCAAATGAAATGAAATCTAGAAGAAAAATTTCTGAAGCAAATGAGCTGCAATTATTTGTTATGCTTTCAGGAAAGCAGGATCTGACCATACCTGTGTGAGGTGAAGATTAGGGACAAGGACAGTTCTGTATTTGGTAAATCTTCGATATCCGCATGTTCTGAAAGAGGGGATCTTGTCTGTATGTGCATGGGCCTTCAGAGACAGCTTGAAAGAATCCCATGATTTCTGCATAGGGAACAAATCAACTCTTAGGTCATCTGCACTGTTTGTTTGGAGATTAAGGCCAAAGAAGATCTGAACTATGAGGGATTTCAGTACCAGGCTGGCCAAAACATCTGTATGTCTCTCCAAGGAATGACATCAGATGTCTGCTTGCCAAAAGAAGCCAAGGGGTTCTCCTGTTCTTCACTTCAAATGGGGTCCCTCAAATCTTTTTGTGTTTGGTATTGACCAGTTTTGATTTGAGACCATGAGAACAGGACCTCATAGGACAAACGAGGTAGGCTTTTGCAAACATGCTGCCTTCAGTACTGCAGTCCAATAGGTTGCCTTCTTGAGAGTTGATGGAAGTGGTTTGTTAATGGTCAGCCTCAAAAACACATGGTAGATTTAGTGCTGGGATAGTAAGAAGTCTGACGGTTGGCCTAAAATGACCACTTGCTACATTTTCATGTGATCTGTTTAGAGATGTTTATTGTCAGTAGTGTACGAGTATTAATGGCAGCAGCTTTTAAGTTTGTATCACCCAGTGGGTTATGGGTGAACCATTAAAATTCATATAAATAGCACTGAAATATGAAAACTGCTAGGAAAAAGAAAGGTCCATTAAATGTTTACACTAGGTTGTGAATCAGCTGCTTTACTGTTAGTTAGTGAATAAATAAAAAACAATGTCAGTATTATGACAGTAAGAAAAGAGTTTACCAGAAATAACTTTGTACATCAGGCAGGAAGGGAGTGCGAGGAGACAATCTCTTGTGGATAGACTGTAGTAAAGAACCCGATGGAACTTGTCCTGCAGTCAGCAAAAGCCTCTTCCTTGGTCTCAGCAGTAACTGGGTAGGTCTCTACTGTGGGTCTGTCTCCCAAATGTATAATATTTTCATGACCCAGGAGATGGTGAGGGGAATTTTTTTCTATGCAAAGGCTGTGTTCAGTCACTAGGCTTGGTCCTTTATTGACTGCTTCCATCTGGAGGAAAAGGAGAGCTGCTATAGCCTGTTATGTCACTCGTAACGTAAAGAAAACCCTTACATTGATCAACAGTAGAAAATTGGACCAAAAGAACAAGCCTTGCATTTGAGGTTGTCTCACAACTTCTGTACATGTCATGTTCTTAAGTCATGTTGCTGTCAGCCTTTATATGTATGCAAAATTAATGTGGTTAAAGAAATATGATTTGTGTGTCTTGAGAACCCTTATTGGACATTGGATGCTTACAGAGATGATGTTAGCAGCAATGTGGTCTTCAATTTCAGATTGGCACCGAATGGGACGCCAAGGAAAGGATTTTCCGGAATTTTGGAGGACTCCTCGGGCCGACAGATGAGCCAGTTGGCATGCAGAAATGGGGAAAAGGCCCCAATGTCACCGTTACTGTCATTTGGGTGGATCCTGTTAATGTAATCGCAGCAACATATGATATCCTCATTGAATCCAGTGCCGAATTTACTCACTACAAACCACCTTTGAATTTGCCCCTGCGACCTGGTGTCTGGACGATAAAAATTCTGCACCACTGGGTACAGGTGGCTGAAACCAAATTCCTTGTTACTCCTCTCACCTTCTCTAATCGGCAGCCTATCAAACAAGGTAAGTTTTATTATTTGGTACAGGAATAATACAGTTATTGTGTCTGTATTCACTGTAAATGCTGCTGTTAAAAACAAAAGTAGCACTGTATTGGAAAAGGAGAAAAGAAAGGAATTTTATAGATACTAAATCAGAAGAAATTGTTGCCCTAAGACAAGCAGAAGTGTCTGTATCCAGTCTGTAAAACACAGCCACTTTGAACAAAAAGGCTATTTATATCTTTAATATATGTACAGCTCAGAATCCAGAGAACGTCAGATTCTCAGTAATCTAACAGCTATCGTAAAAGCCATCATTTAGAAATAGAAAGAAAAATG
The DNA here is from genome assembly GCA_028565335.1 of Limnodromus scolopaceus. Classification (NCBI taxonomy): domain Eukaryota; kingdom Metazoa; phylum Chordata; class Aves; order Charadriiformes; family Scolopacidae; genus Limnodromus; species Limnodromus scolopaceus. Next base: position 9,834,988 of record JAOXNO010000070.1, on the reverse strand, counting down.
GACCTTTCTCTGCTGCTCTTCATTCACATTTGGTCATCTTGACGAAGTCTGTGTGTTTAATGATAAAAGCATTAATACACAAAATGCTGAATTAGAGAAAGTTACCAGAGCTCAGCTGACATGTTGTCAGGTCCAGGCACTCACTCTTGCCTGATACCTGCTGGAGGCTTCTCAGTACATGCCAAGCAGTTGTGTTATAGAAATACCTGTGGATACAGCAATCCCAGTAAGTGCACTATCAGACCCACACTGACATTTTTTAGAAAGAAACCACTTTCTTCCCTACTACAGCAACCCTGAGCCATCCAAATACAGATTTGGGTGTCCAGGCTCCCAGCAGCCGTTTGCACTGGCACAGGCGTTGTTCAAGGGCTCGGGTCTTCAGCCAGTGCCGAGGACACTGGGCTGAGAGAAGAGAGAACGTTTGGTAGCCCACCTGTTTTCTTATTCAGTAAAATCAAAACAAGTTTGTTGCTGTGAATATCTTCACCATTCTTCTTAACGTGCTCAAGTGTTTCCATCTGCCCAGTATTAATATTCATAACTTTAGACATCTTAAAGTTGCTAGATACATGAATGATCCTATTAAGTTTTCAGAAGTTCTTCTTCCTGACAAAGCAGCAAATAAACTAAGTCAGGCATTTACCTTCGAGCATAACACACTGCTTCTGTAATGCAAACACCACCAGACAACTGCTGAGAGCTAATGCAGCCCTTATCTTGCTCAACAGGAGCTTGATTCTACACATTTCTCAGCAGAAGAGCTAACTTACTGATTTCTTCTCCTAACATTTGGTGGCATCATTTCTTAAGCAGAATCTAAACCACCACCAACCTGCTGCTGTTATTAGCTAATAGGCAATGATAAATTACGAAGAAACGCCATGTGTAGAAGAAATAAATTTTTAAAGTTTGGGGCAACCTACTTCTAAACACAGCTGTTACTGACTTGTCTCCTGGAAATTAATGGATTCCATGTTTTTTGCTAATCTAACAGTTAAGGCATAAATTGGATGGAAAAAGTGGCACGTAGCTAGCAACCTTGCTGCTTTTCCCTACAAAGTGAAAGCTCTGTGGACAGTTAAGTGTGTCTCACTCTTCAACTGTGAGCCCACGCTTTATGGTGTAAAGGCAAAGCTTCCTTTCGTTCAAACTCTGAATCTGGAGTAATTCTGCTGAAATTATGGAGTTACTCTGTCTTGCCCATTGATACACAGGGAGAAGATCTGGCTCATAGTTTTTTGTCAAAGAGCCCTGTTCGTTCATATGGTAACTAGATTCTACTGTAGGATTTAAATATAAAGCTTGGGAACAATATTATCTGGGAAAAAAGCCTCAGGGGTGATTTGCTACTGATGATGTGATGTATAATCTCCAGATGTCTGAGGCATGAAGGTAGAGAAGAAAATTAATTACAGGGGCAGATAGTGACACTCCACTGTAGTTAGAATTGTATTTACAATGCAAATTCCTGTTGTTTGGGTTTTTTAAAGCTTTCTGTCTCAGTGACACTATTGTGCTCTATGCAGGCAATTGTCATTTAGCTTTGATTTCCAGCTTCTGTCAGTTTGTCACCACTTTATTATTTAAATATATTTTCCTCTACCAAATAAAGGCATTGTGAGAGTATGACAGAAGAATTAGTACTTCTGAAAGAACCATTTCTGTTATTGTTGTAAACAATGCAAAAGCTGCCAAAAATCTTCTAAAATGAAGGAATAGTGTTATTGTCTTGTCTTAACACTGAAAATAAAACATACATCAGATTTAACCAGGAACTGTCAGCAGAAGAGTAGAATATGTTTTATCAGGGATTTCTTAAAATTTTGTTCTTCCAACCATCCTCCCTCACCCCCAGATCTCCTGCTCACCCCTCCAAAAAGAAGAGAGAAAAAAGACAGAAAAAAGTTGTAGCTTTTGTCAGAAAGATTACCCTGGAAAGTAATTTGCTACTCCAGAAGCTTTTTGAATGACTGATATATTTCGTACCACTTTGCATGTCATTTACTTGATAATGATTTGGCCCCCTCTGTCTCGTATACTCCAGATGTAGAAACTGGAGTCCGCGTAGTTAGATACATAAAAATCTGTCTGTGGTCTCGTGTGTAATTTGTCTGTGTCATTCTAAAAAGCACTTGCACAAATCTGGCAGCAGCGCAGCAGCTGCTAAAATCTTGTATCTTGAGAGCACGAACACGGCAACAATCCCCGTATTTCCTGAATCATTACTTACCTACACATCACTTCAGCACAGAGCACAACAAGGCAAAGTTGCTTTCGGTTCCCTAGCATCATGAAGGGAGCCACTTGCTCCTCTTTTGAATAATGAAAGCGAAACGTGTTCCTTCCTGTATCATGACTCTCAAAAATCGTGATTAGAATTCAAAATAAAAAAATTAATCATGGGACAGCTACCAGCAAAGATGTTTTATTTAGCAGTTTATAAAAACAGCATATGCAGCTAGTTTATTAATTTTCCATTCCCATTTATTTATTTATTTTGGCTTAGAGTCTGCATGCAAGTAAAACGATAAAGGGAAATCAAGAGCAGGTGTCTTCTTTGATATTATGTCCAGATGTGCATAACTGACACAACGTAAATTGTTTTAAAAACATTCATTGACATTTTCAAAAGCTGGGTCTATGAGAGTTAGAGAGATCGGTTCTTATGTGGAATTACTGAGTATGCTGGGAGGTTTGGGGTGTTTTCACTGTAAATGAGGCTCCCAAAGCTATTTCAGTGGGAAGTCTAGAATCTGATGTTATTTATTCTTTCTCGCTCCTCTTCCCCCTCCAGTCATCCAAATCTGTGTCTATTTTCTCTAGTGTGAGTTGTGTCAGTGATCAGCTCTGCCTTCAGCAGATCCTCTGGCTCAAGAGTGCTTTCAAGTGTTTGCCTGGTTGGAGAAAGAAAAAAAGAAAAGGAAATTAAAATTAAGTGAATTTATGAGACAAATCATTTGGAGAAATCACGTTCACGTGCTCCACCAGTGTCTCCTTTCTCCTACGTCCCGCACAGCCAGATTCTTTTATACTTCTAAATGGCGATTTTGAGTTTCTCACCATATGGCTGAGTGTGTTAAAGCCAAGTACTCTGTGCTTACTGTAAGGACACGGGAGAGCTGCCAAGGACCAGCAGGACACCCCAGGATTAAAATGTTACATTCCCTCTCTGTCTTGGCACATGTGGAGGAGACAAAACAGGGAGAAGATCAGTAGAAGATCACTAGCAGTGATAATAGACAGGAATGGGGGCTTCTTGCTGTCTGCTTTAGGCAGACTGAATTTAAGTGCCGTTCGGAGACTCAAGACCAGATGTCCAGGTCCCCTACGTAGGGACTGGAGAGGAAAAGCCAAACAACAGGTATAATTCAGAGCATTTAGCCAGCAGTTGGCAGACTATAATCCAAGTTACCAAGCAGATTTCAATTCCTAAGAAAACAGTGAAGTCAGTCGAGGTTGGCTCTGCATCCCCATCATCCCACTTTCCCACCCTTCCGTGCTCTACAAAGTCTTTGTGAAGCTGTCATGCCAAGTGTGATCACACGTGTCTCCCAGGGGCACCAAGAGGGGCAGAGAATAAGCCAAAGCAATTTCATTTTTAAATTTGAGTTTATATTCATGACAAAGTTTCCACAGTGATCTCCCAGCTGGAGTGACAATAATGAGTTGTCATGCATTTAATCTATAGTACCTGTTTTCATTAAAGCTAAATAGGTTACTGTGAGCTGGTGGGCAGATTCAATTCTGGGGCAGAAAAAGCCCCAAATCTCAAGCTGATACCAAACACTGGCTTGAAGATAAATAAATGAATAAATAAAACCCTTCTTCCTTCAACCAAGGAAGGCAGTGAAGAAGAGCATTCTCCTTCTTCGCCTTAAGAGAGACCTTTCACGTTGGTACCTAGCGTGATCGCTTGCTCTGGATGCAGGGCTTCTGATCTCTGCTGCTCCACAACAGGACAGGGAGCCTTAAACACCAGCTCTTGGTCCCTGCACCCTCTAACTGCCACCACCTCTTTCAAAGGCTTGATGGCATTCGCAGACATCCTGCGCTGCACACATGCATCTCAAAGGCCTTTTAACCTAATCCATATTTATAGATCATCTTAATTAAGTATATACTGGGAAACCTTTGTTTTGCTGTTGGATGTTTGCAGTGGCTCAATCAATTCTAATTGCATCTATACGGATTATAAAGTGGGTGGCAACTTGTGTCAGAACTGCTGTGATTTTTTTAAATTAACCAGAGGTAACGTGACATGTTCTTGATAAACGCGGTAACAGCAGCAGGCAAGCGCACGGCTGCAGAAAAGGAGACATGCCCTGGAATCGTCATTCCGAGAAAAACCCTGAAGACAGGGATTTGCTTTGAAATTTAGTTCAGATCCAGTTGACAAGGAGTCGATTAGCTTCACAATGAGCAAATGCAGCACTGTCTTGTTTGCTGCAAGAGAAAACAAACAAAATGTCAATAAAAAATTACCTCTTTGCCAGAGGGTTTCAACACAATTCGAGTGAAGAAATAAAGCTGTACATTCTGTGTTGCTTTAAAAAAAAACCACAGGTCTAGCGCCTTGATGTGTACCGAGGTAACCACATTTTTCATTCCTAAGCCCACTCTCTGTCTAAACTCATTTGCTTTTTCTGCAAAATGAAGAACAAACCCACACAAAAATGCTGAAATCCCAGCCTATGCGGCTGACTACAGGCTGTGTATTTAGTCCAGAGAAGTTATACTGAGAGAAGTCAGTTGAGAAATGAAGTGCTCTTCCAGAGTGAAGAGCAAACAAAAATGGGGGACAAAAATAACTCATTTGTAAAAAACTGTAATTTAGAGTCAATGGAATATATTCTGCATTGATACATGTCCTCCTGAAGTCAAAGGGCTATTTGGATGTGTTTGCTGGCAAAAAAATCTGGCTTAATGTCTCCAATTCAGCTAATTTTGAATTGGTTGCTCTAACTGTACAGATTTAAATGTCTAAACACACATCTCATAGAGGCAACCCTTACATTCTTCATTATTTTTTCATGAGCAAGGACTGAAGACTCAGTGCTTTAAAAGCAGCGCAGTAGCTCCATCTATAAGTAGCTACTTCTATACAGTATTTCAGGGTTTAGGATCCACACTGTCCCTCTCCTATCCCAGCCCAGTACGTTGCAGTCATCATTATCTCTCTTTTTTTTTTTCCTTTAATGCAAAGTGGAATAGCTTACATCTCCTGTAGCTCGGATGAGAAGTATCCTCCCTACTTTCTCCTGTGAACTCTTTAACAGAGACATGGAGGCTCCAGGAGAGGGTTCTGGGTTGAATCGTCAGCGTTTCCTATCAATTAGTGCACAACTCTGCGCTCAGACTGCTGTTACCCAGCTCCTCCTTTACAGGACATGCAGACACCTAACTTGGGGTGTTGGTTCTGCTGTGGGGCCAGACAGTCCCCTACCAGCACTGCCTCAGGGTTTCATCAGGGGTCTCACAGCAGAGCACACGTTCGCTGCACTCAGCAGTAGCCCTTAACACACTGAAAAGCATAGTTGTTTGTTGTCAGTGCTGTCCTCAGCAGTCTTTTCTTTTTCTGTCTGCTGATAATATTTGTTTCTTTTCAAAAAAGTGTATCTTTGGTCACATTTAACACCTTCTGGAGCAGAGCACAGCAGTCACTTGGTGGCACAGACCAGAACAGCACATCCAACACAATTACAGCAATAGCAGACTGTAGAAATTTAAATTTGTTGAACATGCTGAAGTTATCACCCTTATTTTGGCAAAAGCAGCCCACTGATCTTAAACAACAAAGGTCAGAGAAAAAGATGATCTCCTGCTGCATCACCAGCACTGGGTCCTACAATATCTGTAGGTTTCATTCCTTCCAGTCCTGATAATCCACCAAGTCCTAAAGCCTGGGACAAGTGTGAGGCTATGCCAGAGAGAAGAGAAGTTCCATTTCATCCTGTTATTTGTCTGAAAAAAGGTCTCTCTTGTTCCATGCACTAAACACATGCACAACAGGCTTTAATTCAACAAGCTCTCTGAATTGCCTGTTTCAATCAGATGATCCTGCTAGTAATGCCAACTCTTATTTGTTTTGGGATTTTTACTTAGAATGTTCCTATTTAATTAATATGTTGACAAACAGTCTTCCATATTTAATTTCCTCCTTCCAAAGGAGGAAATTTAATCATGTGTACTTGTTCTGTTTCTTAATCTGCAGTGCTCTGGCAGAGCACACTTCTGACATATGTGCATGGAATAAACTCATTTTAACTAGAGGTTATTGTGAATAGCTACCATTTAAAATAAAAAGAGGAGTTTAGGTGAATGCAGGAACAGTGAAGTGATGTATAATGGGGATGGGGATGTGCCGGACTAATTTAATTGGGTATTTGAAGTAGTGGACTTGCACAGTATTTGACATTAAAGACTTTGTAAATGTAACAGCAAAGCTCCAAGTAAATGTCCCTTTTCCCTCTAAATAAATGTACTGATTTATTGCCAGGGCCTGAGATACTGTCCTCTGCCTGGAAGAAAGGGCTCAGTGTCAGGCCACAGTGCAGGCAGCAAGGACATGTGGAAGGAATTGCCGCCGTGAATATGTAATTCCTGGCCTCTAAGCGCTCTCAGAGCGTGGTGGCTTTCCTCGCCTGGAGCGCCCTGAATGGGCCCATTTTGTGTTCTAGACAGTGTGTACGTTGGCAGAGCTCAACAGCTCCTCTGTGCTGCCAGAGCGAGGATGCTGGGGAAGTCAGCTGAGAACAGAAAGAAATGGTTGAAAATGTACTCCCAAGAGGCACACAGTGAACATTGTGGAGGGCCCATTCTGATTTCATGAGCAGCACCTTGGTCTGCTCTCAGACCTTAAGAAGTCAGACGGCCTTAGACGAGAGCAATATGACCCTCAGTGTCCAGCTGAAGGTCTTTGAAGGCATTACCACAGCCTGACAATGATTTTTACTGCAATATTGCACATTTGGGGCAATGTACTGCGTTTTGCTACAGAAGAGTTACTGTAAGGAAAGTAAGCACAATGCAAAGAAAAGTGTCCGTAGGAAATGATTATGATCCATCATTTGGCACAAGAGCTGGAAATATAATTGTCATTAGTGAATACTTTCCCAGCAGGACAGAGCACTTCCAGGAATGATGCTGGGGCAACACATATTTTGTTATGGGTCCAGTCTGTCCAAGGCCGTGGTGTTGTCTTTCCAGTGACAGGAATGGCACCACTCGGTTTGTGAGGCAGACTGAGCTAACAAATGTTGTGACTTTTCCACAGCAGGGCAAGGTTCATCAGTTTAGAAAAAAAAAAAAACCAGGCAGAGATTTTGGCTCTTCCTCCTAGACAAATCAGCGATAGCACTTGACGGTCTGACAAGGGCTGTAGCCTTCTCGCACCCAGCGTCCTTGAACTGTTTCCCAGTTTCAAAGCACAGCCATCCCTGGGTGTCCACAGGGGTAACTGCAGCTGCCTGGGGCTCATCTCCCAGGCTGCTTCTGCAGTGAAAGAGGCAATATTAGCTTTTCCTGAATGCAAAATGGGTTTCTCCTGAGGAGGAGCTGCACGTTGATCAGGCTCCAGGTACAGACAGGAGCTCGTAGCTGGAATGCCCTTGAGGCTGTGTTGTGTTGTGCTGTGCCAAACAGCTGTGTGTCCTGCTGGGTGTCCTACAGCTCTGGGAACACCCGTTGTACAAGATGATAATAAAGACGACACTGCTTTCAGCCTCAGTGCTTCGTCTGCTCTCGCAGCGCTTGCAGGGTTAGCATCGTGGTGAGCGGAGCTCATGGTGGTGAGCATGAGGAGCTGAAGAGCTGAGTGCAGCCAGTTGTCCTCAGGATGCAGTGTCTCCTCAGTGCTGGGGAAACGGACTGTAGGACACCACTAATGTTTGCTTTTCATTTGCAGTACGCTTAGATCCTGAAGGTTGGGTTTGGGTTTTTTTTTTAATGCACTAACTTTTGGGTTTATTTCTGCATTTCCAGAGGAAGCCATGAAGTATCACAGTGGGCCTCCAAAGAATGCGTACATGGAGCAGAGCTTTCAGGGCTTGAACCCCGTGCTGAATATCCCCATCAGTGCTGCCCGCATGGACCAGGCCAAGAGGAACGCGGGGCTCGTGGGCACCCAGCTGGAGGCCTGGGTGGACTCTCTGGTCGGCAGCATCTGGTCAGCTGTGGACATCTGCAGCACCGGCCCCACCGCCTGCCCGGTCATGCAGAGCTGCGCTCAGACAGCCTGGAGCTCGCTCAGCCCAGACCCCAAATCCGAGCTGGGACCCGTCAAACCCGACGGTCGCTTGAGGTAGCATCCGGTACACTCTCCTCCGGCATAGGTTTTTAAAAGGGAATTTAACCTTGCTCATATGTGAATCTTGCATCAGATTTCAGACACCTAAGGGAACATTATATTTTTTTGTTACTTATTGCAATATAATTAATTTTTTTAAAAAAAAAGGAAAAAAAGAAAAAGCTCTGACAAGGCCTTTGGCACTGCCCTCTCCATCAGCTCTGTCAGGAGCAGCCTTGGTCACCCCGCGGCCTCTGCTGCCCCGTAGTTCCCAGCTGCACCACACACCCTCGGTGGGTTTTGAAACAGTAGCAGCAAGCCATGGAGAGGGCAGTGAACGAGCAGCTGCCAAAAGTGTTTTTTAAAAATAAATTTGTACCTCTGCTGTTTCATAGGCTTTCATTATTTTGCTACCATGAATAAATCACAGCAAAATTCCCTTTACTTACATTTCCTGGGGAGGTTGGTTACTGCAGGCTGGAGCCTGTATGGCCGCATTACCTCACAGAACATGGAATAATTATGATACACCCTCACTCTTTTTTTTTTTTTTTTTTTTAATAACACAAACAAATTCTGGACTCAGCTAATGTCTGTTGTTATCCTAGTTAGAGAAAATGAGCAAAAGCAGAAACTTTCAGATTATTTTCAGAGATTTCTTAGACTAATTTCATTATAAACTCTAAACGGAAGCAGTGTTTTGCTATGTTAATCTTTTATGTCTCATTCAGTCAGGTTCAGGATCTGGGAGTGTTAGTTTAAAGAATAAAGAAGCATTTTGGATTTCAGCCCTTTCAAATCTGCAGGTTTTTTTTCCAAGCCCACCAGCACCTAAGCATTTTCACAGATTTCCAGTACAGCAAGTGTGTATTTCGGGGGTGGGTTGTGATTTGTCTGCTCACACCCTTTGCTGATTTTGCTCATGAGCCGAGCTTAGTGTTTTCTCAGGCAGTGGAGTTGCACAGAACCAGTAAAATGGTAGAATTGGGACCCAAGTCTGCAACAACACATTTCTTCCTTAGTTTGAGTAGCAGCTAGTAAGTCTTAACACTAATTCCCTCCCTTGATCTCAGATATGCCAGCTCTTCATGAAGAAGGGTCCTTCTAGGCTTGTGCAGGGCATCTGGAAGGCTGTGCGGGACATGGGTTCCTGACCGAAGCCACGAGCTGGCCGTGAAGGAGAGCAGTTGTTTCTCAATGCTTTTACTTTATTCTGTCAGCAAACTATACCCTTCCCCATCTTCAGAATTTCTAGCAGGCTGCATCCTGTTTTAAATAGACATCTTTTGCATCATTTTAAGCTGCATTTTCTACAGTAGGAAAAACTTCCTTTACATTCCAAGAACTTTTTAAAATACAGGCTTTATATGCAAAGTCATCTCCAACTAATGCATTTTACATTAGCATAAAGCATGCACTCTGTTGTTGCTGTGGTAATCTCATGTTAACGACGTAACCCAAAATGCCTATTAAAAGCTATTGGGTTAATTTGGAAAAAAATCCTGTTGATGTACTAAAGTAAGGTATCTGTTTACCCTTCTATGTGTATGACTAACTTGCTGCTGAGAGTTAAGCATCCACATCAGGAGGGAAACAGACCCTTAAATCATTCCATAATCGCATCGTACCTCTCAGAAAGGTTGAATTCCCTTTTAAACAACAGTTGTGAGATGATCATAACACACAGATCCCAGTGGCTTGTAGTGTCTCTCTCTGTAGTATTGGTTTAAAGCTACTCGCAGTTTGCTTTGGACTTGAAATTGCGGTGTCAGCTGTGCTGGCATTAAGGCAGAGCATTGAAATGTTTATCTGGCACAAAAATGGATGCATAGAAGGAAGAATTTAGGTATTTATTATTTATGTTTTAGTCAATGACTAATTAGTAGGTGCTGCTTTTGCAGCTTGAAGATTATGTTATCTTACTAACTGAAGATGCCTTTATTAAGAAAAGGCCTTCCTCCCCTAACACCTCCCTTTCTTTTTTGTCTTGATTTTGACACTCACAAGAGCCGTAGTTTTAGGAAAGCTTGTAGCAATGAGAGTTGGTTGAAATATTTCAGTCAAGATAAATGTTCCAGCTTTTCAACTGGCTCTAGAGGCAAGCGTGTTTAAAACCAGGGTTGCCAACAGGTTTATATAATAGAAACACAGTGTTATTACTTACTCAGTAGGGTTTTTTTAGCAGTGCTTGTTTTTAAATGTAACATTCCTTCGTGAAGTTCAAATTTTCTGGGGACCTCCAATCCTCACTGTGAAATCCAGGGCTTTAGTCACACTGATGCAATGGCAACTGCACCGTTCAAGCCCTATGGATTAAATGAAGAACACCATATTTAGGGCACACGATAAAATTCATTGACAATCCTAGTCAGTGATTGTTCTCAATAAGACTACCGGGGTAGACACAAAACCTTCAGTCTGTCGTGTACATGAGCATATGTATAAGGGTGCACCCACACACACACACGCAGATAACTTGGTTTTTAAATGTGATACTTTTTTACTTCTTAAACAGGAATCTTTTTAAGCGCTTTGTTTATAAGTTTTCATTATTAATTAGACAAAGCAGAAGGTGGCAACAGTCCTATCTTCTGTGGGTAGAAGAAAATCTGCCACTTTTATCATTTAAAATGTAAGATGCAAATTGTTTTGTTTTAGTACAAAAAAGGGAAAGAAAGAAAATGGTTGCTGATATATATATTTACATTATGTGCTAAGTTCAAAATGTCTCAAAGCAACATTTAAGTTAGTTTATTTTCTGAAAGACAGAAAGCTTCTACACAAAGAAGTTTTGTAGCAAGCTGTCAATGCCAGTGCTGCTGTTAAAACATATGATGGAAAACTCAAGAGGCTGGACCTGGAGTCCTTTCTCAGGCAAAACTTCCACAGAGTGTTCATGCTGAGTAAGGACTTCAGACAGTATGCTGTGAGTAAATACTGGCTGTGTCTGAAGTTATCAAAGGATGAGCTGCCACGTTTGGAACATCTTCTGGGGACACTGTCGAGCTTTGGACCTAAACAACAACCTGCTGACACAGATACATGTTATATATAGGACACTGTGTCTGAGTTACAAAGTGCTGTAGTTGTGAAGAAAAACCATAGAAAGGAGGGCTCTTTGTGTCAGGGATCAGAACTTGCTCCAGGCTGATTCTGTGGTAGTGCTGCTAAGACCAACATCCCCTACTTAGTGGCTTTTCTGGTTCTGAAATGGCACATGGAGCCTATGATGAATATTCTATATTGTTAGAAGAGAATAACTTCACAGATCTTACATTTGGTGAAAAGGAGAATTCAGAGCAGGGACCCACAGTTCGTATAAAACAAGAAAGTTATGCATCTTCATTTGAATGTGCAAGTGTTATTTTCCAATCACGCTGGCTGGTCCTTGTTGAATGGGACTCAAACTGAAAGCCAGTTTTGATCAAAATCCCTTTCTATGGGAGAGGGGTGTATTTCCCTGTGCACACCTCTGTCCTGTGTGCAATGCTTTGCTCGTTTAAATTCCCTGCCCATTCTGCGCGATAGCCACATAACACTTCTGTGATCCATCAGTATTGCACAGAAAGGGTATGTGGCAAAATGTAGAACATCTAAATATGTGATTTAATGAATTATGGCCAAAGTCAGTGTTAGCATTATGCAGACTTGTTTATATGGTAATGTTAAACCTTGAGGCTAATAGAAATAGCTCAAATTACAATTTATTTTCAGATTTGTCCAGTTCTTTCTTTGATGGCATTTGGACATTGAGTAGTAATTTTTGTAGTTTCATTTTCCGTTATTCAGGGGTTTTTTAGAATTGAAATTATGTCTTAATTTTTTTGTGCTCTCGGCAAGCAGAGAATTTTAACAATTCCTTCCTTCATGATAACAGGTGTTAACACGGGGAAGTCCATCTGTATCTCTGTTGTTAAGCCTTTGTTATTGCAAAGCCCAGAGATACAGGAATGTGCATTCGTGTGTTACAAATTGACTTTCCTGGGTATTGGCTTCAGTGCGCGATGCATGTACAGTTGTTTAACAGCATATTAACAATGATCCTGCAGCACCTTCAAAAGGACCAACTAATGTGTATTCACCTTCTGCCTGTCTCCTAGAGCACTAATTGCCATACTAATGAAGTTTTCATCACTCTTAGCTACGATCATAGTGAACAGAGTAGTGAAATCAGTGAATCAGAATGGGGATATTCTAAACCTGGCCAAAGTGTAAAGAAGATTCTGAAACTTTGAAAAAGTCTTACACAATTGTGCTGCAACAAAACTTAGAACAAACCAGGCCCCTTCTGCACAGCAAGGCTGAGAAACACTCATACCGGGAGATCTCAGCTTTAATTTCTCCGATTAGAAAAAAAAACCACGAACAAAAAACAAACAAACAAAAAAAAAACCCAAACAAGATCCAGATTTTTATTGTGGCCAGGCAATGAGGACCAACTTTCTGTTGATTTCTCTAATTCTCTTTCATCACAACTGTCAGAGAACTGCCAGCTTGCCTCCAGCTATCACACCCTCCTTGCTGTCTTCCCAGATCCCAAAGCTTCAGGATTTGGCCACATGAAACCTTGGCCGACTCCACCGCTTTCCGTTGAGCAGGAAGTTTTGTACTTGCCTGAGCCAAATCCCTTAGGCTTCTTCAAAAACCCTAGCTGCACATCAAAAACGTTTGCTTTTCAGAGTAGCCTTCAGTCAGCTCAGTACTAACACATGTGAAGGAGCTGGTAAAAGTAATAGCAATTATCTTTTCCTGATTTTCAGGCATGGGTATTTAATATATGTAATAGTAGGTTTGGTTATTTCAGCAACAGAGTAAGACCGACATGGCGGAAAGTGGCTAGTGGCGTTTCCCACTGTCCCTTGCTTCAGGCTGGTTGTGAAAAGATAATGATCCATATGTGCTTTTACTTCAACCATTTAAGGCCTCCAAGATAGTCTTAAGGATTTGTAGGACATTACATTAAACTAATATTAATGGGCAATTGAGCGCATCATGTAAAAAAGTGTTTCCAGACCAAAGCCTCAGGCTTCTGCCGAGACAGCTTCAGGGCTGATGCCCACAGAGAGGGCATCAGAGAGGGAGTGATGCGGCGTTGGAGGGACAGGACACTGCCCTTTGAGAGGGCCAGCAGGGGTTACTGAGAGCAGGGAGCCCTGCTGCAAAGCCCCTGCTGAGGGAAGGCACTGCTGCAACCCAGCACAGAGGAGCCAAACAACTGTGAATTAGGGTTAAGGGCAGCAAGGAAGAGTTTGTAAGGATGTACCTTTTTTCCTGTAGGCTCTTCAAGAGTGAGCAAATGCTCTGATTTGTAACAACTCCCTTCAAAGGTGTAGAGTAGAAAAGCCTGGTCTTTGAAAACCTTCATGACCACAGTAAGGGAAAGAAGAATCAGGCTGAGAGCATTTAAGATTGAGGCAACTAGATCTTTCAGCCAGTGTTACCCAGGACCATGGTAGCGTTACACTGTCTCCTGTTAAGTGTGGTGTTGGCAGCAATTAACTCTCATGATGTAATAATGCAGGTACCATGTTGATTTTGTTCCTTAATACTAACAGTAGCGTGTAGATCACTCTCTTCTCTTTGCTTCTGCCTTGGTTACCTTCTTTTGCTCATGGGTGCTATCACAGCTGCTACCTCACTGTGTCTGCAAACACGTTTACCTGATAACAACAAAAAAAGGTACCAGAAATCTCCTTGAACTGAATGTACAATCTATGCAAATTCTCTTTCTTCTTCGTTAAAACCTAGAAGTATTACTTGTAACCTTGCCAAATAAACAGCAAGATACTGTACAGGTGCCTCTGATAACAGAGTGACAATTCTAGGCGCGGTTCATTGCGCTGCATTTGTATATTGTAATGACTTGTCTTTGGTTCTGTTGTAATTAACACCCTCAACTGGAAGATAGGAATCTTTTGCTAGGGGAGCACCTTCAGTTTGCTGGGAATATTCTGAAGGAGGATGTCTATGGCATTTCATTTTATTTTCCTGCTTGCATCCAGAAGAAGGCACAGACCTGCTGGCCAAAATTAGGCTGCTGTTTCAGATTTTCCTTGAGTGAATCCTATCGGCTTTGGACCGCTCGGTGTCTGTTCCCATTGTGGCATCCAGTGTGTTGCCCCTTAAAGAAAGCCTTACTTTCATCCTTTCTAAATGTGGCCTTAAACTGTGTTAGGAAGTTCAGTGTTGTCTGTGTCTTGCTCACTTTTTCTGTTTGTTGTGGAAGGAATAAAAAAGGCACCTTGAGATTTCTATTACAGCTCAGTTGTGTTGCTGTCAGCTTACACTTCACAAATACAATAGAAATTGCTTACAAATGCAGTCTTTAAGGGAAGAAAATGACCTTCCCTTTGGGCAAAAGGAAGGCTCAGACGTTCATGGAAACCTTAGGAAATTATGAGCTCTGTCTTTTGCAACTCACTGTAGATAAGGAAGATTGATTTAATTACCTTCAAAGTACAAACTTAATAATTTTTAATTTATCTTCAGACTATAACAGGACAGACTGCTTTCAGATGCACAAGACAAATTCTGGAGTTATTTCACTCATTTTGACATGACAGCAGCATTTCTGCTGGCAGCTGGGAGAAGGTATAGCCTCTTAATAGTATGGTCTTAAAACCTGAAAAACTTCACCACTTGGGGACAGATTTTGAGTGCTGGTTGGGAATCTAACAGCATATTTAAAAGACAGAGGAGGCTGGCTATATGATCAATAAATGCATTTCCAAAAAATACGGATTTTGGAGTTTCATCCAAAGGTCAGCAGAAACGGAGAACTTCTGCTAAGGCTTGTATCTGTTGGGTTTCTTTAATACTTTTCCCCACAGAGTACTGTTGTGTCTCAGTAGCACCAATATTCCCGGCAGGCTGCAGTGCTTTTAGGAACCCCAAATCCCAGGCTATTTTGGTATTCAGATGAGGATACAACCCAAAGGCAACAGAAAAGGATTTACATAGAAAACAAGATTTGTGAAAAAAAAAGAATTAATTCGAGTTAATGAAATGGTTTTTCTGACTTTGTCATTTTGGTTTTGGTTTGGGTTGATTGGATTTTTGTATTGCCTAACATAGTCCATAATAAGTTATTCCTATTCTGTCATTTTCAAAGACTGGTGGTAATATAGTTTTAAGAAATAACTATTTTGTTATAGATCATAATATGCATAAAACTGTACAGAAATATTTTGTAAGCTATTGAATAAGAAAAAAGAAAAACCATGTATATACAGCAAAGTTTAAAAAAAATTGGAAATTCAAATGGAACACACTGAAAGATGTAGATATTTTGCTATTTATTTAAAGGAGTATTTTATGAGATATTGAAATGTCTTAAATTGACTGGTAATCAAAGTTCAAAGTCAGAATGCTTTTCTTGTAGTAGAATGTGATTTTCAGCAATTATTGCACTACCCAGTTTTGCACCCTTTTGTCTTTCATTTAGCAGAAAACAATGTGCCTTAGCTGTATTCTTTGTCAATGGGAGTTTGGTTTTTTTGTCCGACAAAGCAAATTTTTTTGCAGAAAAAGAAATGGATGTATTAAATACTGTATTATACCAAAAACACTGCAGTTGTATATAAATGCTTTCTGTCATACTGTGTTTTCAGATGCAGAATTTTAAAATAATAAAAAAAAAAAGGCTGTCTTTAGGAATGGATGTGCACCTGGTATTATTTTTCAACCCCACTAATGTAAGTCTTTATTTAAAAGAACTTTGTTGCTTGGTGATATTTAGGAGGAAAAATGGGAGCAAGCATTACTATCTGTAGTAGCATCCCGGTGCTGATGCCAATTCGCTGCCCGGTCAGTCAGTTCTCAGGCTCTGTTTCCCAGCCATAGCAATTACAGGGGAAATGTTCAGGGACACCTTTCGGAAATCGATTTTTGTTGGTCAAGCCAGTGGCTCGCAGGCTTGCAGTGCTAACTGCAGCCTAACGGGGGTGCCGCTGCCAGCAGCAGCGCTGGGAGATGGGTTGGACTCCGCAGGTTGCTGCCTGCCCCATGGGATCCAGAGACACATCCAAGCTTTTTGGGTCAAGTTCTCCTGGTTTTCAAACACAAATGACCGCTTTTGGGTCAGATTCTCCCTGCCTTTTCTAAAGATGTCAAGGAATGGTAGGCAGAGGGGGCTGAAGGGATTAACAAAGGGCTTGTCCTTAGTTTTCTTTTCCGAGGCCCACTATGAGGAGAGTTGGAGCAGTTTATTCCACGCATCCCCCAAAGTGTACATCATCCCAAAGAGACAGGACTTAGTCATGGGCTTATGACTAAGCAGCCTGGGTGCAGAAATAGGAATTGACGTTTGGGCTGGCTGGTTACTAGGACAGAAAATATGGGTCCATTGCCTTTACTGAAAGGAGGAGCTCAGAAAGACACATTTCTTCCACAGTTCCCCCAGTGGGTTATGGACCCAAATGAGCCATTGCCTAATGTTCACCCAGTATGAGCACTTAAATTTATTTTCTTACCCACGGGCTCCACTCAGCACTGATTTCTTGGAGCTGCTTCCATAGATGCAATGGGGAAAAAGTTAAATTCTCCTACAAGTGGATTATTGGTATCTTTAGCACCATCCTCATGATGTATTGCAGGTTTGTCTCCTAGTGCTGCTCTTTGATGTGGGATGCTTGAAAAAACTCCTTGACGACCTTCCAAAAGTCTTTGACACCACCAGGAGTCTGCGTGACTTTTTCATGCACCCCCAAGCAGTGCTGCAGGTTCTCTTGGCAGCCAGAACTGCTTTTGATCTTGTGTTTTCTTTTCACCTGCTGTTCAGGAATTCCACTTTTTTGGCACTTAGATGCAATGAGGTCTGTTTAAATAGAGGAGGGAACACAGTGTTAATATTTTAGTCCTGGCACAAAGAAAAGATTTTCTGTGGAGGGAAAAAAAAAAAGACAAAAATAAAAGACTGCTCTCAGTTCTGAAGCCTGGTTTTATTTATAGATGGTATAGAAGTATGCTGCTTTTCTTGCTGGCTTATTCCTCATCCAGCTGCTAATACTCATGGCATATTAAAAATGCTCAACCTTTGTTTTAATTATCTCCAAATGTGTCATTGGCCACTACTTCAAAGACAAAGGGAAAAAAGGCATCAAGCTACCAGGTGCTCAAGCGTTTTGTTGTCTTTGTGGACTTCAGCTAGAATCTGCACGCTCTTCGAGGCTGCACACAAATATCCCGATGCATCACGGAGTGGTCTGTCTGAGCTGTCTACAGCGTCGTGCTGGCTTGAAAGACTGTATCGCTGTCTAGTTGAGATAGCGTCATCACATTTTTTTGCATCTGCCATGCCTAATCTGTCTTGATCGTAATTAATATTTATGGAGTGTAGAAGATGGTTAATTCACAGTAATGACACAAAACTTAACTGCAGAGCAGTTTGCAAATAGGAAGGCACAGTGAACCAAGTGCAACAGGAACGAGGTATTTAATTGCCTTGACAATAGGGATTTCGTTTCAGTGCCCAGATATTTGACATTTTTTCATCCGTTACTAAAGAATCTGTAGCCTATTTTCTAAAACCAGAAAATGTTAGTAATATCTGAGGCTTCACAAATGCAAACAGCTGTAAATCTTTTGCTGTCTATTAATGCTTTAAAAAGCGGGAGATTCATGAGGCTCTACTATAGTTAAAAACCAGACATGGATGGCAATTTTTCATTCTTTTATGAAAGACGATCTTGGCTATTCTGGTGCCAAATCAGCACTTCAGCATGGTTTATTCCTTCACCTGGCTGCCCTTGGCTGGAAGCCCTGGCTTGCAGGGCTGTGAAACAGGGCACAGCTGAGCCACCGACTGCTAATCCTGCCCAGCTGAGGAGGGGGTTGAACCTGGAGATGGGGGACATCGCAGGGACCAAGTTCAGATACCAAGAGGCCTGACATCAATTGCCAAACACCAGGTTGTTCTGGGCAGCTCACTCTCAAAGTGATTACACACCAAGGTCCTAATTTCATGACAAGGAGTTTCAGGTTAATTTATTGGTAGTATTAACATGGTCCAGAAATATACTGCGTTTTGCAGATTTAAGCCTGATCCAGCCTCTAGTTGCAACCCTCTTCTAGAAAAGGCCAAGTTGGACTTTTCTCTCCACCTTCACATAAAGCATGATGTAAATGTACACATTTGCTGTGTATCACAGCATTTTACATTACACACATTTTACCTACCCCATCCTGGGGAAGCGTTTGGATCCACAGCTTTTGTTACTCCAGAAGCGAAGCTGCTGCAGCAGCGTGAAAGATCAGATGCTGTGGCCCCTGCTGGGTCTCTGTCAGTCTGCTTGAATGGAAATGAAAAGATGTTTGAAATGCAGCAGGGATATGACATGGACCTGAGTTTCAAACAAAACAAAACAACAAACAAACCACCTGAAAATAAAGTTTAAAAAAATCCTCTCTCCTGAGAAGGGAATGGTGGTAGGTTTGGGTGCCCAGATATATAAGGTGTGGCACAGGCATTTGTGCCCAATCTGCCAATGTAAGTTATAAGACATAAACCAGTTTTTCTTTCTCACCATGAAACATCCGTCGTGTTCCTTTTTGTGCTGGTTTCAGTCTGCCAGTGATCCCGTCACCTCAAAGGGCAGCTGAATTAATACCTCCACCAAAACACACCATGCAGCTCTCCAAGGCCACCAGCCGCCCATGCAGTTGCGTGGCTGTGGCCCCAGCCCCTGCAGACGTCCATCGTCGGGGGCCCGGCTGCTGCTGGCAGAGCACAGGGCAGCGCCAGAGGAGCTGAGCCTCCAGCCTCGCCAGCAAAATGGGAACCTCATAAACCCTTGTCCACCTGCAGCACAGAGATCCAGTAGCAACAGCAGCTCGCATTAATTATAGACCATTTATAAAATATACATTTGACTTCAGGAAGACACAGGCCAAATGTAAGATGTATATATTAATATACATATGTATTAAAAGTATGTCTGTGTGTATATATATATATATGTAAAATCAGAATTGCAATATAATTCCGATCCGCAGGACTCTGGGGATGTTATCTGAGCCAATGGCCTGCTTGAAGCCATAGGCTAAAACACACGCCATATACTCTCTTCCATCAAAGACTATATAGGCTGGATGCCCATGTCACACCAATAGTGCCCTGCTCTGACCCCAGCCCTCTCGGGGACGAGAATGGGGCTGACACCCTCAGTGTTTTGGGGTTTTTTTTTTGGTTCAAGGTTTCTTTTTTAATAACATCATACCCCAGACATTGGGCCAATCTGTTGAGGGGTCCAAGCAGTCCCTTGGGTTTACACACCTCACCCAGCCACCGTAACAAAAGCCTGTAGCCCTCCAGACAGCTCTGAAAAGGTCATTAATAATTAACAAAAGTGGTATAGATAGGTTGTATTCAGCTCCTCTGTGTCTGGGTGTTGACAAGACTTGAGTCATGGCAGCCCCGTGCTACATGAGCCACTTTGGAGATCTTCAAGACCCGCCTGGATGCAGTCCTGAGTAACATGCTCTAGCTCTGGGCAATCCTGCTTCAGCAGGGGAGTTGGACTAGATGATCTCCATGGTCCCTTCCAACTCTAAAAATTCAGTGAAAAATTCAGTGAAAATTCCTCTGCCTATAAGTTCTCCTAGAGCTGGTAGCATGGCTGTGACGGAGCAACCTCTTTCCAAGGCATTTTAGTATTGCACAACGTACAGCCTTCAAGTAGGGGCAGTATTTCACTTGTATAAATGAGTTAAAATAATTTACTCCTCTTAGTCTGCTTCTGTAATTGTTTTTTTTTTTCCTAACTAGGACTTGCATAATAATAAAGGAGATTTGACTAGAAACATAAAGTACATTTTAATGAGATCTCATTTATGAAAGTCTATCACTGGATACATATGGCAAGGAAATGAAAGTATTCTTATAAGAGATAAATAGCCAAGATCAAATATTTCACTTTCTAATAGAGTCCGCCTATATGTGCTTTTAATTCCTTGCTAAATTTAAATTTAAAAGAGCTTTTTTTGTGTGTTGAAAGCAAGCCACTGCCTGCCACGTCATCCCCAATTTTCCATTACTGCTCACTGATGGTTTGCATTCATTAGCAGACAACGCATCCAGCCCTGGCCTTCGGAGGAAGACATGACTTTTTGCCTCCACATGCAGTGATTTCTACACTGAACCAAGGTAACGGGCTGGGGAAAGTGTAACTGGGACCTGCAGAGATCTTACACCTTCCAGACGATTAATGCAATGTCTGAATGTATTTAAAAGCATGCACTTTCTTTCCAAAATTCTCTGTTTGGAAACTTTTCTCTCTGATTTAGTCCTCTCTCCATGGAGCCAACAAGTCCTAAACAGGAGGTCCACTGGACCACCACCTCCCATTCCCCCAGTCTCTCTTTCGGGGTGCCAACGGTCAGCTACCTGCTGAGTCTGAGTTGCACTGTGGTCCCTTTCTTTTACATGGATAGGTAAGTCCTGAATTAATGTATTCCTTCAATTAATTAATCAACATAATTTGAGCTGGCATCAATATAAGAATGCATTAAGAATTAGCACAAACTGCATATTATTTATTTAGTGTCCCTTAATGTGTGTGTGAGTCAGTAGCAAAGTGCACATAATGCTGTGTAGCCATTCAGTGAAATGACACTGATTTGTACCAGCTGGCTCTTGATTCAGCCTCTAAAGCAAAAATTCAGTTCTCTCCCCCCCCACCCCCATTCAACTGGCCTCGAAGATGTTATAAAACAAACCAAGAAATATCAACAGGAGACTAACACAGCAGCGATGCCCCGCGTTTATTTTTAGCCCAGCTCTCCGCCTGGTGCTGCTCGGCTCGTGCCCGATGTGCGTCACACAGAACTGAAGGAATTTGAAAGTGGCACTGCCATAATTGAACCCAGAAGCCCCCAAACCTCCCCCTTTTCTCAACCTTATTAACAGCAGATCGAGAAGCTGCCTGTGCCAGCAAAGGGACACACTCACTTCAACCCATAGAGGAGATTTGGTGAGGGGGAGTAACCATTAAACCACCTGTGTCTGAGGTGCTGCCTCCCTCACCCTGCTCCCTGGGCACAGAAAATGAGAAGCGATGGTTGGTTGGACACACTTAACAACATATTTACCCTTAAAACAGGGGCAGCTCCAAAGCTGAGGCTGGGGCTGGTCCCGCTGCTGGGAGCTTTGCAGCCTACCAGCCCTTCCCAAATGACCTCTGCGCTGTCACGACACTTGGCTGCTTAGTGTCTTCTTGGCTGATTAATTATAAAAAAATAGGTCAAGATGAGAAATAGTGAGGCAGAAATTTGATTCTGTGTCCGCGCTTTAATTTTGGTACATGAGCATCCCTGTGCACATATGTGAAATGCACTTTAGAAGCTCGGCATTAATGATTTTCATTTTCGGGCTCTGGAGCAAGGCTGGTGGGAATCAGCTGCATTTCCTTCCCAAGCTCCAAGCACCTCGAGTCCTTGTGCCAGAGAGCCCCAGCAATGCCACGTATGAGGCAATGACCGCACTCGACAGTCTGAATTAGTCACAGTAAATAAATAACTTCAAAACAAGAGCTGGCTAAGAACTACAGTTCATGTTACAGCAATATTTTTAAGAATTCTTAAGAATTTCCTTTTCTCCACTCCAATCAGAATAAAAAGTGTCATTAACCCCCACACACTGTTGTTCTTACACAAGCAGGATGGTTTTCTTTCTGTATTTGCCTAATATCTCAGTTCGCTTGCTGACCACCCTCAACTTCCTTTGCTCACTCGAATTTGTTAGCATTTTTGATGGATTGTGCTGAATCAACAACAAAAAAATACTATATGTTTAAAATACAGCAAAATAACCCCTAAATTGTTGTGAAAAAGAAAAGCTGAGGATGGCCCTTTCCCATGTCCATATTACATTGCAGTATAGTTTGTGTCTTCTGATAAGTTCATCCACATTTTCTAGTGTGGCTCCACAGAAACCTAAGCATCATAGAATCACAGGATCATTTAGGTTGGAAAAGGCTCTAAAGATCATTGAGTCCAACCGTTAACCCAGCACTGTCAAGTACCCCAATAAACTATGTCCCTAAGCCCATGTCTACACATCTTTTAAATACCTCCAGGGATGGTGACTCAACCACTTCACTACAGAAACCCACCAATTATTACAAAACCCCACTGGGCAGACCCCGTGCTTTGCAGAAAGCCCAGCAGGGTGACAGGCAGCATGGCCTTCTCATACACCCTGGAGCATGCAGGATCCCACCTTGGTCTCACTGGGTCTGGGTGAGGATGAATGAGCAGTTTGGATCAGCCTGGTGCTGTAACAGCCAAGGGAGAGATTTATGTCTCCTGCGAGGGGAGGTGGGGAGCATGGCCCCTGGGAAGTGGGGTGGAAGACTTGGAGTACTTTGTCTCAGCTCACCCCTGCAATTTGTTCCTAAGATAGTCTGTAAAGTGATGGCCACTGCAACACATCAGAATCCTGGGGCTGTGTGGTTGTCCAGCCCCAGGGCTGCATGTAGAGATGCAGATCCTGCACACGGTAACCATGCCTGCAGCACACACCGGGTGTGATAAGGGGATCTCAACAGTAGCTGCGTCTCCCAAGGGGAGGAGAGTCTGCCTTGACTCAGTTCTTTTGGTTCCATTTCGAAACAACCTTAATACTCATTTGCAAGTGATACATTCCCTGCTTTGCAAGTGGTTCTCCTCCCACAATTAGCAGCAGGACTAATTCAGATGAGTTACACTGCCAGTATGTTTAAAGGAATTTTTTCTGACATGCTGGAAGAACCACAGTGCCACAGAGATCCCATCCATGGGGGCTAATGTTAGCACAGGGCTGCAGACCAAGCCCCGAAGGTCTTCTCTAGAGTGTTTAAAAATAAGGAGGGGTGGGGGAAATATGAGACGCAATTGCTTAAGGGTAAATAAAACCAGCTTAAGGCCGTGCTAAAAGCAGAGCATAGTTTGTAAGTCTGGGGGACTTTGGTTTTGTTTTGTTTATTTCTAATTCCTAATTTTTCTCTCTGGGGGCTCAGTGGCAGAAGGTAACGTAGGGTGGACGGGCTCAGCCTTTGGTGGGTGAGGGTTTAGACCCCCTGTCATGCAGGTGCTGTTAGGTAAATGACTTTGAATGGCATTAAATTCTCTGTGTGACATTTCTGAACATGTTGGGACAATCCTTTTTACTTTCTTCAGCCCCACAGAATATTTCAGCGATGTGTAATACCAAGGAATCCCATTTTCTTCTGGATTGCAGCAAAATTGGGTCTGGAATTACCTGGAGTCCTGGGTTTTAACACCTGCCTTTTAGCAGAACATCAGTCAATACTCTGATGAGGAAACTCCCTCCTGAGACAGGTTTCATTAGATCTTGGGAGTTTTGCTTACTATGTGACTTTTTAAGTAGTGTAAAAAAGCACAGCTGAGTGACAGCACTGTCATCTCCAAACATAACTGGGAAATCGGCTGCAGCATCGGGAAAGCAACGCTGAAACATGTTTCTGCAGGGTGCACACCTCCCTTTGCTAGCTGAGGACCCCAAGCTGTGCTCCTAAAGCCAGAGCCCAGGGCTGGTGAACCAACCAGCAGGGCTGAACCCCATAAAACTCCTCCTTGGTCTGCTGGGACCCTGTGCCTTAAAGCACCCTGCTACATTGGGCACCAGGTACTGGGTGCAGCTCCCCCCACGCCTCGGGCTGCTGCAGCCAGCGTGGCCGAGTCCCACCGCCTGCAGCTCCTGTGCAAACCCCCGTCAGCCCTTCACGCCTGCCACAGGCCACACTCACACTTCAATGTGCTTAACCAAATCAGATACTCCTGCTCACTTTTAGACAGACTCACCTCGCCCCTGAGCCCATAGCAAGGCACTGCAAAAAATTACAGCATTGTTTTGGTTTTGCTTCGTATTAAAGGAAATCTCATGCAAAGCTCTTTCGTGCTCTAACTTTCCTATTCCATCTTTTTGGAGGTGTTTTGTCACGCATCCATCACTGCATGGCAAGGGTGGTGAAATATGTCTACCCACACAACAGCACGCCTGTCCATGCACAAGGAAGGCTCCTTTCTTCTCCCTCAGGTTTGATGCGTCGACAGTTACTGCATCTGCACTCGCTGTATGTTATTATTCAGTTTGCATTATTTGTATTGAGTCGCCAATCCATAACTGCGAAGTGTTAAGTATTACCGTGTGCCCCACGCGTTGCCTCAAGGCTTGCCTGCCGGCAGCCGTGGGGCAGCAGGAGCAAGGGACAGAGCTGGAGGGTGCTGGGGGGACACACACACGTGTACACGTATGAAAAGGAAAGGGAGGGAGGTGCACTGAGACCTGCTTTAGGAGAAAAAAAAATAGGGCTCCATTGCTAAACATTAGCAAATAGGGCTCTCCATTGCCGGGCGGCTTCCCGACCGTTCCTCTTGCAGAAGGGCTCAAACATCCACTATCTGACCCATAGAGCAGCCAAACAGCACCATGTTTACTGTGCTGAGGCACGTATTCTCCTGTGTTTAACTGTGTTTAACTGCTGCACTCTCGAAAAAATTAGGAATTAGTGACTGCATAGGCATTTGATGTCAGTATTTTGATGTGCCACAGTCCAGGTATGCTGTAAGGTGGGTTTAATGCCCAATATAAAGTGGTACAGACCTTTTGAAAAATGCTTTTTGTCTTATCTCACCCTCCTCCAATTTGAATAATAAATTAGGCAACAACTGACTAGAAAAAGGAACTTCAAAGCCCTCATTAGTGGCTCAGCACTGAGGTGGAAGGCGGAGCAGAGCTGCAGGCAAGGGTGCTTGGGCTCAGAGCTGCTGCTGGCCCAGAAAGTGCAGTCCTGAAGCTGGTGAGAGGATACGGTGCACACCTTTGCACTGATGTCTCTGAAACAGCGACAGTCCTTGGGGTCATACTTGTGTCACATGAGAAAAACCAGCAAATCTCTCTCTGCCTTCTGAAGGGGCCTGACTTTTAGGTGGGAGAGTTGTTTCACATGGGCTCTCCATTGCCGGGTGGCTTCCCGACCGTTCCTCTTGTAGAAGGGCTCAAACATCCACTATCTGACCCATAGAGCAGCCAAACAGCATCATGAAGGCTACCATCTCCCTGCCTCACACAGCCCCCATCCTATCTCCCCTTCTCTAGAGCACCATAAAGAGTTGCCATGAATCAGGCAGAAAGTGGTGCGGTCATTCCCTGACCTTTTTTCCCTAATCAGAGGGGAAAAATCTGTACTCTCTAATGAGTGCTCTCTGCTGAGTAAAGTCAGGCTTTTGGATTCATACCTTGCCTTTTAGAAAGCACCCACCTGAAGGAAGAAGACCAATGGCCTGAAAAAATGAAGTGTAACATGTTGTATCTCATTGTTTCTTGGGAGGTAACAAAATGCTCTTTACTATAAAAGCCATTTTCATTATCTGAGCTTTCATCTAATATTAATGGCACCCCCCCGGGGAATTATAAGCTTGGCTGGGTTGTAAACACCAAACTCGCAGATGTTTGTGCACGTGCAGAACTTTACTGATGCCAGTCAGTGGCGCTACCTCCTGTGGTGAGAAGTCTTCCCACCTGGGGCCAAGGGTTTAAGAAACAGGCGTTCAGCACTGCGCACTGAAATGCATGGCTAAACACTTACAGCAGTGTGTGCTTTTTCAGAATCAGCTCTGTTTAATTTTGATCTAAATTTTAAGATACACATCAGTGGATAAAGATGAAGGGTTTTGCCGTCCCAGACCAACTGTAGGTCATGTCCACAGCTTCCCACTGCTGTTTGATTCCTAATGATTTTCAGTGCTGCATTTATGTGCCAACAAATGTGCAGTTTAAAAACATTTTGCAAATGCAAGCCCGTGTAGTATTTCCCTCATGTATTCCATGTACTACAGTATTGCATCTTCATCGCTGTCCCTGGAGGCGCCTGCATTCATTTAGCTGGGCATAAATGAAACATTAGAAAACTAACGTTACTTATGAAGAAGCTGAAAGATGATGTGCGCATTTAGGCAATGCTGTTTCTCCAGGTTCGTTCCATCCTTTCTCCTGCTCTTGCACTTTGAGCCTCATTCCTCTACTAACACACCAGGATCTTTATCAAGACCTTTAATTTGAGGATTTATGGGTGTACACCCAACAGGTGCCCACGCCAGCCCTCCTCACTGCCACTCAGTGGTTGACCTGCAGCTTACAATGTACCGGGAGTCCATCCATTCTCATTTGCTCAGAGTGTTATAACAGCCCTTCTACTTCTCCTGGTTGCAGCTTGTTACACAATTATTGACTATCCAATTAGGTTGTGCCAGCACATGGAGTGATTCTGGGATTTTCTCCCACTGGAGACACAATGGCTATTGTCACCAGGGTGCAGCGAGGAAGGGAAAGAGCAGCAGCCCCCCTGCGGCTCCTTTCTTTGGCTCTTTCCACCATGAGGAATGTCCCCCCCACCCAAGAGATGTACATTGTGTTGGGTCTGATCGGAGAGTCTGGCATAAAAATCACATCTAATGAGAAATAAATGAGACTGGTTTTCCGCGGAATTCTTATCTTCAATTTATCAGCTCCTCAGGATTGCCATCATGCTACTCCAGGTCCTATTTGAGGTTTTGGCCCTAAAAATGTCTGCATGAAAGCATCGTTGGTTCCCAGCCTGATTGTTAGTTTTAGTCACTAATTGAAAAGGGAGGAAAATCCATTCCTCTGTGGTAGGTTCCTACTGGGTAGCAAGATGGGCAAGATAGAGAGACATTTGTGTCCAGCAGGAGCTTGAGAAGAGAGGTATGAGTACCACAGTGCCCCAAGAGAAGAAAGGGGTAACTCATTTCTGATCACACACTGTCTGCACTCTTGCCAGTGAGCACTCAATGTGCAAGGCTGGGGATGCAGAGGGCTGCGAGTCCTGAAGCATGATGGCCACAGGGGTGGTACATCACAGGCAGAAGCAAATATCTCCTGGTAGAAAGGTACTGTATTGCCAGGGCTTTGCGTGGCAAAGCAGAGACCTGGGAGTTTCCCCAAACCTCATGGCAGATGGAGAAATAATTTTGAGATCGCTCATTTTCCAGTCTCATTCCCCGCCTGCTGCATCATTCCCTGCCTGTTTGCATAAGGCACAAGGACTATTTTTAAAAGGCAATTTGGTTTTATTAGTGACAAGGAGATAAACCAACACTCTGCACGCTTTCAATCCCTGTGGAAATAGCTTTGATTCAAAATCTTTCTATTTATGGGCATAGTAAAAATAAAATCCCCAAAAGAAGAATGACATTTTCTACATTTTTTCCCCCAGTAGCCTCAGGGTTGAGTGCCTACTGGGGTAGGGGAATCCAGGAGATGAAGAATAGATGCTCCCCTTTGAGCCCTGCTGTGTCCAAGGGCTCAGCCCTGCTCTATGCACACGCCAGCACTCCTTTAGATAGCATGGATCTGTCTTTTCCCCTAGGAAAAGTGGAAAGTGGTGCAGATGCACCTTTTTCCCAGTATATAAAAGAGATGGAAGAAATATATAAAGAAATACTAACAATTTGCATTCCTCAGTGAATCATGAGGCTTTCCCAGAGGAACAGCACCATTTTAAAAGGAATTAACCAACATTTAAAGGCTCATTGTTTGAAAACAGTCCAAAAAACCCAAAAACTTCCATGGCTTGGTTTTCTCAAGTACTACTTAACTACACACTCTTCAGCAACCAGACCTGTCTTTCACATACGGTGTGGGAAGCCACAAAGAGCTGTTGCTTTTCGAAGCTGTACTTTTGGGGGAAAATAAGACTTTCTTCCTGTAAACTATTATAATGAAGCAAATGCATCTGCTTTCCCCACGGTAAGGACCGACTTCTCTCCAGGACCAGTCACAGTTGGTCCATGACTGGCCTTTGCCAAACGCAGAGCCGCATGCGGGGCTGAGGGATGAGCAAAGGGCTCACTGGCCCCACTGTCCAGGAATCTGGGGTAATGTTCATGTGTTTACACAGTATTTGTGATTAGTGTTTTTCAGCGCCAGCACATCTCTGCTCTTCTGCCTTGAGAACGCTACAGGAACATTTTCTTTCTTCAGATAAAAAGGAAGATATCTCGGCTTTTAACCTTGCTACTGCATTTTAAGCTAAATTTCTTTGGAATCTAGTTTAATGTCTGTTTTAAGGAAGGATAAAAGATCGGGACCAAACCCAATTCAACCACTATTTTAATTTCAATCTGACAAAAAAAAAATCCTATTTGATCCCAAATGGGAACTGTTGGCTGTTTATTTTCCCATTTTTTTCTTTCAGTCCCAGGTTAACTCACGGAAATATCTTAGGCTTCTAATTTAACCATTAAATTGAAAGATCAGTCTGGTCTAGATCCTGTCAGGATCTAGATATAAATATAGATGGGAATATATCCCTCAATGCACATAATATAACACTGCATTTCTCGTGGTGTGGTTCACCACTGGTCACAGAAGGCAGGATCCTGCCTTGGCTTTTTGGCCACACTACACGAGTTCAGAGGGGGAAAAGCCTCAGAGGGGTCTGAGATGCTCACTGCCGTGACTTTCTCTGTATTTCTGCAGCAGAAATGGCTGACTATAATCTTTTGCTAATTTCCCCCTCTCCCCCCTCCAAAAATCTTTCACATCAGAGACAACAGAGATGAATTTAGCCCTCAATTACTTCTGAGTATTGCTGCTGCAGGCAGGTTTGCTCACTTGGTAACAAACCTGTTTGATTGGGAGGTCCCCAAGACAAAGGCACAGCCTGGACATCTCATCAACAATTCAATGTCCATATTTTTTCCCAAATAATCCCTATTTACAACCAAAAAGCAGACCTCCACTTCCTTAAACAACACCAGCTGTAATGCTTTAAGGCTTTTATTGTCTTCTAGGCAATTGGAAAGGGGAAAGGGGAATGGTGTGACCAGGAGCACAACATCTCAGCCATGAAAGTCTTCCCTCAGCTCCAGTGGGCTTAGGATCAAGCCTTGTATATCTCAGCAATTTATGTCCTGATTTGCTGGTGCTGTTCGGTTCTTTCCTCCTCATGATGGGGAAAGTATATATCCTTTACATCACAATAATGCCTGTGTCTGAGAAAGCAATAAATGCTTTTTTATGCAAAAAATAAACATGCCCTGCATGTTTAGATTTTGATGCGAATATTTATGGACTTGATTTATTGTTTTGATTTTCTGCCATTTTGAGAAACTCCCACCACAGGAGGATAAATTTTCTTTACCTAATGTTCTGTGCATCTGCCATCCTAGTGGCAAGGGGAGTGACTTGCAGGGATGCAGCATAAAGCAGCAATGCAATATGGACACAACTTAATCACCATAATCATATAGAAACCCCACGAACAGCTTAATGCCAAGAGAGGGTAAGATAGGTTGCGGTGAACAAGGGATCAAAGCAAAGAAAAAGAAGTAAATTATGTCCTTTTTCGAGAATCAAGTTAGTTAGCAATTCTTAGCAGTGTATGGATTAGCAGGTTGTATTGATTTCCAAGATGGGGAAAAGTCCCCAAAGAAAGAACGGGCAGAAGGGAGGAGCAGCCTTCTCTTTCCCATTGTGCAGGCAGCAATCGCTCTTGCTGAGTGCATGGCAGCTGTGCTGAGGACAGGGCCAAGCCAGATGCCAGCACTGACCCAAATGCTCCACGAGTACCAGCATGGGAGGGAACTATTAATGATCCCAACCAATATGAAGTCAACCAATACTGAATTAACAGCAGCTGCAACGTACTGGGCAGGCACAACTGAAATGCACCAAATGTTAATGTATTTTAAATCAGTACAGCAGGAGATGGACTTTACTCAAGGGCTTGATAAGCTAAATAAGCACAATAAACCTTAAAGGATGGCAGGAGAGAAGAAAAGGGCAGAAGTCAGAAGCTAAACGTACACAAACGCAAGGCAGAGCCGGGAACAGGACCTGGGATTCGAGTCACAACCCCGCAGCCCCACGAGCTTCTCCCAGCAGAAGCAGCAAACCCTCCCAGGGTCCGTCCCAGCAATGTGTGCCAACAGAGCCCAGCCCAACCCCCTGTGGGCTGCTCTGCCACCGCCACCGTAGGACAAACCAACCCCAAGAGCAACAGTTTCTCTTCCACAGCTGAATCCCCCTGCCAAGAGGTTCACTCCACGTATTTATAAACATAGATGTATTTCTTTGTCACCAGACTCCAAATACATACACATACATACTTCATTCTACACTATGTATATAGGACAAAATATATATATGTGCATATAAAGACAGTGAAATAAAGCCACAGGCGAAAAAAGGAAGCAAAGCAGCTTGCAATATGTCTGCCTTGAAGGAATGGGATGACTGAAAGGCATGTGAGAGATTTATTACCCTATGCAAGAGCAAATATGAATGCTTGCAGGTGATCTTATTAAAAGCAGACACTTGAGCTTCACAAAAATCCCAAATATTAAACTGCTCCATGTGCTGCACAAACATAAACAGGTTTGTAAATAAAGCCACCCCAACCTCTGGGCATGCAATAACTCCCAAACTCAACACAGATAAAAACAAGTTTCCAGCAGACAGGCAACCTAAAGCAGCTCTGACCTGGAGAAGCAAGTTGACTCTTTCTATTGGCTTTAGAGAGGGAATCGTCTTGCCCTTCCTGAGCACAGGGCTGCACCGACGGCTGTGCAAGTGTTGGGTTTTAGCAAAGCACTGGGCTTTGCAGGTACACACAGGTGACTAACATCCATTGGGCACTTGTCTATGCAAATGGCAGCTTGCCTGATGAGCTACATGCCCAATTAGTACATATAATTGCAAATAGATATTATTTAGGTTTCTGATTTCTTTGACCAGCTAAATGCCTTCATACAAACTTGTGTAACTAGATACGAGAGTAGCTCCTCTGGGGCCCAGGTCTGTGTGTGTTTAACAGCTTCAGGACTTGTGGAGCTTAATACAAGCCACCCAGGGAAGATAAGGGTTTAGCTTTAACTTCAGCATGAGCTATAGGGGTGTTATTGTACAGAACCACACAAGACACACATTTCCTTTATGATGCAGAGAACCTAAAAAGATAGTTGTAACGAAAAAAAGGAAGCAATGTAACATTTCTGTTGGAGGGTATCACAAAGCTAAGCTAGTCCTCACAGCCCTGTGAAACCCTGCTGGCCCCAGAACGTTATGCAAAGAGCATTGCCACTGCATTTTCCTGTATTTAGCAAGTCAGCTGCACATTTTTCACTCAGTTCTGCTGAAATCCTACAGTATGAGCAACTGGTGCCTGTTGTACTGACCCGTATGCTGAGATTTCGTGCCCTTGGAGTAACTGACCTGTTTTAATGTCAGCAAGGGATTTCAGAGGAGATGTGTTTTTCTAGCCTGGTTCTGTTACAGTAGGTCCTCGACATCTGCACATGTCTCCCTCCCTGCAAATGAAAGCCATGAATGGCAGTGAGATCCCTCTGATTCACAACACAGACTTACATCAACAGGAAGCACGTTCAGAGCAAACACACATCCCAGGAATTATAAATACCCCAGCAATACAGATACACAGAAAGACCATCCATCCCCAGGGAAAGGGCTGCTCCATTTGGTTTATTCCTCCTGAATTTCATGTCTGGAGCAGTCGGAGCCAATGTACTTTAATCTTTATTGTGGCTGCAAAGAAAGCTGTATGTTCTCAGTACCACCCCCCTCTTCCTCCCCCCAAAAATAGCATGATGGTTGTATTAATAGTATAAAACAAAAGCATGTTGGAGTGCAGACATGAAGCTATGCTCAGTGAGCAAGAACAGAGGAGGGACAAAACTCAGTCTTTCCTCTGCCTGCCTGCATCCTGGTGGGACACAGGCGACCGAACTGATGCATTTGACAAAGCCCAGAAAGCAGCACAGCAGGTCAGGACATGACTTGGGCCATGGTGAAATCTTCTCATGTACCTTTTCCCTCCTAAAATCAGACATGCAGTAATGAGCAAATATGGCTGAGTACAGGAATGCTCCCTTGCCTGACCTTCAAGACCTTTGTGCTCTCCTACCCTGATGGTGGATGTTTGATTTTTACCCCTAACACACCTGTAGAAATCACGCACCTGCAGTTACCAGGGAATTTCAGAGGACCACCACTGGTAACAATTTTCTGTGCAATATGCTGTGGAAAAGGCACAAAGATGCCCTCAAAGCATGCTTTTCTCTGCCCTGTGGATAGCTTCTTTTGTTAATAATTTTCTTGAGATAACTGGGACATCAAATTATTTTGAAGTTGTTCTCAAAGGTATATAGATCCTTCATGGTTTTGCTGACAGCTTTAATTATTCAGTGCTGCTGTAGCACCAGATGAAATATAATCACGGGAAAGGGCTCCTAACACCACAAATAATAGCCAATTGTGAGGATGGCATGTTAAAATCAGCAGTGAAAAACAGCTTGTACTCTCTGACCTCTACCCAGTCAAATCCTACTGTTGCTATAGTTGCTATTCTAGAAAGAGTGTTATTTCTCTTAGCTGAGAGTCACTTGTGACACAAAAGGAAAACATTGCCTTTCCTTGAATCTTTTCTGTGGTTCCAAGTCATTGTATCTTATCAACGGGCTGATTTCTCATTTACAATACAAAACTATTAAAAAAGGTAATTTTCTGTACCACGTCTGACATATGTTTCCCATTGACTCCCACAGAGACGCAGTGACTCTTTAACATCTTGAAAATCCTTATGAAATAGAAATACACCCAAACTACAGTGCGATGTGGACAATGGACATTTCTCAGAAGAACTGAACCACCACAGCACATGCACTTGGTAGGTGGCCCCACAGCTGCAAATACCAAACTCGGTGCAGGAAAAGAAGTTTATCACTCTCTGATAACAGGATGCATTAATGCAGCAAAAACTGCTGTAGCTCTCTGGCAGAGGCAGGCAGTTATTCCTGGGGTAGCATCCTTGCATTTTGTCCCATGTTTATCTTCCAGGAGACTTGAAAGAAGGACCAGACACACTTCTGGATTCCCACACTAATGAGGAAGGAGCTACCCAAGGGGTGGTTTCTTTTAATTGCCCTATGCTGAGAAGAGGAAAAGGGAGGTGATTTAAGAGGTTGGGTCTTTGCCCAGAGGAAGCCCTCCAAGAGCTGCAGTTCTTCACTCCGCAGAAGACAAGTCCTCACAACGGATACATTCATCCACAGGGAAAAGCGGTTGCTGGCAGTGGGGTGGCCAGTGCCAGCCCGCCACACTGGTCACACTGACCCTGCTGTGCCCATCCCAAACCCCAGCTGCTGCTGGTGGGGGCTCTCACTGGTGGACAAAGTAGCATCAGAGAAGGTTGCCACCAAAACTTTTCTTCAGCCATGCAGTTTTCATGGCATAGCATATGCAAAGCTTCAAAATGGCTGCCAGATTTTTATCTGCCCTTTTTTTTTTGATGGTGCTACTCAAAGGCACAAAGAGCACGAGTGGTGTGCCCGAGATCTGTGCCACTGAATAACATGTCCCTTAAAAGCATTCCTCAATGGTTATGGCTCTCCAGCACACATCAGGGTCTTTCAGTGTGGGTTGGAGGGACAGTTGACAAGAGGCACCCTGGAGTGTCTGCTCTGACACGCAAAACCGCCTGGATGGCAATAAAATCCAATTAAGGCCTCATCTGAGGAACAGCTCCTTATGCCTCACTCTACGGACTATTTTTTTCCCATGAGTAGCACCACAGAAGATGTGAATTACAGCAGCACAACAGAGTGCTTGAGCAGTCTGGCAAAACCTTGCCCTGTTTTTTCAGACTCCTCCAAATCCCTGCTGGTGTCCCCTGTGCAGACCAGCACCACAACCACCTTCTCCAGAGCAAGCATTGCTCCACCACCCCAGCAGATACCTGTAAGCGTAGATCAGCTACCACGTTTTGCAACACCTCAGGCCCTCCAGTGTCTTGTTCACCCCCCCCCCAGAAACTACAAATTGCATTTGCAGTTGCAGGAATGTTGGCCCCCAAATGTCAAAATGACATTTCTTTTTTATCACTTACGGGAGCTTAAGAAAAATAAAACTTCTACCTTTCTTACATTTGGGAGAAAGTTTTCAAGCCTCCTGAACTTTTCTGATGAGTTTATGAGCTTTTCCTTGGCTGCGGAAGGCAGAAAACCTAGCCCAGAGCCATTGGACACTGCACCCAGGGGAAACCAAACACCTCCAAAATGACTCCAAAGTTCAAAAGTGATCTACATTGAGGAAATACATCAAAGCTCAAACGTGAGTGGGAAAATGTTGCTAAGCACTCCTGAAAGCTTGCTGGAATTGGGTACAACAGAACCAGTGGCAGGACCTTTGTCTACAGCCAAGGGGATGTAATGGGTTAAGGAGCACTGAGCTGGTTGAATGGAACAAGACATCACCTTGACTGACAGTGATGCAGGGCCTTGTGGCATCTGAGCCACTCCTGGGGCTGTTCGTAAATAGTTTTTAAAGTGATTTTCAGTACAGGAGCAGCTAGAAGCGCAGGCTGGAAAATAATTAAATCTAAGGAAAATGGAAAGAAGAACGTGGCGAGGAGGAGGACCTTGCCAAATCCCTTGGTTGAAATGGCAGTCGGGTTCCTGTCTGGCAAAACTCAAAAATACTGGCTGGGAAATTCACTTAGTTAAGAAGAGAAGGAAGAGTAAGAGTAAGTAATTAAGGTTCACATTATCCTTTGAGCCTGGCATCTGCTTAAATTAGCTCGTTTGATCTCTACTTTCTCCTTTAATCTGAGTAGTTTTGAAGGAGTTATTACAGAACACAGGTCTCTGTTCTGGTTTACCTTTTGGCCCTACTGTTTATCCAATTAATTTATTTATTGTGCATTTTAAATTCCTTTGTCTGCTTTTACCAACTTTCCCTCCGCTTGTCTGGTCTTTCTGCCCATGCTCTCAGCTTCCTTCCCACACAATGCACTTGGGTCTAGGCTTGTTTTGAATTTATTTATTTACTTTTTAGTGAAGGAATATCCAAGGCTTTTCTTAAGATTGAAACAGTTATATCATGGCCAGAGGACAAAGTCAGCCAAGATGTCCTAGAGAGCTAGAACCTGGGGCTTCATGAGGCACATATCAACTCTCTTTGCTCTCCCCAACCCCTGTCTTGCTCTGACTCCAGTCCCCGCATCCCCAGCTCACCTGCATTGCTGTGTTCCCCTCCCAGCTCTGCAGATTCATTGGGAGCCTCGATAATTTTAGGGCTGGCCAGAGCAATATGCAGAAGGGAACAAAATGTGCCCAAAAGCCAAGTTTTCCACCCATTCTCGTTTGCACTGCATCACCGGAGAGCACCGTGTTTCAGGGAGGGCTGGGTAGGTACCTGCCTGGGCACACTGGTTTCCACGCAGGTAATACATTCAGGCAACGTTCAGCCCTGTTCGGATTATTTGTAAACATGGCAATTTTCACTTTCCTGGTGCTGGAGGTCACTTTCCAGCACGAAAAACAGTGTAAGAATTTAAAAGAGTGGCAGCCTTGGGCTCTGAGCTGAAAATTCTTCTCTTTCACCATCCCACTGCTTGCTTTATGGAAAAGGGCTCTCAAAGCTAGACGTATTATCAAAGTTAAAATTAGGTCCATTGAATTTCATTAGTGATTTTCTACTGTGTTAGTGATTTCATGCTGCATATTAACATTTGTTTTTAATACATTGTTATCACTCATCACAAAAGGCTAATCCTATTAGTACTTTCCATATTGTATTACAGAAAACAAACAAGAAGGCTGCAGTGACTCCTCACCCTGCCTTTTTCATGTATTTATAGACAGCATATTTCTCTCTGCAAACTCACAGGCCTCACTGCCCAAGAGGACAAGTTCAAGGCATGGCTGGTTGGAAGGAGCCAAACAAAACATGCTCAAATGTGTGAAAATGAGAAAATGAGAGGAAATGAGCTCTTTGTAGGCAGCATAGTAAGATGCTCTCTTATGTACAGATTCCTATTGAATCTAATCAAAAGTGATGTGTTTCCTGTTACAGTTTAAAAAAAAAGTAAATATTGCCAACAGCCAATACTATCATACTTAAGTTTGATTTTTTAACTAAAAATACAAATAGATTAATTTTAGTGAAATCAATAATGAAATATCTACGGATGCCTAATTGATTCGTCCCCTACTAAATACCTTAAGACTTTTTCTACAAGAGACATTCATGCTTGTGGATACATTCACAAAATACATTGAATGCAGCATTTAAAATGGAAATATAATACTCCTGCTCATTATGAGCAGAGAAGGTAGGTCAGATTTTTGGATATATATCACTTATCTCTAAACTCATCTTTTCCCTTCTGTTTTTCTTTTTCACCATGGAATTCATTATGGGGTATAAAACAGTAACATTAGAAGATGATAATTAGGGATAATCTCCCCATGATGCGAAATGTGTTGCTCAGAATGGGAACTGGTACCTTCTTATGCTACTTGAACCGCACTGAACCCTATGTTAGTAAATATGTACATAATACTAAAATGTGTGAAGAAATATCTGATATACTGTAGTATCTCATCAGAAAAGGCCTAAATGTTTGTCCTATGCAGCAGAGCAAGTTTTCACCTTGCTGGTGTATTTGCATTCAGAACTTTTAGTTTTCATAATCCTGTTTTCACTTTCACATCTGGGACCACATTAACATGGCTTCCATTTTATCTAGGAACTATCAAGAGAAAGAGAAAGGGGTATATCTTCTGCATAGTGGCTGTGAAATTACCCTTATCCTTTGATATATTAAAATTGAAGTGCTGTAAATTTCTGTTGTCATGGAGATATTTTCCATGCCATTCTGCGATTGGCCGTCTGAATTCACTTTCCTTTGGGTTTTCCAGCCTAATTAACTGTTATATTTTTGCCGTCAGAGAGGAAAAACCCACATGAATGGGTTTTGGGCAGTGATTACATCCCTTGTGGAGCAAATTTCATTTTTGTGTACTATTAAAGGCAAAATGCATCCCTGTGACTTGTATTTATAGTGCAGAAAAGGCAGTAATGCTCAGGCAAGAGTCAAGCGCTATCAGGTTTGAACACACAGCTGTTATTTATATCTCCATAACGTGAAGCAATGCAACTCTGGTTAAGACCACACATTACATGTTACCCACACAGGGTAACATCAGGGCAAAGCGCTGATGCGGGTGGTGGGACCGCGGCAGCAGGCGAAGGCGGACAGGGTATGGGGCAGCAGCAGCAGCAAACCTGGGCACGCCAGGACCCTCATTCACCACAGTCAGACGTAATGGGGCGGTCTCAGACTGCACTGGAATGATGGCACTGCCTACACCAGCAGCACTTCTGACACATACAGACAAATTCAGGATTTAGGCACCAGAAGAGGACCTCTGGGCAAAGTCCAAAGTCCTCTGCCAATTATAAACTTGTGTTTACTCGTGTCTCTGTTTTTCTTGCCCTTGTGTTGCTGGGTTCTCCAGACTTTATTACAGGGATGATCAAGCCTGTCAGATTTGGAGAGCGGGCAGGAGCAATCTCACTCTTCGAAGTTTATAACCCCACAAAATTTCAGGCTACCCGTACCCTTCCAAGTGCCAGGTAAAGTAAGTTAAACACCTGCATTGTCAGGCACTATTTGAGGAAAATGCCTGGTGGTACAGGTTCATCCTACCCACTCCCTCCTGATGTGGTTGATAATAAATTCAAAGCTAATTTAACCGCTGCTGTACAGTCTGTAACATGGACAGGCCTTAAGATCAGCTTCTCTTACGTTTTTCAAATTAAAGCGCCTTTGATGTACTTCTCTTGCTGCCTTTGAACATTTAGAGTCCATTGGCAATGAACTGAATGATTTGGTATTAAATAGACTCCCCTCTCCTTCTCCCCAAGAGAATTAGCATCAGGTCTTAATTTACTAATGGACTATAGACATCCATTAACGTAGTAATTAATTCAGTGCTAAAGTGCCTGTAAGATGGAACCACACTGAGTGCACAGGGAAAAAAATTACAAGTGACGTCTTCCCAGTGAGCGTCACAGGGCTTGGGTGAAAAAGTTAATTTAACAAAGAAATAATGGTGTATTTTACCCCTCATCTGCAGCTCTGTGTCTAATTACAGCATTTGACAACAATCTTATACTCAATTCCAAATTTTTGGACGGGGGTCCAGTTTTTTCCATCTTTCAGAAGTTAGGCATGGAGGTGGCTTGCGCCAGCATAAACAACTGCAGCTCCCTCTGAGTTTGGCAGAGCATCGCCAGCAGCGTGGCAGGGTGCTGGCTCTCGGCCCAGCTAACGAACCACGCCGCGAAGCCGGGAGCCCCCAGAGTCAAAGCAAGCAGCTATTGCACCTCAGACACAGCAATAATGTGGACGATTTTGTGCACACACCACCTACCAGTGTCTTACATCCATGTCTTCCAAAAGCAGCCTGTCCTGCAGCCTCTGACTAGCAGCACGTTTCATTGCTCCCTCTAGATCTGCCTTTGGGGTTGCTGGTGAAGGAGGTGGTTTCAAGTGCCTGGGAATATGTCCTCAGCTTTTCCAAACCTCACCATCATTCCTCTAAAGTGAAACAGAGAATTTGTCACACTAGCTTGTAGCTGCTTTTGTTGGTATTTTAAAAAGACAGGGCGGGTGTTCCTCACATTTCAGATTCCCTCTGCTGACAGAAATTAGCTGCCTTCCTGAAAATAATTGCTGCCAGTGGCAATTATTACAATTAAAATGTTTACTAATGGTTTGCAATGCCCAGACTAAGCTAGGCATCATGTGCCAGGTCATGAACGAACTTAATTAGACATTATTTAGAAGTACGTCTTGGTTCATAAATTAAACACCTTTCCAGCTCTGTTCATTTGTAAGGTATCCATTGCATTCAAATGAGAAAGACAAAAGAGCAACAGAGCAGTTTTTACTCAGAGCCATTCAAAGCACCATGAAGCAATCAAATTTTTTTTAAAAATGCTAAATTACCTATTTTAGGAACATACCAGCCAATCTAAACAAACACACCAAATTAATGAGGCATAACAATTCTGTGAGTTCAGGGCTGGCTAACTTGAGCTTTCCAATAGATTTCATTCAGTAAAGCTTCATTTGGATGAAGAAGCTGGGCTGCAGAGGATACCGCAACCTTGAGTAAAACCCACACCAGGTTATTATTGCCGAGTTTGTGGATGCTGTTGAGATATATATATGTATATATGTGGCTTTTATCATCACCTGTGCTTCAACTCAGAACACAAGCATGCTCTTGTGCTGCACAAGATTACCAGTACACTGATTGCTCTTAACTGGTAAAATGTTGCAGGCAGTGACTAAGTACCATTGCTCAATAGAGCAATGATTTCATTACAGCTTTTCATGCTACACTATTAATATGAAGGGATGATGCATGTACTTCAGCCTCCATGTTACCTGTGATGCTTACTGGTGGCTACTTGAGCAGGATTAAGGAATTACATAGGGGTAAGCATACAAGCAGTCAATCATCTGCTGATGGTTTATGGCGTACACAAAGCAAGGAACAGTTGTGTTATGCCTTGTTCGGTCTCAGTATCGATTGCAAAATAACATGCCAGATCTGCAACAGGGAAAAGGTTTCATGAGCTGAGTTTTTGTTCATCCAGTGTCAGCTGAATGGTCTGGCTGCCTCTGAGCCACACTGTGAGCATGTCCTGGTTTGCTCCAGGCATAAATCCTTTATGAACGCCTTTGCCTTGAAGTCAATGTTTCTTTTTAAAAATAGGCAAAAGAGTTGCATGTGGTAGGGGATTACAGGTGTACAGAATAGGTGTGAATGCACTATTTGGATGGGGACGGAGAACCTTTGTTATTGCTCACTTTGGCATGATGAGCATCATTTGTTCAAGAAATTCAATTATGGCCTTGCTCAGAGAATGGAGTTTCAGGGACTTTAGACAAGGTATTTCAGAGGCAGCCATGCTATTTCCTTCTCTGAAAGTGGCTCTTGGATGTGGCACTGTGCTCCTTCCCCTCACTGACCATAGCACCTTGCCTGGGGGAGCCAAGCACAGGCACCCACCTTCCCAGCCAAGCCGTGGCAGTTCAGAGCACAGCTTTCTATTCCAGACACAACATTTCCAGTGATAGTGAGGTGCCCTCACCTCCTATTTTATCAACTGCTGAGTGCCATCCAGCAGCAGGGGACTTCATACCTCTCCACTTTAATGCTATGGTAGCTCAGCTCCCAGGAACGCATTTGACTTCAAAGCTCTTGTGATCCATGTGTGACATACATACATTAGATTAGAAATCCATTTGTCAGTCAGAGCTAATAACAGTGCTCGCTGCACAGAGCATTATCTTTGTCAGGAGCTGGCATGTCATGAATATGCATGCCAGAGGGTGAGCATGCTTGGTACAAATGTATTTACATTAGATGGGCTCCAACAAGGACTTAATGTTCTAGATGGGAGTGTTTGTGATAACCTTGGAGCCTGGCACTACTGAGATGCGTTATCCACGAACTGAGGTGGAACAAGATCTGCTGCTGCTTTCCTTGCCTATGTCTGCTTCTGGATCAGGCCCTCAGATATTTTTTAGAAGTTAAAATAAACATTAAAGGCATCAGAAGCATTTTTGAAAGTTGGTGTCTTGGTGTTTCTCTCTAATTCTGCCACTGAAAAGATGAAGATGGTGTTTTCTTTCAAAGCACAGCTTCTTCAGTTGGAAAGAATGGATCAAAGCAGATCAGAGATGACTGATGCCTCCAAATATCATACTTAAATTTGCTGCAGACAGAAAGGAGCTGGATGTTGATTGGAGCTGTGTTTACTCCTAATGCTACCAACAGCCACAGCTGGGCTGGCATGGAGCAGAGCAGGGAAATCTCCCCCGAGGCTCTTGCCTCCACAGTTTTAACAGGCTATTCTGGCACACTTTATTGAGTATCTAGTAAATAATTTTTAAGAGGTTTTATGCAGGCTTGAGCCAGCTATGCTCAGCACTCTTTTTTTCTTCCAATCAATTGTCCATAAAGTTGTAAGCTGATTTTTATCTTCCTAACACACTTACCTAGTGTTAATGGGGCAGGGGCAGAGGAAATTAAAATCCCAGAGAAGATGATGACACTGTGATAGCCAAAAAGGAGCCTCTTCCTACTTTTTAAAGTTTGTTATTGGTTGAGAAAGAAATGAATAGCCTAGACAGAAACACACGACACCTCCCTAAACTCTTGGCTGGATGTTACACTCACGCA
This sequence comes from Limnodromus scolopaceus, assembly GCA_028565335.1. Lineage (NCBI taxonomy): Eukaryota > Metazoa > Chordata > Aves > Charadriiformes > Scolopacidae > Limnodromus > Limnodromus scolopaceus. The sequence continues at coordinate 9,793,620 of JAOXNO010000070.1, read as the reverse complement.
GCTCACCAGTTAGTGTGATTCATAGAGTGTACAGTCAATCTCCACATATGCAAGAGGTCATCACACACAGTACCACCTGTAAATAAACGTGCACTCACCACCCTAGATGCAGCAAGCCCTGCTCCTGCCCTCCTTGTCCGAGGGCACCTGCCAACACACGAGCTCTAATCCTGAGATTAAATACCCCAAAATGCCCATAAACACAGCACTGAGTCCCATAACCATTTGGTTCACACCAGGCTGAGACTTGGGGTAGTGAAAGCACAATTCTTCATAACTGCGGTATTTTCTTCTGACACAGCGGTAAAACACCAGTGCCCAAGCCAGAGTGGCGACTTTCTTACCACAGCAGAGGAGTGTTTACCCTGTGGCAGCTACTTATTCCACAACCTGCAGATATCGATAAAGTCACTTTCCTTTGGCCTTTGATCCCTATTTAACAACATATCATTTTTAAACCTTGAGCCTCAAAAGTCAAAATTCACCCAAACAATGTCCTGAATCACAAAGCTTCAGTGACCACCTTCGAACCATGACAGCATTATCAGAGGGACCCGGAAACCCTTCTCTGGGAGTCATCAATATTCTCATGCTATTTGGTAACACTGGCAGTACGAGGGGACATGGTCCAGAGCAGAGCACAAAGGGAAGAAGGGAAGCAGGACGCATCTTCTCAGGGGCTCCTAAACCACACAGCGACATCTAACAGTCTGCCCTCTGCAAACTATGCACAACTGTCGAACATAAGCCAGGAGTAAAAGACCCATGAAGTTTAAAAATCTCCCACGAAAGCTTTTTCCCCACCTAAAGGCCAGGGAAAACAAACCAGCCTCACAGCATGCAGTGGAGAGGAGAAGAGAGACAAAAAACCCAACTTCCTAATTAGAGCGAAATTCAATAAGCTGCAGGCTTGTTTTAGAATGAAAATGCTACCACTTTTTTGCAGCAGTGACCTTACTTTTGCCTTGAGGATTAAAACAAAGCACAGCAGCATTTGCAGTCAATGTTTTCAGTGGAACTGACCGAGAGCATGTGAAGTTTGGAAGATACTGGCTTTTTAGGTCAGGTTGGAATTTTCTCACAGAGGTTTCAATTAATTTTCTTCCATTTTCTTTAACCGTCTGTCAGCTCTGCATAGCTCACCATGCTCATCTCAGCACCCAGCCTTTGTGGCTCCCAAATATCTTATAAACACCCGCTAAATCCCACAGATCCCTATGGGGACAGTGGAAACATTACTCCCTTCCAGGTGCAACCCTGAAGCTGCAGGCTGCAGCTGTGCCACGCCGCAGAAACAAAGGTAGGACTAAATCAGATTTAAGCAGACATTTGTTCCTCTTCAGACTCAGTTGCTGTGTATGACAGTAGCTGATTTAGACATACCTGAGATGGGTATAATTAGCTAAGTGTGTGAGATACTATTCAATATATTATTATGTGAATGAGCTAATAATTTTCCTATGGGTTTGAATAACATAGCAGCATGAAGAGGTACTAATCTGTACTTCCAGCTCTCTCTTACCAGCTCAATATTAATATAACAACATATATACTATTATATTAATATTGTATTGTTATATTAATATTGCATTAATATCTATATTAATGCAACTAGAATTCTAATAATATTTGCAATTAGAAACCCTCAGGACTCGCATAACCATATGCCTATCTCCTTCCTGAATACTCATCCATCCAACCACAATGTGACCATGGGTACAATCTGACACATCGTCAAAGTACCTGAGGTGCCTGTGTGAGCTGATATACTGTAATTTCACCTGCTTCTCTGCAGCCCCATTCTGCTCAAATTCAGAGTTGTCAAAAAATCCCACTCCCTTACGCTGGGCTACACTTTCATGATCATACACTGATGGTGAAAGCTGTTTTCTTGTCAAGCATGGCTCAGCATGCTCTGCTCTGCCATTGCTGTATAGGGTCCTTTCCTGCCAGTATTTAACAGTGTATAGTGTAAAGTGATTGGTGGTACCTTGAGGATGAAAGGTGTTATTTACAGCACACTTCCATATTATTTCAATAGCCCCGCTGATGCCTTGCCTCCTGACACTCTGCCCCTTGACCAACGTCAGCAGCACAGAAAGACTGCTGGTGCCTTGCTCTTTGCCTGACTTTGGCATCGTAGGCAGGATGCTGCCCGCATTATTCAGGTAAGCTATGATACTCTCAAATCTCACTGCTGCTGGTGGAGCCAAGGGGTGGTGTAACTCTTACTTGCATTCAGAAGGCATTTGCACAACTGGCTGTGACTGCCAGATGATCTGGATACCAAGTGTCCCTGGCAGTCCACCAAAGCCATGGCAGTGCTTATGATCCTGTGTGTGCTGTTGGAGATGGGATGAGTTGCAGCACAGGCGCATCATTTTTCATATTCCTAGTGCCTCAGCAGAGCTTAGTTTAGAACACGTTGTCAGACTCTGGGCAGGTAAGGCTGACACTGTGCCACGGTGGAACTGGGGATGAGAACCCCAAAGCTCGGACTACTAAGTAACACAGCAACTCTGGGCATCCCCAAAAAGTCATTTGAGGACCTGTTTGTGGTGACAGAAAACTAAAGCATTGGAGCAAGAAAAAAACAAGCTCAAAATCTATGACAGTACTACAGAACTAGTTGAGCAGACCTGAAGCTGTTACCAGGGCTTGGTATTTTCAGTTATGAAACTCTATTTGAAGGGAAGGCCAGAGACTTTTTTCCTCCCCAGTTTTCTTTATGTGTTATTCACATTTTCATGTGATAGTTTCTATGAGAAATGCACACCTTCCAGCAACTAATAGAAAATCCAGATAATGAAGACTTCAGCTCCTGATAAAAAATCTTCAGGAATGAATTAGCTCTAGGTAGTATTACTCACTGCTTTTAAATTCATGTTTATATAGAAGGAAAAAAGCTAGCTGATTCGAGAAATCATAGATCCACTACAAATTACAAGCCATGAAATACTGTACCTTGAAGGTGAAAGTTCGTTCATTTTTAACGTAAGATAAGGGAGCCACATGTCTTTGTTTTACCTGCCCAGACATGTTTTTGTAATAGAGCAGCCTGATGTAATGACATTTCTTATTTCAGCTGCCCATTTGTCACAGTGGGTTTTGTTCCCGGTGTAGTAGCACAGAAAAAGACCAGGACTGGGAACAACATCTCTGTTCTTATTCCTGTCTGTAATTCTCAGATTCTCGTGTTTTCTGATACTACATGAATACCAGCAAATGGATTTTCTCCTTTCAGGTTGTGCAGTTCGTTTCTCTAGATGAAGTGCAGAAAACTCTGTGCCTGACAGATGCCTGGGAGATGTGCTGGCATCCTTGGGATCATATGCAAAAGATGACCTGAAGAGCAGCTGCAGGATGGTCTTCCAGTGGGCAGTGCCCGGTGGGCTGGAAGGAGCTCTCCCCAGTTCAGAAACAGTACGTGGGCCTCAGCCTGCACTGCACCCACTAACATGAGAGAAAGCAGGAAGGGAAAGCTTTTTGCTATGAATTTTGTTAGCACGTCAGAGAATTGTGTCAACAACCCATTTGTACTGTGTGGCATGTCATCTCTGCTGGCTCCGAACGCAAAACCTTTCTGCATTGCTTCCAGCTATGCAAACATGTAAGAGACAAGACACCTTCATCAATGAAAAGGTCTCTTAGACAACAGAAGAAAAATCTTAGGATCAGGACTATTCAGACATATTCTGAATTCCTTCTGTGACTTTCCAGAAAAAGGCTCTGGAACGTATCATTTGCTTTTTCCTATCTTACCATACTTCTATGCAAAAGAGAGTCCATGTATGTTCATTAAATCTGGCTTCTACAGTCTTTGGGCAGTTTTGCCACAGCTGGCCAGGACACCAATAGGTAATAGAGGCTATAGGGTCCTCTGCATCCATTGTAGTCCCCTGAAAGCTTATCTTTCCCGAGGAACGTGTGCCTATTCATCCTCCCTTTCACCGACTGAAAGAGCTGGAACAGTAAAATGCTCTCCCCTGGCTTTCCAGAGAGACTGAGGGTGGAGAAGAAACTGATGCCTCTGGAAATCTAACCTTAATACTCAATGTTTCACAGCCCCCAAGCAGTTCCCACATTTCTGTGATGCCATTTGTTGCAGGTTTTTTTCTATGTAAAATATTTTCAAATTCCCCTAGGGACAAGCAGAAGCCCAACTTCTGTTTCAGCCTCCACTGCCAGAGTTCATCCTCTGGGTCACTGTCATTCCTTGCTAATCTAATAAATTTTCCAAGCTGATTAATTCAGGCTTCTGGTAACAAGTGGTTGCACTATGAGCGTGCTGGGATTCAACACCGGGCATTCTCTCCCCCTGCGCAGGAGCCTCAGCTGGCAGCAGCACATAGCTGGAGGCTGAGGAGGTACTACAAGCAGAGACAAAATGCTGCTGCTATCTGGCACTACAAAGCCAGACTCAGAGTGTTGGCCCTTGGAGGTACAGAGATGAAAACACTAAGATGTGAAGAACTTAAATATTTCATCACAGACTTTGCTCCATTTTGTTCTTCAGTTACATTAGTAAGTAACACACACTTTTAAATTGAGGAAAAAAAATATAAAAAGGTATTCCTTGGTTGTCTTCTTGTTAATGCTTCAGATGTCAAAGAGCACCTACTTCCACTCCTTACACCCCAGGAGCAATGAATAAGTATCACCTAAACGGGTCTCCGCTGGGAACGATGGTGTCCACAGAGCTCCTCCATCAGCCACAGGCCATGTGCAGAGATATTACCCTGGGATTCGAAGCCAGGCTCCTCTGTAAACACAAAGGACCACAGCCTGTGCCCTGAACAAGTACCTTTATGTGTTGAAGTAGCAGATGCTCTTTCAGACACATCTGAATGCTTCATCTGGTGCAGGATGGGATGCCATGAGCAAGCACATGTCTCGGCACTGCCACGGAGACCTCCAGCCTGGGGACAGCCAGGGTGTCACAAGACAATGGGCTTGGCATCCTTATGGGAGGGAAAAGGGTTGTAAGGCCAGCAAGGACAGAAAGATCACAGCTGATCATGGCAACTGGGAAAGGAGCTGCTTTAAAGAGGAATTTTTTTCCTTTGCAGAGGAAGGTTGGGAAAGAAATACAAATTCGAAAGAAAGTCAAGCTAACAATAAAGCAGGAAACAAACAATGGAATATAATAAAAGAGATTATGCCATGAAAAACTTCAATCTCTCATTTGGAATCAGTGCTTGAAGTAGCAGTTGTAATTGTGTTTACGCCACCTTTCTAAATGATCCTGGGACTCAAGGGGAAAATACTCTGTCCCCAAACAGCTTTCCAAAGTGCTGTTGTAGGATTGCAGCTTCACATGGTAACCTGCAGCAGTTAGCTGAACGCTTCACCAGTACAGACTCCAACACCTTTCTGGTGAGAACAGAAAACATCAAAACCCCCTTTATATAGCAGAAGACCCTGGAGAAGGGCTCAGTAGCTCAGACCAGGAACGAACATTCAAAAGTTAATATCAGTCAATTATTTGTGACCGGTGGCCTCACTGAAATCTCCCTGTAGTGTTTTCAGTGCTCTTCAGCTCTCCCCCACCATAACACCATGCCAAGAGCAGAGTTTGACACTCAAAATTACCTACTTTGAGCAGGGGGGTGAAGACAGCAGCCTCCAGAGGTCCCTTTCAGTTGCCGTTATTTTATGATTCCAGGAAAAATCTATTTTCTCTCAGTGAAACCTAACACTGGGATTTTTGAAGGATTGTGAGAGTTAGGTTGCCAAATCCCAAAGAACTTAGTAGGTATTTTGGTTCCTAGATCCCATACACTCTAGGAATTCCCTGGCCATTTCTTAAAGGTAAGTATCAATTCTTCTTTAGCCCAAACAATAACAAACCTGTTCAAGTGAAAGTCAGAAACCCTGCTGCTCAGTGACCAGGAACCAGCCTGAATGCTCTTATCAGTCTCTTCTAGTGCTATAAACGTGTTGCTAATTGCAAAAGTGATAAAACTAAAAGTGCTAAAGGGAGATTATTCTAGCTGCAAAATGCCACTGTGCTTGATGAAGTCATCTGCAGGAGCTAATGCCTCAATTAATTTTTCTAACATCTGTTTAGAGTGCCGCACGAGAAGGCTGAAGCCTTGCATCAGTGGTCTAAAATAATGGCAACACAAGGGAGTTTCTCTTCCCACCTGGGGGCAGCGCTTTTGAAAGCGCAGCAGGTAACCACCTGCAACTTCACAGGAGGGCTATGGAAGGACATGGGCCACAGGACAGGAGTCGCTGTCTTTACTGACAAAAGATGTTGGCTTCATGTCTGAGGCGTACCTGCTGCTTCGGTGGGTACCACGGACTGGAAGCCAAAGCTTGTGCTGTATGAGCCAGAACGTGGAAGATTGAGCAGCTAAAGAGCTTAACGAGATGATGTCCCCACGCACTGGAAACAGCATTGCTCAGGCATTTGCCACAGTGTAAGAAGGGTAATGTGGCTCTTCCAACAAATCCATCTCGCGCTGGGATCAACTCGTGTGTTGCAGCACCCAAAATCAGAGCAGGGGGAGACTATCAGGTTGCACCAGCTGGGGATTTGCTTAATCTGGAATATAAAATGCAAAATGGCCACTTGCACAACAGACTGAAAGGTTCAATGAAGTGATACAAACCCATGCTTCTTCCCTTTTTCTGATACCACATTATTAAGGAAAATGGTCTGCAGAAAGAGGTCTGCAGCTCCCAGGCACCCTGTAGAGCTAGGCCAGAGATGCTGCAGATGGGGTGGTGTTTTACCAGCACCCAGAGCCTGGCAAGACATATGTGGCTACCGGAACTGAATGGGAAGAGCAGAGTCACACAATACATTAGAAAGGAAAGATCTAAAGGCAAAACAAAATCCTTTCCCTATCCTTATTTTATCCCTGAGAGGATTCGATGCCCTGATGAGTCACCTCATGCAACCATAGCAAGCTCAAGTGGTGCGTGGTCTGGACAATAGTGCCAAATCATCCAGGAACCAGGGAAGGAAATGACCATTTTTAAAGTAATTTTTAATTACATCATATATATTTTTGAGTCTTTAGATCACCCTGGGAAGATAACTTACAAACCACAACTTCTTCCCATTGCCACTTTCTGCACTTAACGCTCACTGAAGAAAAAAATACCCACAGTAAAGCAGGTCATTTAGTGCATGCTTTGGACGTGTGCACCACTAGAGAACATCACAACGTTCTCATGAAGGTTTCCTGGTCAGTATATGAGTCATTTTTTAGTGGTTTTTAGTTTTAAGGTAGCATAGTTCAAAAGTCAAACAGTAGTTGGTATCTCCTGTGACTAATTGTTGTCTGTGACAGAAACACACATAGCAGTTGTTAACATGTGCTACGAAATAGGAATCACTATTTAAATTTGCTCAGGAGACAGCTGTTACTGACACCACCAGGTTCAAGGAAGCATTTGAGTGTAGAGCTGACTGGAAATCTTTTTTTTTTTTTTTAAGAATACAAGCATTTCCCCTGAACTCATAGAAGCAAAATATCCTTATTGCAGAATAAAAGCACCACCTTAGTAATGAGAAAACTCCAGTTCAGTTCTGGACTTTCCAGGCTCTCTATATGCTCTCTAGTAAGTCCTTTAACCTCTGTTTCCATTTCCATGCATGGAATTGAGATAAGCATCTTGTTTTTTCACCTTCTCATTGTTATTTTTAAGGTCTCTGAGGTAGAGTGTGTCTCAAGCGATATGATTAGTTTAGTGTAATAACAGTACTGGTAAGACCTGCTGTGCAATGGGCACCTTGGATTCCTACTAACTTCAAGATGTGCAAACTCACAGCAACTCTTTCAAGGACTTGCTCAGAGCCCACTGAGATGTTTCATAGAATCATGTTTCTGTTGCTCTTACCCAGTAAAGGAAAAACTGCACAGTTACAAAGCTAGAAAAGGTGAAAAATTGTACAGGATACTCTCCAGAGCTGAACAAACACTTAAAATGTCAGCAAGAAAGCATCTGTTCTTCATGTTGAAAATGATTGACACAAGGAATTTCTCAAGCAAAGCCTTCCTATTCTGCAAGAGCGAATACAAGCCCAAAAGTTCTGTATTTAGAGTTTGACTAAATACTCTGTAAACACATATATAACACCAATGCCTTTTTAAGAACACTGCAAGGAAATTTCTAGGGTGAGCTACCAATTTCCATAATCCTAAAGCACTTCTTCCGCTAGGATTTTCAGGAGTGAAAGCTGCCCATCACCCGTCAAAGGGTGCCTGCACCCTTCAGAAACACTATCAGCAGAAATGCCATAAACTGATAGATTTATCCATCCGAATATGATAACAATTGGCATAAACCTTTCTTCAGCCTGTTACTATGCAAGCTAGAGTCCAACCTTTCTGTGTGCTCCAGGGCATTTAGTTGACTGGCTTCATGTTTGCACATTGTCCCAGCAGCCACCCAGACCAGGGCCAAACCTCCCCCAGGTTCAGGGATGGGTTCTGGGGCCAGAAGCAGATGTGCCGAATTACTGTGAAAACCTAATTCTGAGGGGTTTCCAGGGAGGCTGGAAGCAGAAAGCAATGCAAATCTAGTAAGAGTTACTGCCTACTTTAGAGCTTCGCCCTATTGTTTGAAAAGGGAATGAGGTAAAATCATTTGGAAAAAAAAAATACGTATGACACTTTCTCTCCTTTCCTTTGAATGAATCCTGTAGCTTCCCTCATTTCAAAACCACCTTTTGTTCCATTTTCTCAGAGAGACACTTCCTCTCCTGGCTCTCTTGAGCCCTTTCCATAGACTGATCAAGCCCACCCCTCCCTCCTCCCTCTTTACCCCTTTTATTCTGGTTAAATTTACTTTTTCCCCACGTGGCACAGATCATTTCAAAACAGCCCTTTCTCAACTTTTCATATTAGCACTCTCCAGTTATTTTCAAAACTCAATCAAAACCCAAAGCTTTTGCCATGATTTTAACTATTCCCTTTTCCCCATTTTTATGTGGTTTTTTTTTCCCGTTGTTAAGTGCTTTGCAGTGCTATTAGTATGATCAACATCAGAGACACAGCTGAGCTGTGTTGTGCAATAGTGTCCAGACTGAGACTCACCCACATCCTTGACAGATCGGTCTGGAGGCTCCAGCCCCCCGCTCGCAGGCGTGTACCCAGAAGGCAGCCGGATGGCAGCCTACAGCCTATTTTCCCTTTTCTTGCCTTTTTTTTTTCCCCATGAACTGGTGTCAGTAATGCATCTAGGGACTGGCTCCACTTAATCCACAGTCAATTCTGTCCACTTGAATTGGATGTGAACACACTTGTATTTTCCCATAAAGGTCATCTTCCTTCTTTTGAAGGTAGCCACCTTTAAGAACAACTGACACCACTCACTATGTATTACTGAATTATTTCATATCCTGCCAATCAGGACCTTGTCTGCTCAGAAACTGAAAACAAATACCACAAAGGTATAACTAAAACACGAGAGAAATGCACCCAGAAGGAGCACAGCTCATGAAAATAAAATTTCAGGAGGGACAAACCAACCAATGCCAGAAAAAGAAGAGACTATAGGATTACAGAGAAGAAAATAAATCCTAGACCTCATATTCTGATATTATAAGGTTATGAGTGAATTAAATTGGCATAACTTTCTGGAATGAGTGATGATGAGGCTGAAAAAGACTTTGCTGTGGTCTCACAGGCACAAACACTAAAATTTTAGCAGAAGAACAAAAAAAATAGGTGGGGGGTGGTGTGTCATAGAAGATGAAGAAAAATATCTGACCATTGCTTTTTTTTTGTTCAACACCATGTAGACAAGATACAACACACAGACATCCCCTGGGACACCAATACGCCTACTGAACCCGCTGGGGTTACACCATGAGCTGGCTCAGCCTTCATTTCGCTCCCTGGAAAGATGAGGCTGACCGAAGCTCTCCAATCCAGCTGCCTCCTCACCAGTAGCAGAAAGTGCAGACGTCCAATGTGAGTCATTTACAAGGCTGATGTAATAGCCTGGAAAGGTTCCCATGCCTTTCCTGATGAAGACCTAAGAACACCCACAGCAGTGAGAACTTTCTTGGGATCCTTCCTGAGTTGTTCTGAGTTGTTCTTGGAGGGACAAAAAAGGTTCAAACTAGACAGAAGGGTCTATTAGGGCTAAAATTATTTGTGCATGCAACACAGTCAGGGACTTCTGGGCTTTCCATGGGCACAGCATCAGACTGTGAGTGGCAGGTAACTGCTAACTTGCTAATTGGAATGAGGGACACAAGAAGGAGGGTACAGGCAGCTGCACATGCTATTCAGTGTCTGCACTGCCCCAGCACCTACTGAAAGAGAGGAGATAGTGTACTGGGCCAGAGCTGTTTGGGGTGCTCTCGTGTTTTCACAAGTTTTGTTTCTGTAGGAGTACCCATTGGGGCTGGTGCTGTGCACATGCAGATCCATGGAGGCAGTCTGTCCAGAGAGGGTCACCACCCAAAGAGAAGAGGGAGAAAAGACAAGGGTAGAGACAGGTAGACGGAAGACTACAAAGAACTGACAAGGCAATGCATTAATTAACATTACAGCAAGTATTTTCATGGCAGAAGCAGCCTAAGAACTGTCAGGGTGCTTTGGGTTTTTGGTTTGGTTTTTTTTGCAAAGAACAAGCCAACAAGAGCTTGAAAAGACTTTAGAGAACAACTGCTTGCAACAGGCACATCATATTTGGAGAAACACACACCATCAGTCCCTGGAGGACCAGGCAACACCCAGGCATTACTGTGTGATTAAAAGTTTCATGTTGAAATACGAAAGAGTTCAGTCCTGGGGAAAAAAAAATTGCAAATGTCTGTCTTAGCTCTTATAGCTAAGCCTTTGGTGAAAAGGGGGCAAAAATGTATGATGTTTGTGACTGAACTGAAATGGGCCAAGTGCCACTCCCCCTGCAGTGCACACATGTACCCCCACCGCAGCATCCTGCAGGCAGGGTGTCAGGCTGCCCTTCTGCTCAGGGACTGCTACAGTGACAGTAAGTGCCATAAGATGAGGTAGTTTATAGCAAACCTTACAAAGCCCACAAACTGCTGCAGTTACTGTACAGACTGATATTAGCACGACTATATAATCTAAGTCTCAAACTTATCCTTGGCCAGAGAATTCAACAACACTAAAACATAAACCAAAACCAAACGCAGATAAACAAGTAAATCTCTGCCAAAATTAAAAACCTGCAAACAAAAGTTATCACACATTCAAGCCAAATTCAAGCACTCCATGATCCGATAGCTTGAGTCTCGATGCTTTACGAAGCCAGGGAAATGTGAAGGTCTAGTGGGGCTGTGGGAATGTTTTATCTGGGGCATTTCATCTGAGCGCGTTTCATCCCCACTCGGCGCCTGCCTGTGCTGTGCCAGCTGGCAGCCGAATCCCTGCAGCCGCTCCTCCCCAAAGCCAGTGCTGCTGCCAGGCAGACAGCCCCAGCCTCACTCACCCAGCCAAAAGCTACAGGCAGCCAGGCAGAGCCTCCACCAGGTCTGCAGAGCCAGGGAACAGGGAGGGAACGGATGATGTGGCAGGGATACGGCCCCTCGACCGCAGAGCTGGACCAGGGCGGGGGGTGTGTCAGGGGGGATGCCTGCCAGCAGGCTGGCTGCTCCCATCACTGATACCACGGAGACAACGTGTCCTTCACTGTACATAGCAGCTTGTTAGTGATTTTCACAGCAGTGAGACACTGAGTGCAAGGGTAAACCTCGGGAGAAACTCAGTAGGAAAGCCATAGAGAAAGCCCGGAGAGCAATGCTTCCGCTCAGGGGGAACAAAGAGCTTCTAAGGGATTAGGTGCTCATGGCTTTTTACTTAAAGAGCTGGAAAACTTGGGAGCAGTCAAGTGAAACTGGGCTGTGAATGGGTTGCCCCAATTAGGAAGGTGGTGTGAGATTTTGCATTGGGAAGTTTAAAGTAAAACATTCAGAAGGGTAATTGCAAGGGTTAAATGGCTCTCTTAGGTTGCAGTAGATGTTTTCTGGTCCACCAGTGAAGTTTCTCAGTGCCTTTCAATACCTTAAAAACAAGAAGCCAAAGAAACAAATACCCTGCCCAACTGTATCTCACATCACACCATTCACAGGAACATAGGAATTAGTATTTTCCCTCTGAAACATCCACAAAGGGCTACCAAACATTTCAGACCATTCCTCCATAGATCACCACCAAACTAAAAGCTGGGTACACCTCTCTGACTGCTTATTTCATACTGAGACCAACATTTGGTGTCTGAATTGCTTCCAAGAAATCATCAGGAATCTCAGAACCTGCCACTCCCCTTGAGGCTATTTCAAGGGAATCCCAGAAACTTTAGAAACTGAGACTATATCATGAAGTGGCAGGAATCACCTTCTAAACTAGAGGCAAGGAGTTTGTGACTAGGCATAGCTAAAGCTTCAAGTGCTATAAAAAATGCCCTTTGGGTAATTTTCCCACAGGTTAGTAGGCTTCAACCTTGAGAATCGCTACGAAATGGTAAGTAGCTCCCACACAGTAAACGTGAACCAGCAGACACTACTGCGTCAGGAGAGTAACAAGGTTGTTTGAGGTGCCTCCTAGCTTGGCAGGTTTCCAGGCATGAAATTCAGGAGTGCAGTTTTCCTCCCCACCACACTTTGGTTAGCGGCGTAATTCTCTGCCATCTCGGCACCAGCAGGCTCTTTCCACGTGTCCTTCTTGGGAGCCTAAGAAATAGTTAAATATCTGCAAGAGAGGGATGCCGTAAGCAAGGGGCTGACACCTGCCCTTCAATATGCATGCCCTGCTCCTGCTGTCAAGGTAGATCAATGTTTAATGCAATGGCCTTGACAGAGTGCCATTAATAAAGATGCAGAAAGCAAACAACAAAAACATCTGAATTGGCAAGGCCACATCACATAGCTTGCTCTTCAGGGATCTGAGATATTTTGCAGTGAATTTATGGCATGTATTTTAAAAATGTATAAATGAGTGCCCCATCCTGGATCTCTGTTCTCAGGAAATGTTCTTCTCCACCTCCAACCACATCTCAGGGTAGTGTGGAGAGCAGGAGCCATGTGGCCACCAATTTGCCCTGACCACTGGTGCATGAGGGCAAGGGGAGCAGTGGTACAGGACCCTGGTGTCCCTGTGCTCCGCTTCTGGCACTGGCAGCGCTTGGCTGTTCCTGGAGGACACTACCTGGCCAGTGCAGGAACTGGTGGGTATGATATTACTTATGTCACATCTCTGTCTTTTGCACAGTTTGCCCTCTGGAATAAGATCTCATTCACAATTTTCCTTCCTATTAGAATATTTGTCAAATATATAAGCAAAAATTATACAGCAGAGAACTGAGTGGAAGTTTATGCGTGCATAGATCTTGTTAAAATAGATACATGCTGAACATCTAAAGCTGCGGGAAGTTTTGACCCTTTAAACTAGTAATGGGATTTGGGCTCAGAATTTCAGCTTGGTTTTCTGAAAACCCCTTGAAATAGTGCTTACTAAAAAGTCTGATTTAGGACAGTAAAAACACGCGCGCAGAACAAAAAAACCAGGCATCTCCAGGCTGAGCTGCACACAGATGTGAAGTGATGGAGTCCTGTGTTGCTGGTCTGGGTGACAGCAGGGACCAAGCAACACCAGGGGGAACCTCAGTCTCATGGTCTTCTGCTCAGTCAGGGTGTGGTTCTGACCCCAACAATCACCAGAAACGGCCTCTACATCTCCTACATCTCTCTCTTCCCATTAACTTTTTCTTCTCCCTCAACCTGTCTCTCCCCTATGTGCTCTCAAAGCTACATGTACTTCTCACAACACAGCCCTGCCTCAGGGTCACATCTCTACTTTAAAAATCACCGTTTCCGTGAATAGTCATTGTTAATCTCCCCGATAATAAGTTTTGCACTAAATCCCTGAATTAAATTACCTGACTGTTGTCCAGGCCAGACAAGCCTACAGGACTATAAGCTTATTAAGACAAGGAACACAGCTAATTCTTTGCCTTGTAGGCACCATGCACTTTAAGGAGTTTATTAAATATTGATAAATAATAAGGTTTTATTCTCTGTATAAGAATAAACAAAACTCCAAAGAATTTTTCAGTTCAGGCATTTATCCAGACATCTGGATGCTTATTTGCAGCTTCTCCAGATTTTCTTGGCCAGTATGTTGTGCTGGAAATCACGAGATTTCCAATGGATTTTGGGTTTTTATCCAATTGGAAAAACTGCAAGAGGAGTTTTTCCTTCCAGCCTTCCAGGATTTCTAGTTCATGTGCCGGCTGGAATCAGCATATAAAGAGGGGCATAGAAGGAAAACCTTGATTAAGAAAAGCTGAGGAAATATTTGTACTTCAAAGGTATCTTTTCAGCTTGGGGTGACAGTTCTAATTAGTTTCTAATGAAGCGAAGCTGATGAAGCCTTACTTTGTGTGGCTGTTTAGATGACCATTCATAGAAGACTAGGACACTAAGGAGGCAATATCTAGGTCAGTGCCGAGCTCATGTTTATGACCAGTTAGTGTGTGTGATGGGTATCTCAATTACTCAATTTTGAATTAGAGATGGATTATTAGCTCAGTTTCTGACACTCTCTATTCTCCATTCTCCTGCTCTCTCTCAAGGACAGCTGCTGGGACTGCTTTTGCCACGTATTTTGCAACTTCAGTGGAAAGTGAGGAGAAGACGGCCGCTCTGAGCTCAGTGGTGCTTTTTCCCATGCAAAAGGTGTTTTTTCACTCCAGCAAAAGGATGGAGGGGAATGGACAAATGGAAAGAGAGGAAACTGCGGTGACAGAAGGGCAAGATAGAGATCAGAAACATTCATGTGACAAATAATGGGAGAGGAAAAGGAGGAGGAGATTGAGGAGGTATGGTCTGAGATAATGGAAAAATCCCCAAATGCATGGCCTCCCTTCTCCTTTCTCCAAAATCAGCCTAAATCTGGAAAGACGCAGCAAAAGATAAAGGAACAAATCCAAACAGGAGACAGCAGGGAAAAAAAAGCTGGGAGAAACTGTAGGAGCAAAGGAAATGGTGTGTCAAAGTAGTAAAAAAACCCAGCCATTTGGTGAGGAGGAGACACAACCTACACTGTTGGCTTGGTAGCACCCCAAAATACCTGTTTACCACAAGCAGTAAGTGGGTCGGCTTTAGCACTGCCACAGCAATTCAATAGCAGAACCCTACTGCAAGTTGTTCCTCCGTGCACCCGTTCGACTTCCAGGAAATCTGCTCCTTGTTCAACTTATTAAAAGTAGGATTCCAGGAAAACTGATGTCATGCACTTGGAAGAATTCTGCATTATATTTAATTTCATCAGCACGATGAACCAACAGCAGGTTTCAACCCACATGGGCTCTAAAAGTCGTCAACACACTTAGCAAATTTAAGACGAAAAGCATGGAGCACACACTCAAGGTCACCAACAGGTGACCTTGCAGACAATGGCAGACTAGATATCCTGCTGTGGCATGGCACATCTGTTGTGGCACACGCTTCCAATGGCCATGCACCCACAGCAGGTCAGGGAATGTTGCTTTTGTCGGTCACAGTAACTGAATGCTATGTAGTTTCTTTCAAAGCAATGATTGTCAGTTTCATCCAGGGAAAATACAGATACTTTACTATGAAGGGAAGGATTTTCCTCATGGAACACAGGGAGTGGCAGAACTTTTGTTAGTGCTGGTGGCCATTGTGAAGTCTGTTGTGACTTCTGTGCACCGAAAAGGCAATAGTTGTTAAATACTATTTCCTATAAAACAAAATTCTCTGAAACTTCAGCCGAGAATCATTCAGAACATGTTTTAAGACTTCCAGAGCCATCAGAGCAAACCAGAATTCATTAAGAGAGAAAATAAGATTGTAATTAATTAACTTGTTGAAATTATGAATCAAGGACTGTACAGGAAAGGCTATGCATCACTTTGCAAGTTACTCAGTTAATCAAATAACTGGGCAGAAATATTTGCATTAATAATTGCACTAGAAAGTGCTGATCACAATGTTTAATACATCCAGACTGTTAGTTCTACAAACTCTATTTCAAGTCTGAGACATCTGTACAAAAAGTGGCTGAGGTTCTTTTGGGGGAGGTTTGAGGCTGTGACCTTAGCAATTAAAACAAAGACTTTGTCTAGAGCACTCTGGCACACAGTCAAAGGAACAGTTGGAAACTCACCCTGTTATGGCCCTTCCTATCTTCTGCAGAAGGTTCAGGATAAGGGGTTTTTTTAGTGACAACTCCTAAGGACAGTTTACAACCTAACATGAAGACCCTGGGACTGCAGTAGCCAACAGCTGACCCTTACATCTCCTGGATATAATTAACCTTGTCAGCACCTCCCCGTGAAGAGCAGTTTCCACAGGCACCACCCAAACCTCACAGAGAGACCTCAGCCACATCCTAGCTCAGGAGCTCGACCTGGCCCCACATGAGCTGGGGCTGAGGGGATAATTACACCAGCAGCCTTAGAGGTATCTTGGCTGCCTGGTTGGAGCCCTCTCCTGCCTGTCAGACCCTCTGTGTGCATCAGCTGCCTTTTCCTTGGCATCCTCATCCCAACCCTAATCCAACCTCTGGGCTGAGATTCATGGGAGGGGAAGGCAGGAGCCATCTGGCCAAGCAGCAGCCCTCGCTGCACTTTGGCAGCTCCCTCTCCCGCACGTACTGGCTTTTGTTTCCTTGGATCCCAAACCCAGTGGAAGCTCTCATGATTTTATGTGTTCAGGATCTGAACACTTTATCAAGCCGTTACAGATACATCTCACTCCAGGCCCGTGGAAACACATGATCCAGACTCATTCTCACTTTCTGGCAAAGTGAAGGTTCCTCTGCTTTCCCTAAAACACTTTAATTTTATTTCAACTCTGCTATTTATCTAGTTTTATGTTTCTACTACTTCTGCTTTTCACTGATTCGAGACTTTTTGACTTTGTGGATAAAAGCAGCAGAACAACAGTCACACTGAGTCATGAGGTCTCTCAAACTGCTTCAAATCAGAATAATTTAATTCAGCCATTTGATACGAATGCAAGGTTATTAATATGCCAAGTACAGCGCTTCATTGCATCAACTTTTTCCTGAGTTGCAGACATACTTTACAAGCAATAGACCTGTAAGACTTTGTTTGGCAACACAGAGATGTAGTTTTTGCCCTTTTGTCTTTCCTGCTCTTTTTTTCCCCATAGATCTATTTGCTAAAATAAATTGAAATTGGGTAAAAGAATATAAGGCACAATTTATACTAGATATATCTGCAATTACTAACTCTGAATTAAACATATCCCTTCATGAATAATGAAGCAGAAATAGGCCAGAGGAAAAATGAGATAAGATCTTCAATCCATGTATTTTTAATTGCTTCATTATCTAAAATTTGGTATGAATAGCAGTGGATACAGTTTGCTGTTAATGCACAAAAAGAAATGAGAATTTTCAACCAAATCACAAAAGGCTATCAAAAATTAATTTTGTGTGCTGTGATCATTGAAAATGTAAGTGATTTTGTGGCAGAGTGACATAAAAAATACCATTTATATGCTAATAATGAACAAGTCATATTTTTTCATTTTGATGCAAAATAAATTTTATTTTCATTTTAATGAACTGTAATGAATTATAAGCTGTTTCTTTTTATCTTTAGGTAAAAGCTGGGAGAAAGATAATGGAAGGTTGACAAAAAGACTGTCCCTGAATGAAAATATAATGGAGTAGAGCATGACCCTTGCTTTGACCTGGTAAACTCCATTGCTGACTTGACAGTCCACGTCCAAGGGTGCCTTTTATACCCAATACGCGCACTGCAGCAGCCAAGCTCTGAGAATGCACCCCATCATAGGGCAAAAAAGAGAAAATCATCTAGATGGGGTGGAGGAACTCGACCTTTATTTCATACAAGCATCCTCAGAAGGGGGACTGCCACATACGCATCCATGTAGATGAGCAGCTCTAAGCTTAGGGATAAACTTCTGTAACCGTGGATAAAAGCATCGAGAGTCACAAGGTACACTAGATATATTTGCAGTCCCTAACTCTGAATTAAACATGTTCCTTCATGAATAATGAAACCATAAAAGGCCAGAGGTACTAAGGAAACTGATCCAAAGCCTATTAAAGCCAATGAAATGTCTCACATTGATGCATACCATATTAATAAATAATTATGGAACAGGGCTTTTTTGCGGTAATTCCTAGAAGCACTAGACAGTCAGGATCTTTATCAGGATCTTTGAGTTGCTGCACACAATGTAAGAGATAGTTCTGTCCTAAGGCATTACAAAGTAAGGATAAGGCAAGAGATAGCAAGTTGGATAAGAGCGGTGCAGGGAACCCAAACAAGCCCTAGGATTATTTTGCTCAGCAATTATGTGCAGCAGTCTCAGCACAGCAGCTGCTCCGACGCTTCTGAAACAGTCAAGCATGTACCAACACCAGCCGAAATCAATAGATATTGCAAACATTAAACACCCAGGAAAACACAGCTCAGCTTTTTAAAATGAGCCAACCATAATGAAAAGACAATTTGAAACTGCTTGTTTTTTATTTACTGCTCCTCGTTCATACCAAGAACCTCCCTCCAAGTACCTGCGCCTGTCTCGACTGAAGTCAACCCCTTTGCACCTCTCTCTCATGAAATTGCCCACACATAAACAAATTCTAGCTTTAACTTCCTTCTTGGAATCTACTGCATGTTATTTAAAATACCCTGTGGCAAACAGCACTGCCGTGATGCTCAGGTCACTGTGTGCGCCAGTGCACCACTGCTTTGGTTATAAATCCATCAGTACTGCTGTACCAAGCTGCAGGTTCACAAGCATCTCCAGAGGATGCAGATAACACTTACTCTAGAGACCACAGTGCTTCTGATTCCAATTTGTATTTTATGCACAAAAATACCTTTAAAAATTTCATTCTAAATAACTCCATCTCAAAAAGAGCCCTTCTACTTATTATTTGGACTAAAGTAGTAGCAGTAACACATTAATTATTTATTAAACTTTGCCATGAGAAATTACAAGCCTAGACTAAATCTTGGCAAAAGGACACAAGTTACAATACAGGAAGTTCTGATTAGATATTAGGAAAAATATGTCACCCTGAAGGTACTCAAGCATTGGAACAGGGACTCAGAGAGGGTGTGGGATCACTGTCCTTGGACATATTCCAAGCTGGGCTGGACAAGCACCCTCCTGTAACTGGATCTCCCGTGAGCCCTGGATTGGGCTGGAGGCTTCCAGAGATCCTGTCCAACATAAATCACTCTAATACTGTATGTCTTAAACGTTTACAGCCACTGTAATGTCATAAAAATGAGGGATGGGTCTTAGTGCTTACAAATAATTTCTCAGACTCCTCTGGGCTTCCCACACAAATGCCGTACCAGAGACCGCAGCCCTGAGACTTGCTCTCAAGGGAAATCTCCTCTCCCAGCGCTGCAGCCTGCCTGACTGCCAGTCCCACCAGGAATAGCACGGGTCTCCCATGGACAGTGCAGACATCTCACCCCTGGGGACACTGGCAGAGCTGGGCAAGATCCAGCGAGGAGAAATCACCATCAACAGCTCACCCACAGCTCTGCTGGGCTTGTCCTCACACAGTCCTTAGGACTTCAGCCCTCCTCACAGCATGACATATATCTATTCTGTGTTTATTTTTCCAAATATTTACTTGCTTCCCCCAGCAGTTCTACCTTTGCTATTCCTCTATGAATCATGCACTTTACAGAAAAAAAGTTGCAGTAAATAGCATTTTACCTGTGGGTTTTGTATATCACCCTTGAGCAGCTGCTGGGAGAGGCAGATGGTGATCAACCACACTGCAACTCCCACTCATAAGTCTCACTGAGATACTTAAAAAAAATAATCTGGGTAAAATTATGAAACAAATGAAGGGATACTGAAAAACTACATTACTGGAACCAGTGTCCACACTAAAAAAAATTAAAATAAATCAAGAGTTATTTGGCAGCCCAAGTCAGACCTCCTTGGTAAATGATTCTCTAGGTTGATTCTGGCCTGAAGTTCTAACAAGGGATTTCACTTGAAGAGGGAATATTGGACTGCAAAAGGACACACCAGTTTCTTTTTCAAGCACTACCACTCATGCAGCTGCATCAATTTCTATCCTGACAATTGAATTGATTTCAAAGTAAGAAAATCATTTCATAGTAAATATTTCCTAACTGTTCACTGACGCTCTGATCTCCCACAGAGTTGTCCAAAAACAACAGGTGGTGAAAAATGGGAGAGAAGTATTAAAATTGTGCTCCAAAATTAAAATGACACTAAATGTTTCTGGACATTTTCATCCATCTTTAACTTAAAGATCTAGCTTGTGACTTTTTTGCTGAAATGGAGATATGTAAACTGCAGCTAAAAACTTCTGGCATTAAAATTTGTTGTGAGAATTGTGTACGGTAGCACAGCATATAAAAATATGAAACAATACAAATCTGAACTTCTAAAAGAAACCAGATAACTGATAATTATTTAAAAAAAAATAAATAAAAAAGTAAAGAAGCTGTGATAATAAGGCACTGATCCATTGGACAAAAATGTAAAGCAGAAGAAGATAAAATAAAGAAAGAGCTATATAATATTTACATGTAATATCAATTTCATTCAGCAGGTCACTGTTAATCCTGATATTTGAGAGGAAATTTATTATTAGTTGTATTCAGTGATGAACCTTCCCATCAAAAATACAGAAATAAGGCAGTAGCAGTCATGTCCTGGAGAAAAACTCAGGAGCTGGGTTGGAAAGAGCTCTCTTTGATTAATATAACCTCCTTTTGTGATAAAAGAAAGGCATGTGAGAAAGCTGATTCTGTTAGTGTATTGATTGCAAATCAAATCAAAGACCAAAAAGAATTATTCCAGAAGTGGATGTTGGCCAATGCTCATCCAGTGCTGATGGCAAACAAACACAAAGCACCAGCTCTCACCCCTGTGAAGTGTGTGGGTCCTGTCTCCCTTGTGGTGGTTGGATGCTCCTCAGTTGACTGTCATAGAGAAAGATGTGCTGAAGTTCAACTTCAACCTGAAGAAAGATAAACTCTTGGCCAACAGTATAAAATCACTCAGAACAAAGGAAATAAATAGGCTAGTGGAGGAGCGTGGCAGATGAATACCCATGTTTGCAGACCTAGGCTGATTCCAAGTCAAATACAGCAAAAATCAGGTGCAGAAATCCATGAAGAAGTAAACAGGATTAAGACTGGGTGAGACAACTCAATAGCCCGGGGCTTTCATAGCGTGCCCTTGTGAGCTCATTCCAAACCAGAGGGGACTGATGAGGGCAGTGCCTGAATCCTTGGTTTAGCTAGTTACAAAATACCATGTCTGCATTTCCAGTAGCTGTCTATTCCCAAGCACCGTTTATTCCTTCAGAGGTTACTATCAAACTGACAATTTTTTTGTGTTTTCCTTTCTTTTAGCGTCTGCTTTGATTTTTTTCCTTGAGCTAGATTAGATGTTAAAATTTCCAGTTGCTGCAGAAGGGAATAGTTTAAGACCTCATTTGCAGACTTGGCTTTGTTTTTTCCTTCTCATCTCTGGGATGTATACAATACTTGCACCATGTTTGACAAGATCTCTAACAGAAAGCTTTATTATAAATCCTATTGGTTTATCCTAATTATGTCAATTGTTATCATGAATTTATTTGAAAATTAATAAAAAAAGAAAATGACAAGGAAAAAAAGGAGTTGGACAAAAGACTATCTAAATGAAGCTTGAAGAGGAATGTTTTCACTCTTGGAAATGTGCATAAAAAGGCTATGTAAGCAATAACAGAAAAATAACAGATGTCTGTAAGAAAAAAAAAACAAAACTGAAGAAAACACACTGATATGAATAAACACAATTTGACTCAACGAATTAGAAACATTTGTTTGGTCCAACAATGAAGCTTTGACAAGTGTTAAAATTTCTGTTTTAGTTACTGTCTTGACATAGTTACTGAAAATTGCCCAGATTTTTAAGGATTTGTCCTAATCACATGAAATTGTACCATCATTTTCTTTGGCTGCTACTATGCTCAATAGGAAATCTAGCCAACAAGAGACATGTAAGTCTTAATCAGGCTTGAACAAGGAAGATTTACAATTCACTTCTCAATGAGACATAATGAGTCAGATAAAAGGTGACTTGCTTGTTCACATTGTTTGGGGAAATTAAAGTATAGATTTTCTACAAAGTCTATGTACATTTTTTCCAAAAATAATTCTGCTCTTGTATTTTCTGCCTTTAAATTTTTCCACTCCTTTACTGTCACATTAAGGTTTGTATTATTTGGCAAATAGAATGAGGAAATAAGGCAACTATCTGCCTGCTTGACACGCTTTTATCTATTGGCATCTTCAAGAACTAACTGTGGCCAAATCTTCTGGGCTACACTGGGCCCCCTCCCTGACCCAGCGGCACCAACAGAGGAACCAAAGGAAACTTTTCTAAACAAAACCCACTTTTAGGTTAAGGAGGGGCTGCTTGCATCTCAGCTCTCTGTAAATCAGACAAACAGGAGCTGACTTTTTGAGATGGAAGCCTCAGAATTGGGTGATAGATCTGACAGGAAGAACAACAAAGCAACAGGATGGGCACTGCTGTGCTGGCCCCAAACCATGCTCTGCCAATACATCTCCACCATTAGGTGACCCCAAGCATAGATGGGTTCTTACAGTTATTCAGTCAACAACAGCGTTGGCTTGGATGATACAGATATCTTAATTCATTAGCAACTAGGCTGAGATCTTCCCTTTCTCTGTTTGCTCAGCATATAACAAAAAATGGATGATGGATTTGACTTTGTGTCCCTTTTCCAGACATGTTTTGTATTTGCTGGGAACTACCCTCCTGGTTTTCATCAAGTACCAGGTGCAGCAGCTGCACCATCTATACCACCACAGAAGTTCGTTTTTCTCTTACATAAAAAGTCCAGTGCATAAGGAGCAATACAAATCCTAATAACAAAAATTCCAAAGTAATGGCTCCTTCCCCAACTCCATGAAAACAGTTAAGGAAGAACATAAACATTGAGAGATGTTGGTGCAAAAGGCCAGAATTCATTTTACATTGTTTGAGTCTGATCACTTTTGGAGAGCACTGTCTGCAGATTTATGATTCACCAAGTAGCATTAAGGATGTCTAGGCAGTTTGGCAACAGCCTCTTAGATTGTTATAAAAGAGAATGGAAATTGAAGCTGAAGAGGATGCCGTAAAGTAATTGGGTTATTAACTGCTTCCATTCTGAATGACATGCAGGTGCACCCAGAAAATGCTCTTTTCTATTATTTTTTGGACACACTGCACCAGATACTTTCAACACATTTCACTGAATGCCCTACTTAGAAGAAAGGTGCTTTATTCTCCCCATTAAGGAGAGGGTAGGAACTATCTGCCAAATTGAGGTCCTTTTCAACCACTTGCTGAAGGCCCTATGACTCATTTAGAAAAAAGGGAGAAATTACATCTTTGACAAATTTCAAGCTAAGTAACAGCCTTTTGCCTCCCTAAATTTCCTGTTTTCTTTCAGATTTTACAATTCACTTCATTTTAGCATGTGGTCACAAGGAGACGACTACTGGGTATGACCACTTAGAAACTGCTGCTTTTCAAGTGGCTGCAGTAGGAAAACAAAACTGCTGTGTGCGCTTCAGGGCTGGTGCCTCCATGTGTGCTTTTAGGGCTCGTTTTCAGTGTTGCGTGTTTGAAACAAGCAGCCTCTACAGGACTAAAAGTCACAGCCAAACATGAAATCAAACCTGTGTCTAGGAACTCTTCTGCCTCACTTCTCACTTTTCTTTTTTCTGGTTTTAAGGGATGGCAAGGAGGTAGGGGGTATAAATACAGGAAGCCAGTAGGCAACAGTGGAAATAAGATGGGAGACTGAAATTGTTCAAGTGGTGGATTCTATTCTGAACTTTGAGTAAATTTTGCTCCACTCTCACCAAGATCCCCTATGTCCCCTCTCACTTTCCTCTTCTTCTTGCAATTCTGCTGGTCTCCCCAGAAGAGGCTGCAATGTGTCCCACCATTATCGTTAGCTGTTCGGGAGCAGCTCAGGCTTTGACCAGCCAGAACAATCTCATTCACTGAGAGCAGACAGAAGGAGAGAGATGGCTACAAATGGGATTCCCCACACACCCCTTTCCATGAAAAGTCACAATACTGGGAGAATGGGAGCAATTTGATTTCAATTATGAATATATGGCATAAAATTTCCATTTTCTTTACAAGCACCTGAAGTATGCAGAGCAGCAGCACATATAACCACACTCATCCAAGCCTCAAGCAGGCTCATTACTGAGAGTCTGAACAATCACTAGAACTCTCCACAAGCCAGCCACATTATTTGCCAAACATGAGTGCTCATGGACAACTTACTGTTTAAAAGCAACAAAGTGATATGAAATGATAAATTAGAATGATCGTATGGATGCCTCAGTAAAAAGTAAAGCTGCAGAAAAATATAGTTATGTCTTCTTGAAGAGGAGGAAAAAACCCCACCAAACCTGTTGAAAGCAGATGAACCGAAATGCGTATGTGAGAATAAAGTAAGGGAGATTGGTACCTACAGTAGCCATCCCCACTTAGTTCCACCTAGAGAACAGAGAGCCAAGAGGCAAAAGAAGACGCACAAATGCCAAGGTATCACAAGGAGGAAATTATGTTTGGGGGATGCCTTAACAAGCCAGTTACAAATGCAAAATTGATAGTAATCATTTATTTATTTTTTTTAAAAGGATGCTGTCCTGGAGGAAATAAAATACCAGAGGAAGTTAGCATGTCAAGTATTTCAGATGCATCATTTTACACGTAGAACAGATAATTTTTTTCTTATTTTTTTTTAGGGGAAATATGCTTTAGGCAGTCTCATAATGCCTTGGTATAACGTCAAAAGAAACGTGAACATTTCAGACAGTCAGATCTTTGTGAAGCCTGTTCAAAGGACACTATGTAGTATGCTATTTGGCAAAGAGATTTTCAAAGCGTTGCTAAGCCCCAGTCAGTTTATGGATTTAAGACTCTGATTGTTTAAGAACCTGTTTACAAAGCAATGCATCATGCCACAGCATGGCAGTGAAGTTGTAAATGGCTCCCAAATTTTGAAAAAACTCTACATCGCAGTGGAATACAGATCACTCTGAGACACAGCCACAGGCTTCAGGAGGAAATGCAGGCATTTTCCTACAAAATCAGCATGCCAAATCCTGAGCTGGTATAAATCAAAGTGTCCTTTTTCCAGATAAAGAGAACAATGCTGATTTACACGCACTGAATCATATTAAATATCTCTTGAGTAACACCGGCCTAGGAGCCTTCGGACAGGACCCTCAGACAGAACTGGATGCCTAACTCCTGCTGTCTGCACAGAATTAGGTATCCAAACCTTTTAATGGAGCTGAGCCTCAGCGAAACAGCAACCTACAGGCACATTTACAACATGCAATAAATACAATGTACTTAGTTCATATCCAGACTGGTTCCAGATTGGCACCAGGAGAGTGGTGACAAGTGATGCACAGGCTAATTAGCCCTGCTAAAAGGGCTCTACTGGACTAACACAGATACCCTGGTCCCAGGGGCTGAGCCAGTATCTCTGCTGAGCTGTGCCTTATAGACATACTTGCTTGCTCGGCACTGTTTCATGGCTTGCTAAGTTACACATCACATTTTCATAAATGACATAAGCCCATCCATCCAATATAATGCTACAAGGGCTCCCAAGCCTGTGGAGAAGCCTGGCAAACTCCTGGAGAGACAGCCGGAAGAGGGGAGCAGTGTTCAGGACGTCACAGCTCAGGTACCACACATGCCACCAGACTGCTGACAGCCAAAGTGTGAAGCCAACTTGTCTCTTTCTGCAGGCAGTCCTCCAGCCCTGCCAGTCCTGGGTCAGTGCAAGGGAAAAATGTTCTTCAACTCTGGCCACCTACAAGCCATAGACAACATTATCCCCCTCCAGCCCCCAAACTCCTGCATAGACTTTGCTCACAAAGGAGCTGCTTATGGCTTCTACCATCCAGGGAAACAGACTGCATTTTGCTGTGTTGTTGCTGTGTTGTTGTGGCTGCTGTTTAACAGGGTTAAACAAGCCCTTTCAACAAATTCAACTTACTTTCCTCCACCACTGCCCCTGAGGTTACTGCCCTCTTGAAGCCATGTGCATAACCACACAGGGTTACACTCTTTCACCCAGCTCTGCTCATAGGACCTGTGTTAAAAAAAAACCTTACTTGTAAGAACATTTCCATTTACCTGGATCCCTTTGGCAAAATAGAATAAGACACAGGTTTAACAGCTCTGCAGAAAAGGACCTGGGTGCTGATGGACACCAAGCTGAACATGAGCCAGCAGTGTGCCCTTGCAGTAAAGAAGACCAACAGCATCATGGGTTGCTGGAAGACCATCATCAGCAGTCAAGGGAAGTGATTAATCACCTCTACTTAGACCTGTGAAGACATGTCTGAACTACTGCTTGTCCAGTTCTGGACAAGTAGGCACTGGAGCAAGTCCAGCAAAGGGCCAATAATACGATTAAGGGCTTGGAGCATCACATATGAGGAGAGGCTGAGAGAGATGGGTTTGCTCAGCCTGGGGAAGAAAAGGCTCAGGGGCGGCAGTGCCTTTTTAATGTATGTAAATAACTGGAGTGAAGAAGCAAAAAACACTATTCTCAGCAACAGGACAAGAGACACACATTGAAATATAGGAAAATCAATTAAAATTTAAGAAAAAGATTAGGGCTTATTTTTTTTCCTTATGTTTGACCCCCCTTGCAAACACTGGAACACAATTCCCAGAGAGGTTGTGGATTCTCTGTCCTTGCAGATTTTCTAGTTGACCCCACTTTGAGGAGGGATGTTGCACCAGGCAGTCTCTAGAGTAGCCTTCCAACCTCAGCTTTTCTGTGATTGTGACTACTCCATGTACACGTCCAAATTAAAACTGCAGAACTGAAGAGGGCAGCAAACCTTAGGGGGAAGGGAGAGGACAAGCTGTTGGTAGTGGTAATCTTTGAACCCAACACAGTTGTGGCCAGGACACCATGTCCAAAGAGTCTGCACTCTGAGCCATGCACAGTACCATGAGACCAGCCAAGATAAATCTCAAAGGCATCACAGTGATCACTAGCATAATAGATGGAAATATAAAATAAAGTAGGATTTAACCGGCACCTAATGGGGTAAGCAAATTGGGACATAATTGGAGGACAGAAGTCCTAATGAGTTACTCAGCTTTTAAGTTACTTGCTGTAGAGTTTCATTATGTTTTTTTCATACAAACTGAGCATGAAAGTTGCTCCTCTGATGGCAGAAAGAGAACAGATAAAACTCAGAACTCTACCCAGCTTGCTGCCTCCTTCCTCTGCTGGAAAGTGATAATTATCTCAGGCTTGCCTAATACTGTAGGATTTATCCCAGAGGGTGTTAGTACTTTCATTGTTCTATGCAGTGCCGGGTTTTTTCATCCACAGATCTCAAAGTGCTTTACTGTGAGGAAGGCAAGCAGACCTCTTTAAAAGACATAAAGCTCTCTTCAAGCCATATACATTTTATAATGCATTCAACTCTCTTTATACATGATTGTGACAAGTGTTTGGCAAGTCCTATGGGACAGAGGGAAATTTCTTTGCCTAACTTGGGAGGCAAAAAAGCCAAAACACCCCAAAAAGGAACATGGGACTTAATGCTCATGCAGAGTCAGTAAGGAGGGTCCTGAGGTAGCTTTCGACTGCTTTTTTTCCTGCACAAGCTCAGGGTGGCTTCTCAGTCCTGTCCAAAGCACTACTCAATCACACGTGAGTTACAGCAACCTCCCTGGTCTGCAGCACCATGCAGTAGGGTCTAATCTCCCACCCAAACTACCCCAAAGGGCTATGCCCAGGGGACCCTGTGTGACTATTGAAGAACTGTCTCCTCCACTCCTTCCCCAGAGGAGATCTGCCCTGGCCTGGAACACCTACATCTTTCAAAATCTCTTCATAGTGCTCAGATGGTGCAGGAATTAAGACCTCACTGATGGTGGCTTTGCTTAGAAGTGGCACGTGTCTTGAGTGACAGAAAACATCAAGGAGCCAAGAAGACAAAGCAAGAAGAAAATGGTTAGATGAGCACTTTAGATAGCTGTAGACTACTTCTGACGTTATTGCGCTGCAGGGGGAAAAGGAGGCACACTGCCAGAGGAGGGTGACAGCGTGCCAGGACAGACAGGCTTGGGCACCCAGGACATCCACTACCCTTGGGGAACAAAGGTAGAAGAGCCTTCAGTAGCTTTGCAAATCACAGGGGAACTGTCTTACGGTGATGCTAAAACTTAACTGGGTCCAGATCGGTTTGAATTTCTTTAATCCTCACAGATACTGAAAAAATACAGCCTGGAGGGATCAACTAGCAAAATACTGTGTTTTTCTTACAAGCTAGACTTACAAAGTGGACTTTTGTTCCAATTTCAGACATTGTGAGCATCTCACTGGGCCAAACATGTCAGGAGTTTATTGCCCTTCATCGCTCTGATCCTCCACGCAAAAATGGCAGGTAAGAATTCTGGCTGGCGTAAAGCAGATAAACTCTGTCACAATCCAAAAATACTGTCTTTGTTGCTCAGCTATTTAAACAGAAGAATATCCATAATGATCAGCCCAGTATCTTGCCTCTGACAGTGATAGCTTACATATTTACAGAATGGGGACCAGAAGTAAGTAGGACAGTCACAGAGTGCTCCCAGCCCTAAGATCCCCCCACCCTCTGACAGCCACTGGCTTAGGGAGCTGGTAGGTGGTGGTCCCACATGCACCAGCACATTGACTCACCCTTCAGAAACTTGCCTGATCTCTTCCTGAACCCACTTATAACTTTGAACTCCACATCTTTTGTGTGCAAGTTCCACATTATGTGTGTAAATAGCACAAGAGATTTACTTTTTTGTGTTTTAAATGTATCACCTATTTCTTTCTCTGTGTTTCTTTTACTGAGAAACAGTGGAAAAAATCATTCCTTGTTCACCTGCTCCACACCATCACGGATTTTAAGGAGCTCTATTTTATCTTCTCCTTGGTGATCTCTTTTCCAAGCTGAAGATTTTTAGTTTTCACAGATAGAAGCTATATAATAATATTCATGCCTGTGTTCATACTAGTCCTACTAATATCCTTTTGGAGGTGCAGACTCTAACTGCATACCAAATTAAAGCGATGAGCACAGCTTTATACAGTAGCATAATGGGTTTTGGTTTGTTCTCACTTCCTTTCCTAGTAATTCTTAAGAGTCAATTTGCCTTTTTTGACTGTTGCTAGAATTAGCTGATGCTTTCAGAGAAATATTTATATTGACTTTCAGAGCACCTTCCTCAGTGGAAATAGCTAATCTAGAGCCCATCAAGGTGTATGAATAGTTAGGGTTATTTTTTCCCCTTGTGTATTACTTTGCATTTATCAATACTGAGCCTTTGGTTCCATGCTGCCACCCAGTCACTTTTCATCATGTTTATTCTGCAGTCAATTTTAGCTTTTACTACCTTGAATCTTCCGTCTCAGTAAATTTTGTCATCTCACTATTAATTAATCCTCTTTTCCAGACCATTTATGAATGTGTTGAATTGCACAGGTTCTACCTAAAATCCACAGGAAACCCATCAGCAGCATCCTTCCACTGTAAAAATGCTAATTCTTACCATTTGCTTCCTGTCTTTTAGCCAGAGTGATTTTCCTCTTAATTTTTTGAGAGCTTAGTTTCTTTGAGTGCCTTGAATGTCAGACTTTGTTGAAAGTCTGACAACAGTAAGTAACATCAGATGGATCACCCTAATACACATGTTCTCCTTGGAGAATTCCTGTTTCTGAGACATAGCTTTCTTTTGTACAAAACCTGCTTTGACTCTTTCTCACCATATCATATTTATCCATTAATCTTCTGGTTTTATTTTTACTGTAGCTTCTGTTCATTTGCTTATTAAAGTCCTGTTTGGTTTTTTTCAGCTATTCCCCTCTGAGCATCTCTTAACAACTGACTTAATATTTATCACTCGCACATTTTAATGGTCACAGCATAAGCAAAACTATTTCTCTGTCCCATCTTCTACCAGAAGCTTGATGACTTCTGTCTCACTCTCCTCCCCCTCCCTAAAAGATACAGAACTTGTATTATTTTACTCTTAAAGGAGTCTGCATGTTGCACTCTTACACTCCTTATATTATTTCACACCTCTCTGCTTTCTACAGACTTTGCTTTGAAAAAACCCTTAAATTCTTAGAAGCAATAGGTGCACAAAAGCAGCCTGCTTTGGATAGTACTCATCCTTCCTGTATAATCTCCCTGCAGTCTATATGTTCTCTATTTTCTAATAAATTAAAAATACATTATAAAACACTCTTTCACCATTTAGAGAGAATTCAAGCATGTATTAGCACGCTGACGGTTCATCTGGCCTCACATGTGGTACTGAGGGCACTGCTAAACATGCTGCCATGGAGACCTTGTCTTTAACTTCCTGCTTAATAGACTTCATTTAACAGACTCTCACCTATGAAACTAGAGGTTGATGCAGGTCTCGATTTCCAATAACCAAATCATCCCAGTACTACAGCTCACCTCCTCACACCAATGGGTGATATTCCTCCTGGTGAGAAGATCCCCTGGCTGGTGGATGGTTCCTCCCTTATGATCTGTTTCTGTCTGCCCAAATAGATGCTCTCCTGCCTGGAGGCTTTCCTCCTGCCGAGCAGTGCTGGCTGGGAGGTAGAGTGACTCCACCGTGTCCCTGCAAGTTGTGCCTAAGTATCTACTGATCTCCCTAGGTTGCATCACAGCCCAGCTACTGGCACCTCAAGTGACAGTTCACTGAGGACCAGGAATCCCCTGCACTACCTGGATGCAGAAACCATCAGTTAATTAAATAGGTGATTGTACCAAAAACACATCAGGCAAAAAACAGACCCTTACGTACATCCACCTGACTTTTGTCATATTTCTAGAGGTTTTTGACTACTTTCTTCTCATCTATTTATCTTGTCATCTAAATATTTTTCTAAAGATTTGGGTATAAGAACCGCAGAGCTTAACTGCCCCCCAACTGCTGCACTCTCAATTCCAACCAAAACCCTGTCTCCACTATTAATGCCAGAACTTTGGGTGACCCTGAAGATATTATGAACAGGGTTAGAACAGTTTCTCTGACAACTAGAGGTGATAAAAAGCCTCTTCAAAGTAATTTTGTTTACAGACTAAGAACATGTATGCCTTATTTCAGTCACCTATAGGAAAAGACCTCAGCCAAATTGGTGGCAGGGGTGTGGTGATATGAAGCAAAGTTATATATTTGATTCTCTTAGTATAGATGGTGAATAACACTAGAAGAAAAAAAAAAAAGAATTACTCCCTAACATGACTTCAGCACTTGATAGGTGAAGGTTTTCTTTTAGGTGAGTCTCAAAAGGGAACATTAATTTATTAGATATCTCTGGGCCTTTGCTTTCCCTTTTAGATAGAATAGCAATATCTGCTTTTTCATGGTTGAGTTTGCTGAAGGTCAAAGAAAGGTCTTAGATTTCTGCTCTCTGCCCACCACTATCAGAAAATCATTATTTCTATTCTGTGTCCTGGCCCAAACCCATACAATAGTACCTTCTTGTCAATGAATTTGAGGTTGGCCTTAGGATAGCCTCTCTGAGCTTCCTCGGGAAGAGAGAGTTGTTACTAACTAATCATTAACCAGACAGCAATATCAAGAATAGGATGCTTTAGTGTCAATGACACAGGAAAAGAAAAAAGATTTCTTCTGCCAATAGGCTGTTGCAACCCTGAACGGCACCAATTGTTTACAAGTGCCTTTTACAACAAGAAAAGGGCTGACTCTTCTTTCAGTTTTCACTGATCCCTCTTCTTTCCACTGACAGAAGTCCAGAATAGAATCTGGTATAAACTTGACATGAAGGAGCAGAGAACATGTTTTCAACTTTCCTGGGCTAAGACTTTATAGTTTACTCTACAATAATGTAAGTACCTTAACTCTAATTTTCAAGAGAAGCATATGTGATCTATATTACTTTATCAACCAATGTATGTATAGCATGAGATCAATCTTCCTCATCCTGAGTTTCCACCTTGCACAGGGTTGATAATAACAGATTTCTTTAGCTACCAATAGAAACCTGCAAATTTCATTACTGTGCAATTCGCAATGTGAAGGGTTCCTTAAACAATCCTCCCCAACTATTTTAACAGTTTGACTCTTAAAACTCCAGGAGCTGAAGAGGCTCAATGCTACAAGGGGACCAGAGTATGTCCTCAGTTCAGCTGAGGTGTCAGGTTAGCAGTTAAGCATCAGCTGCCCTCCAAACTCACAGAGGCACAGCAAACACCCCTCCAATTCATCACACTCTCTAATAAAATTTAGAATTTAATTTCTTTGAGAACATTAAAAACATGCAAAGGCATTTCTTTACAGCCTTCTCTCACCGATAGCAGTA
Organism: Limnodromus scolopaceus; assembly: GCA_028565335.1. NCBI lineage: Eukaryota > Metazoa > Chordata > Aves > Charadriiformes > Scolopacidae > Limnodromus > Limnodromus scolopaceus. The sequence continues at coordinate 9,761,212 of JAOXNO010000070.1, read as the reverse complement.
TCTAAGCTCTTTCTCAGAATCATTCATCCAGCAGAGTGTGTATCTTTGAGATGTAACACCTCCCCTCAAAGCTGAAGGGCTCTGACAACCTTGAACTGAGATATATGGGAGAAGGAATACTTCTGGCATAAAAAGAGATATTAAATGCAAAGGGCAAAAACAATAGTGGCATTTATGTGCTGACAGACAACCACGGTGCAGCCAGAGCATACAGAGTCAGGCAGTCCTTCAGATCAACTCCTGCCTCAAATTTCCCAGTGTCTGCATCTCAAAAGGGAATGCTCTGCATACTAGATCCCTGAACTGCTGCCAAGAACACTGGCCACACAACATGCCCTGCTGATATTCCAAGTCACAGGACATAGCAATAACAATTTCTCCTCAAGCATCTCTAGGTAGTCCTGTGGATGGATATAGTCCTGAGGGACTCGAAGTGCTTACGTGGTTCGATGGCAACTGGGAGCTTTGCTTCGGTGGCTACAGAGCCTGAACATCAGTATCTAACATCTTTTGTGGATTTAATTAAGGCTGCTACCCCTCGCTTATTAACATTTAGCTGGAGATAGAGTTTAACCATCATTATAATCAGCATAATTACCATATGCCAGGAATGCATTTAATAAGCTATATATCTCCACTATTTGTATTTCAAGAATAAACTGGAAGTAGTAAGCATTTTCTTTCCAATACCCCTTTGAAAATTAGACTATTAAAAAGAGCGTATACTGTAATATACTAGTTTTACTTCTACAGGTTTACCTTGCAACACTGTAGCTTACAGCTAGCTACTGACTGGTAGCCTAATTTTGTAGATGTGTAAAATGTTGCAATAAACAAATTACTATGTATTTCAAACATTAATTGCTAGCAAGATCTAGGAATTTCTCAGTGAGCTCACCAACAGGTTTTATTGGCAGTATAAAATTTACTGTGTTGACATACCCTTTAAAACAACAAATACATCAGAGCTAGCAAAATGCTGGGGTGAGATTACAGAAAACAAGTCAAAAATTTTATATGAAATTCTTCCCACCCTGTGCCCCCCATGTCTTTTACACAGCAACTCAAATTAAGCCACAGGAGAAGTGACAACACTTGTAAAGAAAAGTAATCACTCTTTACCAGAAGCATTCACAGGGAATTGCTAATGAAGCAGCGTATTTATGCCAGAGAAGTCTAAGACACAACAAAAGGGCTTCATTATATCGAGTGTTTAAAATATTTCACCATGGCAAGGCAACGCAACGCAAGACCTTTACATTTGTAAGACAAAATGAACCACTTCAAGACACTGTTGTGAGAGTCCTGATTTACATGAAATGGAATTTATTGCTTTATCATTAAACTGACAACTTCTGTAAAACTTGCCCCTGAGAAAGGTGTACTGGCACCATGCAGTTTTACCTAACTATTAATAGGAACTTCCAGTAGGCAAAATGAAAATAAATAAATGAGAAGACAGCTCACAAAGACAACAGACATTTGAACTGAAGACTGTCAGCCAAAAAGAGCATATGAGGGAGAAACAAAAATAGCTATATAGTTACAAATTCACAACCTGTATCTTTAATAAATTCCCTCCCTGAAAAATGAGGGTTGTCAAGAAAGGTAAGCGTCTTCCAGATCAGTACTTTATAAACTTTATCTATGTTTTATCTTTTTGATAAAATAAAATTTGATGTCTTTTCATGTATCCCTCTGGTTCTAATGAGGACAGGCTGTATTTTATTTAGTGGAAGAAATGGTCAAACTAAAAATTGTCTCTGATGGACTTGATTGCCTTTGGTCCTTTAAGGCTGCTTCAACTGTGAGTTATTTTGAGCCATTCTGGAGCACTTCACAGGCTCCCTGTGGAACAGGAGGCACCACGGCTCCCACAACATCTACAAGCAGGAAAGCAAAAGTGGCCTTTCCCAGGGGAAAAATGGGCACAGGAATGTGCCCATAGTTCAAGTAGGAATATTAAGGGTGAGATATTTATGTGAGTCCACAAACAAAATGCCAAAAAATAGATGTATTTTCATTTTCAAAAGAGGATTTTTTTTAATTGTTCAAAATCTGCAATTTGCTTAAAATAGTAGTAACAAACTCAAAATAACTGAATCATCTTGAAAAGAATAAGCAGACTCCTTCCTGGGAAAAGCAGCTTTTCCTCCTTTCATACCATAGTTGACTCAAAAGAGGTTTGCTATTGCCGTGTTTTGTGAGAAATTCAGCATTAAATGCACGATCAGCGCTACCACCATGAAGGCATCTGACTGCTAATCAAAGCCCCTGTGCTCCTCTGAAATTAGGAACAACAGTCGGAGCAACCTCTCACTCTCACTGTCCCACCAGCAGAGCTTTTTCCCTTTTATATGTATTTTTTTAAATGCAGTTTTCACTGATACAGCTACCAAATCATCTGTATCACTCATATCACATGCTGGGTAAAGCCCAATTCCACTTCTCTTGATAAGCTGTCATAAAAACGTGCATCCATACGTCCACACCTACCAGCCTGAATTGAGTTTCCAAAATATATGCATGATTGACATCCAAGAGCCATAAACAAAATTAGTGGCCATCACTCAAGCAGAAAGTTATTATCAGGTGGCACTAAACAAACACAGGCTCAAAGCAGAATAGAAGGGTTTTTTTAACAATGGACGTATGAGTAATTTAACTAATCGCTACAGTCAGTCTAGCAGAGCACATTTTTCTTGTACATAAGCAAACAGAAAGCTGGGAAGTTATAAGCACTGTGCTGGCAAATTAATCTTAGAGTACAAATATCACTGTGGAAAATTCCTAAATCCTTTCATTTTCTATTTAAATTATAGGATCATTTAATTTCTTTTTAAGGTTTAACCTAGACCTGCATCCCAAGAGCTTGAACACTGACAGAAGAGATGGGAAGGAAAAGAGCATCCAGCCCCATAGCAGGCTGGGCACAGCCAATTCACATCCCCACATAAGTTTTTGGAACAGCCAGAGAGACCAGCTACCAGTCTTTCAGAGACCCTGTTCAATATCAGCAGACGTTGCTCAGTGATGGATACCTTCACAGAGCAGATGTGACTACTCCAGTATCCTGAGGCCAGATCCCTAAATGGATCCGTCTGCAAGGAGCTGTGAGAACCAGATACGTTTGGGGTGCAGCCTTCCCCTTGGCTTGTAAATGGGTGACTTTAGACAGGAGGACGGGAGCAGAAACCTGAATGGGAGCCTTTCTCCTGCAGAGGCCAGCAGGGGCTGCGTCTGCTCACAGAGCGGGTGGGCTGGCTGGGGGCTCCAGCATCCAATTTTGCCTCCTTCAGCCTCGTTTTAGGCCAGATGCTGATCTTAGTTAAAAATCTCCATTAAAATCATTGGAAAGACCAAGATAGCTGAAACCTGAGCCACACTGGGACAATACCTACAGCCACAAGTGGCAGAATCACACCCTGGTTAATTAATTCTTGCAGGTTTCTAATGAGCAGAGATGGTTTGTATTCACAGACAGCATTTGCTGCTGTTTTATAATATATGCAGTAATTATGCAGCTGATGGAGCCTTATGTAGCTGCTAGTTCTTTCCTATACATAAATTAACAGCAGGATTTGTGTAATGATGGGATAATGAAGGCCTGGGTCATTGGTATTCATCTGTAGAAGGCCTTAAGAGGCTGGGTCAAAGACAGAAATGTTATTTGGCTAACACAGATAGACTGTTGTTAAAGGATTCGTAATCTTATTCCACTCAAGGTCCATATTAACTCTCTCTGTGGCTGATAAAACAACTTTATGGGTTTGGGGTTTTTTTGTTGTTGATTTTTTAATCTTTTTCTTAAAGGTTTATTACGTGCTTGAGGGATGTGCCTTCCTCATAAGACCATTTCTGTGCTGGATTTGCCCTGCTGAGCCACAGTTTGCCATGGCAGGAAGGGCAGGCTGTCTCTAGCAGCTCCACGTTTGGGTCCTAGCACACAGGAGCAGCCAGGGAGCTGGGACAAGGGCCTTCAGGAATCCCAGTTCCCTTTTCTACTCACTTTTGTGTTTTCTGTTCCCCATTTGTGCTCACTTTCCACAGCTGCAGGGCTGCTCCAGATCTCAAATTCTCTCCAGTTCTGCAGGACGGTTTCCTTGAGTGCAGCAGAGGCTGTGTCTTGGTTGCTCGGGCAGCAGCATTTTATTAGGCCATGTTAAAATTTCTTGGTGTCTTACTACTTAATCTGTTGGTTTTGGCACAGCATATCCCTGTGCCGAGAGAATGTCTCATTCCCTTTCTCCATCCAGAGCACCCTCAGAGCTCTTACACCCTTTCAAAGCCAGGCGATGGGTGAGCTGAGCCCCAGCACAGAGGCACTGGCCAGCCCTACACTCCTCCTCCTGCAATGCACAAGAGTAAAACATACTAGTGCAAACGTGCAAAGAACAGCACTGTGGCTGGGCAACCAGATACCAGGGAATACTTTTGGGAGGAGTTGAAATGCAATCTGCAGAGAGCCACGCTGCTGAGCAGGGCAGCTGGGCAGTGCCTCCCAGTAGGTGAGCCTAGGGAAAACTGAGCAGCCATGACCACAGCCAGCACTGTCCAAGCAGGTCCTCAGCTCCACAGAGAGGAAATTTCAGCTTTTTTTTACTCCTGTTCTTTCAGATGGCAGAAACCCTCCTCTCTTCCGAGATGCTTCCTCTCATATTCAACCACGCACTCCACTCCTATTCCCCTCACCCTGTTCTACTTCCTCTACAGCCATGCTTTGCCAGAATGCGACTCTGAGAAGCAGACAAGAATCTTCCTCCTCATCGGTGTATCCAGACTGGGCTCTTGGACCCCTCATCTCACCATGCCATCATCACCGCCTGGCACTCTCACAATGAGTGGCAATGGTAATTATCAACTCCCGGGCAAAATTGTGGACCCCAATTACCACAAGACAGCTGGCTGGGAGTGTGCAATGCACATGGCTACATTAGACAGGGCTCTGAGCTTCTCCGTCTCTTCTTTCTAATTGATGATTGGAGAATTAAAAGCGACACTTGATGGTGTCTAGCTTGTTATGTGTGAATGAAACCATTCCTTGCTGTGCTCATCTTCAGGTCCCACAAAAGCAATAAAAGGCCCTCCTGTGCCTTATTATCCACAGAACCTCCGCCTGCCTCCAAATTCTCTCTAGCTAAATGAACCTTGGCTGCCTCGCTGCAGAGGGGAGGGACCAGGGATGGAGCCCCTGAAGGAGTTAAGGGAGAGCCATTCATGGATGATGGCAATCTAGAAAAGATACTCCAAAACATTAGAGCAGAGGTTTGTCACCAGTTTACACATGAGCCTGAGAGGCTTAAGTTCCTTTTATCCATTGCGTTTTCCAGTGATATCACTTAAAATAAATATTTGGTTGACAGAGATGTTTTCTGATGTGTCTGATTTATAAAGCACTTTGAGATCCCATGGGGTAGAGGGATGCTGCATAACTGGGCTTAAGAACTGTTTGAACAGTCCTTTTCCACAGTGCTGCTTCCAAGCGTAACAGTGATACCTACACTGACTCTTATAACCAGAGTGCCTCAGGAGAGAGTCTTCATTCAATAGTCTTAATCCTGGGATCCACTCCCCTTTGTTCTGTCCCATCCCTGAGATGTAGAGTATGTAAGAGCACCAGTTCCTCTAATACCACTGTCTTTGACTCACATTTTAATTTTGTTCTTAACTGACAAACTTCCAGTCATTCACACCTTTGTATAGAGTATCTCTCCTTCCTGTGCAATGATACAGCACTATGTTCACCACTTACAACACCCAGTCACCATCCAGCACCCATACCTGCAGGGTTCCTCACATTTCCAGTCCAGCTTCATCTTTTCTGGCATAAGCATTTTTGATGGCATCCTTCAACTTCTCTCCTCTTGTTCCCTCTCACAGCATTGAGGTTAAGCCTCTCATCCTTGGATCCCTGAGGAGTTCCCCAGCTTTCTTCACCACTTCTGTTCACTCCTATCTCTTTGCGTTAACACTTCTACTTCACACATTAGCTCCAATGCCGCAACAATGGAGCTGTGCTAAAGTTACTTGTGGTTTGCAATCTCTTCTCCAAACCTGCAAGAAATTCCTCGCTAATAGAAACTAGGAAAAGGCCCAGTTTCTGCAGCTGGTACATCCAAAAGCAAAATGAATGAATATTTAATCTCTTTCATTGCCTATCTTCTTCTTAGAACCAGACAGGGTTGCCCCCTTGGAAGTCTGCAACATTTTCCATCAAGAAAGTCACCAAAAAGGCTTAGTGAGTAAGGTCTACCAGCTGTGAGCAGAGCAGATCTAGCTCTGAAATTGTAGGGTATTTGAGCTGGGCTTTGTGGCTTATGTGCCTGAGAAGAACAATGTGTTGAACACTATTCTCCAGGTGACAAAAAAAGCAAGTAATAATAGCAAGGATAGTCACCATATTAACAGTGGAGTTAGAATTGAATTAATAATTGTTAATATCAATGCTACAGCTAGTCATAAATTTATATAGTTCACTTAGTTTTATAAAGGTCTCGGAGTCAGGATCTCAGTAATTGCACACGTACAAAATACCCACTTACCGAGAGCTGTTGACAGCATTGGAACATGACACATTACCTCCTGGCACTATGACTCCAGTGACTCAGTGAGGAGGATTAGGACTTCCTTGTCATTATTAGCTTGATGAGAATACCTTAGTGAGTTTTGGTCTCTCCAGACTAGTTTATAAAGGTATGTTTGGTAATGGTCACACCTCTGCAAAATAGCTTGTTGCAACTGAGATGGGGTAGAGAAGAAGCCTTTTAACAACTGCACATTGCTAAAGAAATTGCTTTCTGTGATACGGAGCACTACTGGGGCAAGAAATAAGGAAATAGGGATCAAAAATAGCAGGAAAGAATATTTAAAGTGTAACACTTGAAACTGCAAAATACTTGTGTCCACCTCTGCACAGTAATCTACATCTAAACATTTTTTCTTCTGCACTGAAGCTGTGTTATAAATTTAGTGAAAGTAGTGAATTTTAGGGACAGTTACAGCCTCACTGAACCAACATTTCTCATACCTTGGTAATGGATTCAGGACAGAAATAGAGAAGGCTTCCCATCCCATCCCATCCATTCTCATTATCAACTCTTCCCTCCCTTCTACAATCAACATATACATGCACACTTGCTGGAAAGCGTACATCTCATTACAGTTTCCAAACCAGTTCCGTGGACTGTTAGAGGTGCCAGCATGGATTAAGTCTCTGGAGAGAGATTCCCTAATAGCTTTGGAAGCTTTGAAAGCTTCATATTTTCCGATATATTTATTATTACTTGAACACAGTTCTCAGAATTAGATGGTTTGCTCCAACTGGTGTCTTTTTGCCAAGCCAGAAACCATCTTCCCAGGCTAAAACAGTGAGGTATTGATCAGTGACACACAAGCTCCAATAAGAGTAACAAACTCACAGCTCGTAGTCCTGATCCTGTTGCGCAACCAACTTGTATAGACCCCCATACAGTCCCCGTCAGCTCTGTAAGACCCATGAAGCCATGTGGGTTTTGTCATGCAGATCAGATTAAAAGCTCAGGGCCCAGTAATATCCTCACTTAAATCAACCATAATATGCTACGCTATCTACTATAAAGAGAGCAGAAGAGATAATGGTTTATAGTCTCCACTTTACACACAAATTCAGCTGTACATCTGTCCAATAGTCTCTTAAAGTATTTCCAAAGGGCTTGGGTAAAATACGTTATTCTAATTGTTAATCATCTGAACATCACATTTGAAATGAGAAAAACATTGAGAAGTGCCTTAAAATACTCATTACAGTGGAAAATGTCTATTTCTGACATGCTCGTTTCCAGGAAATCCCTTATATTTTTGTTTGCCAAATACCACATTCCGTGCCAGTTCCACCATCATTGAGATGGAAGGCTCCCTGAGCACAATTCCAATGACGTGACATCCAAAGCCCGTACTTACTACCAACTTACAAATACATGAAGGTTTATAAACAAAGGAAGGTCTGACCTAACCAGTGCCTATCACACGAAATAGCAAACAGCACAACAACCCTAAGTTTATACACTCTCTTAGGGTACATTCCTTGGGAACTAGCCGTTTCATGCGATTAGCAGTATCGGCACACTCCCTGCAAACCAAACCACCAGCATAAAGGGGTTAGAAAGCATTTAAGCCATTAAGCCCCTAGATCTCCCTCTGAAGGTGTCCTGCTCTTCTCTTCTAATTCATTAGAGAATAAATCTGTGATAAGCAAAGTAAATTAGATTCAGTGACATTCTGCTAATTGAGTCATCTTCCTCTGCCTGGCTTGGCTGGGTTTTTAATTACCAGCTAATCTCATCAATATGGTGGATGACTGGCAGTGTGCAGATCACTGTCGTACAACCGCAGCGAAATAGAAATAGAAGTTCACGGCTCATTGGGTGACCCAGGTCTGTTTTGTCATACACAGGAATAAATTGGGCAGATCTGCTGGTCATCTACTGACCTCCAAGTACGGAGAACAAGGAGGATAATGGAAGGTAAATAAACAAATAAAACCAGCAGAGCTGCTGGGAAGATCTGCAGCAGTTTCAGGAACGATGGAGCAGGAGGGAAAAGGGCTCTGTAAACCTGTCCTGCATCCTGATGAGGCCCTGCTGCGGTGAGGGACTAGAATGAGTTGTGAAGAGGATAATTTTATAATTGAGATTGTATTCATTTTGCCCTATTGTAGTGAGTAATAGTGCGGACTCTCCCAGATGCTGCACCACTGAGAAGCTCTGTACTTTACAATGCAGAAACCTCCAAGGATTTACAAAGGGAAAGCCTGTGCCTGGCACACACATTCAGGAACACACATCTGGATATAGTAACAGTAATTCAAGACAAAATTTTCCCCTATAAATGTCTTGTATAGTTACACTTACAGCTTAACTACAAAAGTTATTTTTTTTAAACTCAAACTAACGTACCTCAACAGAGGTATGACCTGCCATCCTGGGTGCTCCTGCTCCAGTTAAACTCAGTCAGAGGAGCAGATTTTCAGCATCACTGAAAGCATGATCTGGTCATTTTTTTTGTTGTAGTTTCACAGCAAAACTGATCCTGCTGTCAGATTTCCACAGTGGATCCCAGTGTGCAGGGGCCACTGGCTGGCCCACAGATCCCAGCCCCTTCGCTGAGGTCTTAAAGCAGGATCAAGGCTTACATTTGTCTACATCTGTTTCTCTTTTACAACTATTTTTAGACTTAGCTCTATGACATAAGAGCCCAGGATACCTTGCCTCAAATAAGAGATTTAAGCCAGACATCTCTAAAGTACATTTACAAACTTTAAATCAAACACTTGATTCATAAAGCAAAGAACAGGAATATCTCTCTCACGCTATAATTCTTCCCAATCCTCACACCTGTGCTGTTGACATCAGAGGAGTTTTGTATCAACTTTAGAAGAGGCAGGTCCTGATTTTTCATTTTTCTAAGGTATCTTTGAATCAGACAAAGCCTGAAGCTTAAACTTCTTATCTATTTTTATCTAGCAATAGTAGATTTGTTAGGGTAACAGCCAAAAGTAGACCTTCTTGAGCAGAATTTCAGTCCTTTTTCTCTCCCTAATGTAACCATTAATGGCTCAGTCTCTGGAAATAACCAAATAAATTGCTGTTCTGCATAAATATGTTCCGACTGTCTGAAGTATTTATAAATCATCCGTGTCATCTAGGAGCCTGTTCACTTATAACATGCTGTTTCAGTGAACAGCACTAACAGTAAGTGTTAAACAAGTCACATTAAATGTTGGAATCAACATCTCTATTTTAATCTCAGGAAAAAAAAAAAAGAAAGGTTTTTATTATTTCTTTATATCATTCACTTAGATATTTTTTAAAATGCAGTCCTTAGGGAACCTATTTAGGCACATACATGCTTTCACAGGAGCAGAGAAAGCAATATCACTATAAGGAATAAAATTATTCCCCAGTTTTTCTCACCATGAAAGGCAGCAGAACTGGTGCAGCACTGCACAAAAGGGAAATGTAGGAGGAAAACGGTGACAGTGAGGGTCCTGCCTGCAAATGCCGTATTCCCCTCAGTTCACATTTCACAGACCAGTGTGCAAGAATGAAGAATATTTAATTCTGAAAGGCCCCGCATGTGCCTCGGGTGAGGTATGAGGCTTAACCTTGCCAGCAATATCTGATGTTAGCTACAGGGGCTGCCCAGGGCCTGGCCTGATGCCTTGCTCAGGGGTGCAATGTCTGAGGGCTGATGGCACTGAAGGGAGGGGCTGAGGGCTGGGGCACAACCCACGAGCAATCCATGTGCAACAGCTCTTGGGAGGAGCAGGGAGAGGCAGAGCATCCTCAGCCTTCAGCACAGCAGTGACAACTTTGTGCCCTACCCAACTACGCCGAAACTCTGCAAAACTTCATGCTTGCATAGCATCTGTCATAGAGGGCTCAGTCCATAACTGCCCTTTCAGCAAAACTGGTCTCTATAGTCTGTCCATGAACAGCTGCTAAAGCATTCCCAACACCCAGCCAGCTGTTCCCTTGGCTAACCTAAAAATTTCCTGCATTCCCCTGTACCTCTGAATTCCCCACACTTCTCTTTAGGGCAGAGCTTAAAAGTAACTATTTATATGGTTCTGTAGCTGTACATATTTTTTTTTCAGTACCTAGCCAAGGTCTTTAGACAGAGATGGATTCCCAGCAGCCAGAGAATTGCTGGCTGCAACTATTCTGTCCAAGATGGACTGATGATTATCATCCTTCGATGATAATAAACCCAGCAGACATGGCAACTTCTCACAAGCTGACAGCAATACAGGGGGAACAAAAATATAAATAAATCAAGCTCAATATATTCTACCTGCCCCTCCCAAAACAACCAACCACACAAACCCACCCCAAACATATGCAAATGCTTGCTGGAGAGCCAAGTCCCAGAGCCAATACTCAGAGTGGTAGGGGCTTGGGCTGGTTGTCATGACATAAAGCTATTGACTACAGGAGAAAATGATTGCCCCAGGAGAATTCAAGATGAGAAATCACATTTGGCCATTCCTAGGCACTTGAACAACTCACAATAAGGGTATTCAGATACTTTCTCAATGTGTTTTACTCCCTACCAAGGAAAGGAGGAAGTGTGACAGCCACCTTCTGGCACGTGTGCTGTTTTCTTCTCCTGTTCTCCTGTGAAAACAAGTTGACCTCAGCTGCTTGCTGCAATAAATCTTCTCCCATTTTCTCTTTCCCTGATTCTTTTCTGTTTAAAGTTATTTTTACATTAGACTTAAATACATTATACTCATTTCTCTAGGAGCCCTGACACATTGTAAAACGACCATGAATCTATTTTAGTTGCACCTTAATTTATTAACTCTCCTGCCTGACTCCAGTGTTAGTGCCTCTATTGTAGGATCATGGGAGGTTTGGGTTGATTATCCTCCTAACTCTATTTCATATGCAGAGCCATTATTTCACTCTGCTCCACGCTATTATAATAAAGCAAAAAGCTCTCATTTTTTCATTTTCAGTTCACATTGGGAGACCACATACCTTATTAGTTTCTTCTAAGTTCCTATATTCTGTTTGTTGTGTCGTGCAGTCAGAGAACACAGATATATTTTGCCCCTAAGAGCTGCTTTGCAGAATTTAGGGACGGAGATAATCTGAAGGGAGTGTTTCTCCTGTTTTTATCAGGTGAACCAGTGAGTCTTAGCTCCTGACAGCTCTTTTCCCTCTCACTGCCAGCATGCTGCCCACATCCTCAGAGGCCAGTAATTGCGAATCTGCACGTTAAGACACTCCTGTCCACCACTGGGATGTCAGTATCAATTTCTAGCTGCCATTTAATCTCCAAAGCATTTCTAATCCTATAGGGCATTTTGGTTTCTTTTGGTCAACAAATCTGAAGCAACCAAAGCACCAGCACTGCTGGTCATCCCCAGCCCATCGGCCAGGACAGGCCTTGAAGCTGGTCCCATCCCATCATCTGAGGGGTTTGCCCTCAATAAAAGGGCATCTGGACTTTCTCCAAGGGAAATCTTCCTGTCCCTTTTCTGAGAGCTCATTTGTATGTTAATTTTCTTTGCCACAAGCACACAGTTTCACTCAAGCTGCTCTTTGACTCACACCACAGTTTGCAGCTCCAGTGCAGTTCTACAGAGTTTAATAAATGGTCTTAAGTGGCTGTGAGAGGCTGATTAGTACTCAGTGGCCCCTGAGCGGCCTTGTGCCACCCAGAGGTGGGACATCTTAGCTAGGCTGGGATGAGAGCACAAGCAAACACACACACCGTGCCACTCTCCGGGCTGGCTGCAAAGCAGAGCCCTTCCTGCGTGGCAGAGCAGCTATTGATTTTTTCAACTGTTCTCGGGGGAACTCACAAGAAGAAAATTATTTTCTTTTAAGTTCGAGTGCAGGAGTCTGCCTTGCTAAAGGCTTATCTTCGCATATAAGTTTTACCAATTCAGCTTGAGTTGTATAATTAAAGTCGTGCAACCCCCCATAGTGTGGAAAATCCTATAAAAATGCTTTATATGGAGATAGCTATATGAATTTAAAACACTCTTATATCAGTATAAATGCACCCCCATGAGAGCCTCTACAAATATAGTTACTGTCGAAAAGCTTACATCAAGAAATTTTATAACTCTTCAGTGATTTATGTCACTGTATAGCATTGAATAGGGTCTAGTTCAAGCCTTCCAAACACAGGGAACAGATGAATTTTTAAAATCTCAGGAGGCAAAAAATTTTTTTTAAAAAAAAATAATCTATATTTTATATCATATATTTATATTTTATGGTGAGTGCTAATTTAAGCACCACACAGTTATTTCTCCTTGGATTTCTAGCTCCAGTTCAAATAGGCTTTAGTATTTTCATTACAATTCAGTATGTTTATTTAGCATTAGAGATGGCTGAACTATTCATTACTAATTTAGCCTACTTATTTATTTTTATTTATTTATGGTAAGTGAATCTTCACCAAATAAATCCTTGTTTTCCTCCCACAATGTTCAGACTCTAGCAGCATTCCCTGGAGAGTTTGGAAAGATGATTATTCAGACCCATGGTCTATTCACATGTATCAATTCCCTATTTATTCTTTGTGGGGTATGCCTGAATGCCTGAGTGTTCGCAATGCCTCCTAGGAGTTCCTGCAAACCCATTTCTGGAAACAAACACTATTTCCCATTATGCTGTGCCATAAAAATAATAATTAAAAACAAAAAAGAAAAAGAAAACTAAGTTCTTCCTCTCACACCCTATCTGAGCACTCAGACAAGCTGTGTGATACAAAGTCATGTATTTTCAGTGGTAATGAGTAGCTCCCATTCACGGCAAGCCTGGCTAATTCACATGTCCCCATTTGCATACACAAGTTCATCCTGTCCTTGCTTCCTTCAGAGGTCTAAAGGGTAGAACATTTTACTGAGATGTTGCCTGCTTTTACAATGATTGCCTCCCAATACTTACTACCAAGGACATAAATAACTGAACCTGAGTCACCATTACTGAAGGGAAACAAAGAGTTTCGTCACACTCTGCAGCATCCTTGTTTCCTGGAGCTGGCTGTTCCCTCTGCTTGCAGAGTTCACTGATTTAGTCTGCTCTGGTCTATACAACATGCTGCAATATTTACTTGCATCCATTTTAAAACACACACTACTAGATGGATGGTTGTATGCACCACTCTGCAGGATGTGAAAGGGGCATCCAGGTATAAGCTGCCGTTCACTTGTCTAATAAATAGTTACCCTGCCCATCACTCTCATTCTGCATGAGGTTGGGATTCTTCTTACTTTCATGCCACATGTCCAGGTCTTGAGACCCTTACACAGCAAGAATAGCCAATTCTGCTGGTCCTAAGAACTCCCTGCAAACCCTTACTCATCCCAGCTTGTGAAGGGTGTACGCCAGAGAACTTCAGGGAAACTCTCAAACTTTCACCTCTGGGATAAGGAGAGTCCCACAGTGATCCCAGTGCAGATACGGCAGTACTGAACCCACAGCTTGGTGCAAGGGAGACCAAGTGGTACTGCCCACAGCAGCTCTTATTGCTTTGCTCCTTCTCAAATCAAAAATTCAGATTTCCTGGCAGCGGCAGCGATTTTTCACTTTTAATTTACCTCTTTCAGCACTAGCTAAATATTCCATTTTTCTCTCCTGCTATAACCAATAAAAAACCAAGTGAGCACACTTATTATCAGCATCTGACACCACCAGGTGAAATGCAACTCATCTTTTCATTCCTGCCTTAGTGGTAGGGAAAGGTTGTTGAGACGTGGCTTTCTTGAGCGATGCCTTCTCAGCTCTAGGCTTATTCGGTTGAGAGTTTCTCATTCCCTGGAGACATCCTTAAATTACCCCCACTGATTCAGTCCCTGACCTTTCAGTGAACTAATTCCCAGATTTAAAAACACCAAAGAGTTGAATATACTCAACACAATAGCAAGCAGTTTTACCAGATGTTACCACAGCCAAATCTTTTCCAGTTATTTACCCCTACCTCCTCTAGTTCGTATTCCTCTAGATGACTCCCAAAAAGCCAAGAGTTTTACCTGCTCACCTTCCACCTCATACAACTCCCTTTTCAGTACTACAAACGCTATCTCTGATAACATGGGATTGTGTATCAATTTTCAATTTAAAATCTGTAAGTGTCCCTTTTACTTTCAGGTTGTTAGCTCATTCATCTTCTGCTGCAACAGTAATTTTCACCTGATAGATAATCCTGTGCAACTCGGGCTGTCAGCGCCCATGCACACCACGCTGGCGCTCAGAAACGCTTCTGTTTCCACCCAGCAGGCAGCAGATTCTGCAGGCTCCAACTCTGAGCACTGCAGGACCCTCCACATCAGCTCTTCTCCACAGGGTCCCAGAGCTTTGCTGACATCTACCCCGTCAGCATTTCAGGTCACCCACCCAGCAGGGGAGGTCAAACTGACAGCTTGTGCTCGACGGGAAATTGATCGTCACAGGTTAATTCAATATCTTCCAACAGATAATCTCGGGCTGTTTTGTTCCAGGTCCCAGCCCTAATCCAGTCTTTCATCGCATACTCCCATTACCCCTGCCAAAATTTCCAGATGGACTCTTCAACCTCAGTCACTCACCAGTTCTGCTGCAGTCCCACACATCTTCCATGTCCTTCAGTTAAAAATTGTCCTCTCTGAGATGTGTCACGTTAGGATGGCATTCCCGAAACCTCCTCAATACACTGACCCAGACCATGCTGTTTTACCCAAACACTATTCAAATACATGAAGTGCGTCAGGGCTAGCAGCCTCAGAAACATCACCTGTGGCCATCTTCCTTTGCAGGGGTGCTCAGCACATGCAAATGCAGCTGGAAATACAGTTTAAACCCCTTCCAAACTTCCAGCTTTGTTGCAGCCTTTGGCAACTCTGTTTCTCCATTTAGACCACTATCTTTTTTTCCTTTATGGCACCACACACTTGCTCAGAATTTAGTCATGGCCCAATGTATTTGAAAGATCATCCTCACTGCATTTGCCCCTGCCTGAGGCTTCTAACATCCCTCTGTCTGATGCTGCCCTGCGTTACACATGGGGGTACCATTTCCAGTGCCGCAGGAGGGCTCAGCAGCAGCTCGGAGCAACTCCCACACTTATGACACCTCTTGGTTTTCAGAAGAGTCTCCTACCAGCCCACAGCACCTCTGCCTCATGCAACAGAGTGCATGGCAGAACTGGTCTGCTCTCCCAGAGGGTGGCTGGGTCTCCTCTATTTGCTGCTCCATACTGCGGCTCTGATTCCCCCCAGGCCTGAAGGGAGCACTCAGCAAACTCTATGGACAAGAGTGTTATGGGATTTGACAAGTGGAACAGTTCTGGAATACAGAAGCCATCCTATAGTTCCTCTGGAAAAGCCTCAGGATACCATGTCACTCCAGGATTTCTCTGGGAGACTAGATCTTTTTTTTCCATTCACGATCCTTGTTAGTTTCCCAGACCACAGTAAAAGATGAGTTCTTGAATCACATTTTGTCACCTAGTATGTTGGAAAACGTGTTCCCTATCATCTTCCCCTGGTGACCCACCTCCCTTTAAAAGTAGTAACCATTTAGTTACCCCACCTAAGAGGCATGTGCCCCAGAGATAGCCACCCTGCACCTATCCTTCACAGGAAGTCCTGCAGAGACACATCTCAGTCATCTCTAGGAACTCAGTGCATTCATGTTCTGATGGAGGATTAACAGCTCATAAGGAAAAAAATAAAATTGGAAACTGTTTTAATTTGAAATTGTAAAATCAAACCAGACTTGTTTAATTCAAAAAATTACTTTCTTTTCCTGATTCCTTTTCTTTTCTCCAAAATAATGGGAAACAGGGCCTGTCATACTTACAGATGGCACAACTCAACAAGTAACAGTTTCCATCCACAGTAAAAACCTGATGGCCCATGGCAGATACTTTAACTCTCTTCCTTTCCAGATTGCATGTATTTGCCCACAGGCTGTAGAGAGAAGAGAGAGTCATGAGACATCTCCAGAAGACTTTCAAGAAACAGTTGATCATCTTGAACTGAGAGTCACAGCTGTGAGGTCAGCCCTCCCCTTCTCCTGACCAGAGTGTGGCTGGAAGGCTGTGACTCACAGCAAAGTCAGGAGGGTTCAGTCCACAACTTTCCTTTCTGTAGGAAATGATTCAGTGAAAGATTCCCGTTCCTTTTTTGTATGCTTTTTAAAAGCATCTCTTTTAGCGCTGGCTTTACAGTGATGTTTCTGATCCTCTTCACCCCACAGAGGGTTTCAGATCACAGATATTCAGGGTTAAGCACCGAGCAAAGCAATCCTGGTCACCAAAGGACAGTGTGAGAATGTGCTGTGCCAGAGAACAGCAATGTTCAGAACGGCTCTTGTGGCTTTCAAGAGCCACTCAGTATTTCTCTGCTTCAGTCTCTCTTTCTGCTCACGGTGCCCAGGGATGGGCACCGAGGATTCCTAAGAAGGGAAAGGCCAATAGTCCTCTTTTCATTTCCATCAGGTATCTTCACTCAGCTTCACTGGTGCTGCATACGTTTTCTGTGACTTTTTCATCAATGCCACAATTAAATAAACACCATAATTAAAAGTAAATAAAGCAAACATCTTTATGCTTTCTGCCTTTCCAACATGACTACCCAACGTTTTCTGTCCTAAAGACAATGCATCCAGCACAGCAATATTGCAGTCTGACAACTGGCTCTGATGCAATTCTTACTTCGCACCTTGCACCATCCACATAAGGCTTTCCCTTCCACAGAAGAACCAAAAAAAAAAAAAAACCACCTCTTGAGAAAGTCTTGCTTTCCTTGATTCCCTGTCAGAAAACAGCCTTAAACCTTCTTCTGTGACAATAAATGGAGATCTATGTCTGCTAGGAAGTTAAACAACACGCAGTCTGCATAGCCGAATAAACACATAATTCTTCTAAGATTAACAAAGGGCCCCAAGATGAGCAATTTCACTAATAAAAGCATGATACATCTTGCAGGTAACTTTTTCTTGAGGAAAAAGGAGAAAAAAAAACAATTCAAAAATTGCCTTGGTCTAACTTCAGATTGCATTTGTCAGATGTAACTTTGGTATACAGTTGGATCGAGCTTTATCGAAAATACAAAGCTATTAAGATTCATGCAAACATTTCCATCCTCTTAAGACAGTGGTAAAACTCTGGAGCAAATCTGTACTGTTCCCAGTCACAGGACTCCTCAGAACCAAGGTCTCTTCTTGATTTTTTTGTTCTATCTGTAACTGGGGAAGGACAAAAGTTTCCCTGGCCGTATGCAGTGGCCAGCAGCCAGGTCACAGATGGGCCTTTGTTTGCAGCGGGGGATGCCGGAGGGACTCTGCAATAGGCCTGAAGTCTTGAATTATGCAGAAATTGAGAAATGCTTTAAACAAAAATAGTTTCTGACTAAGTCTTCTCATGGAGCCTGGAGCACAAACCTGCCAGCGCTGATCTGTGTCTGAGACCCCTTGCAGCAGTTCCAGTGTCCCAGTCGCTTCCTGTGGGCTTGATCCGGAAAACCACCGAGCAGAAAACAGCAGCCTTTGATATCTCTCTCCCTACCTCAATATCCCCCACCCCAGCATACAAAGAAGCTTTTATTTGCTAATGAAAGGCAGGAAGCAGACTTAAATTAATCAAGTGAAGTCTCCCTCCATTTCATGTAAAGAAACTAATTCCAGTTAAACAGAGGTTTTGCCGTCCTTCTCATTTTGAAACCCAACAACTGTACAATTGAAGTGCATACAAATGAGCGTCATTATCACTTTATTTCCCGGGACAGTTGTAATCCCAATCCTACAAGCCTCTCAACAGGAACCCTCACAGAGGACAGTGGTGCATATCAACCTTGCAACAGCCATGGTATTGGTAGTCACAGTTAATGAATTGGCAGTAAGGTGTGTTGGCTTTTGGTATTGATAAATCAAAATCCTGCTTGGTTTGTTCTGACATGGAGACATTCCCAAGTATTTCTTCCACTCCAGAGCAAACTCTAAGGGGATTTATTTCACTTCTGGATGCCATACCCTGCATTTCTTCTCACTAAATAATTTGTTTCCAAATCACTTGCAATCCCAGCCTGGAAACTACTTTGAAGAACAACAGTAATGAACTACTGAGTCATGTTAGGGATCTGGGTTCTTCCATTTGTTTGTTTTAAAGGCTTATGAATTTTTTCTCCATTTATTATATATATTTACACATCTGTTTCCCCTTAAAGGAAAACAAAATCTCAGAGTAACTTTCTTCATGTGTATAACCCTGAAATCTGTAACATCAAGTTACTCTCTTAAATCTATTTCTCTTCAGGCTTTTTCTAGCTCTTCTGTGCATACTGGAATGATAACCCTAAATAAAATACCAGTCTTTCGACTGCAGTGAAAGTGGTTATTCTGGGCATATTACTGAGGTGGTCATTGAAAGAGATGATGGTTTGCGATTAAAAGAAATGTTAACATACTTGTGATACCTGGCTTCAATTCCCAACTCTGTCTGGCTTCTGAACAGACTGATACTTTCAAAGCCCTTGTTCAAGCTGTTTTCTTTCTTGTAGAAGCAGTAGATATTGGTAATGCCAATACATTGCCTGTAGCAAGAAACTTCTTAGACAGCAATGTACATTAATTCAAATAATCCTAAATGGATTAGGAGGAACAACCAGGATTTGGGCTTTAAACAGCTTTAAGCTGCTCCCCTTAGTGTCTTTTAGTTGGGAGGAAGGTTGATCTCGTTATTGTTTTGGTGGTCATCAGGAAGCATCATTGAGGTCTACAAAATGCACAGGCCAAGGGAGCCGTGGCAAAGGAGGTGCGAGTACCCCAGCTACCAGGGAGATCTGGTAAGCGAGAACAATTCTGATAGCACCATGACCAAAATGCTGACCACTGCCTTATCCTTTGTATCTACAACCTACACCATCACATTAAAGCACCACTGTTTGGCTGTTTTGACCACTGTTTTGACTATGTTTGGCTGCACAGCACATAGACTACTAGGAGATTTCTCACTCCTTGCAGTGAAGAAAATTAATCCCTGTTTTATTCTCAGTGTCTGTAGCTTCTCCTTCTTACTGTTGTACCACTGTTAAAATGTGTTTGCTCACACTCGCCACTCCTTCTGGGAGCTGGTGTGACCCTGGCGAGGCCTGGTTGGTGCGTCAGTCCCGCCTTATTAACCGCTTGATTCAAGAAAGCAGAGTCCCAGGACTGCGCTCATCAACTTCTGCTGACAGACACTCACAGAGTTTCAGACCTCCCTCTCCAGGAGGCCACCACAAGCCACCATGTCCTCGTGGTGGAAAGACTCCAGTGCAGGGCAGAGAGCTGATGGGAAGGAGTGAAAACTGTCCCTGGGAAATTCTCAGCTTCAAAATTTGGCTAAGACTTGAAACATGAAAGATACTGGTGAAAGGAAGGTCAAGAAGATTAAAATGTTTTGACAAGATCAAATGTAGTTTGAGGAATTTTAATCCATTCCTTTTGACTTTTATCTGACAGATGAGGTGAACTCTTAAACATTGGCAATGCTGTAGTCTAAAGCTCACTAACCCATTCTTGCCCCATATGCAGGATTCAGCTCCTTCTCCTGCAGCTCTTTCTCAAACCTCCAGCTAAGTGGTGGAAACACCTAACTCACCATTTCCCAGCTCTTGGTGGCTCTCTACAGCAGATATACATCTGGTTACATGATGGAAAAATGGCTTGTTTACAGCTCTCAGATACTCAAAGATAAGCAACCTAGACTACTCCAGCTAAAAATAAATTGCTGCACACTTCACTCGGCTCCTGTTCTCTGCAGTAGGTGACCTAATCTGGGCAAGAATTAATCTGAGAAAGTCTTTGGTCTTGTGTTTCATGGGATGAATTAGATGAGTAGAGTAGTACCACTCCCAGGGCCATGCAAGCTTTGGCTTTCCACAGACTGATATGAAGAATGGGTGACCTGGGGAACCCCAACACAATTCCAAAAACCAGGATGGTATTATTTCACTGGAGCTCCTGCTCTCTCACTTCAGGTAATCTAACACAAGGCAGAAATGTAAAAAAAACCCAAAGAGAGACATTTTTCCAGATTTCAGGTGATATCTAGTGTCCAGCACACACGTTAGTAGCTGCCTCAGACCATGACGCCTAGCTGTGAGGCTCTTGAAGTGTCCGAGACACACAGCACTATAAGCTAATGTAGGTTAATATTTTGCAGAAGAGGGAGGCAACGTTTGATAAACACTGGCTCTAACAGACAATCCCATCACTACTGGGGCTTAGAGGTTTGTTTTGAAATGAGACTCAGATCCACAACATGAAGAAAAGACAACCTCTGAGTAATAGCACTTTGCAAGATGATAGGAGGGAAAATTGCTTTATTAACAAATAAACAGTAGGCTCAGTCAGATTTTATTTAGGAGACTTGACCTGACAATTGATATATTGATACCTAGTTATTGCCAAAGCAGAAGAACTTAATAAGATGTATTTTTCTTGCATACAAAATAAATCAAATAATTCCCACAGTGACACCAGGAATACAGTTTTGCATACAAGTAGCAAAGGCAGAAGTCTTGGGGAGGACAGGAGTGCAGCAGCAGATCATACTGCCCAGTGCAAACATTAAAACAGCACATATGGGAATTGATGATGGAGAATATGTAGCAAGTAAGACAGTTAAGTGGACTTTTTTGGCATTAAGGAGTAATGCAGAGTGTCACTGAGAGAGGAAGGACAAATGAATGATGTGACAATATAAAAAGGATATCCATGTCCTTAGGTTGACTACACACTTATCTGTGTGGGATGACCCTAATGAATATTGCTAATGAGCCAGCTTCATTGCAGTATTAATTAATTTGGGATCTAACAATAAGGCAAAATAATCAGATCATAAATCTGACAGATTAGAGCAGTCAGATGGTGAAAATAACAAAACAAATCTACTCAAGAGAACTTCAGCATTTTGTAATAGAGGAATGCCACAAAAAGATCCGATTAAATGTGTTTTCAGTTGAGAGGCAGAAATGTACTCTTTTAGGAGATTACCATGGGTTGCCTTGATGTACTGATGATAGCTAGAGGGTATCAGATGTACTGATGATAGCTTCAGGGTGTGAGGTGAGCATAGCTCCTACCCTGTATTTCTGAGTACTCCAGTGTCACTCAATCCCCCTACAAGAACAGTACAGGTAGTACCACAGCACAGTTGCAGTTAAAAAAATAAGCAAGGCCGGAGTTAAAAATTGTTCAGAACTACCTCCTGCTGATCCAACTGCTCAAACCACCACCACCACCTCAAAAAAAATTCTCCTCACCCAGAAGTTTAGTTTTAGGGAAGTGCATTAAACAAACCAAAAACTTATGATGATGCTATAGACCCAGCTAATATAAACTACTGTGGCTCCACCAACCACAGTAAGACTCTGGCTCTCCATTGAGATAACAAGTTGCATACTGCTCATCTGCCATTAGACATATGGCAACGGTAGACATGAGAAGAACTCATCCAGACTGCAGAGCATATCATGAACATCTTGCATAATGAGAAAAAAATGAGGTGCCAAGGTTATGAAGATGATGGGAACCAACACAGCAATGTTTGCACAAAGCCAGAACCCGAAGTGCTTTCAAACAACAGATGGACTATCCGAAGCAAACACTTTCTCCCAGTCATCCTGAGGTTCACAAAAGCAAAGTAAGGATGGCCTGGGAAAGAGCTAGCATAGAAAGACAAGGAATACCAGAAATTCATCTTTTTTTCTGCAAAAACACAAACTAAATGCTCAACTCTAAGCTAAAGCCTAATCAGCCCATGTGTTATCCTGCCCAGTGATTTGGCCATATACATGTATTTATGGAATATTACCATGGATGGATGCCTGTGCATATTTGACAAAAGCTGCAGCCACTAGAAAACATCGCTACAAGAACATCATACACACATTTTCTTACACCCTGCCTGCCAGAATGCCTCCACATTACGGATGTCCCATTTTCAATTTACAGAAAAAACAGTTCAACAGAACACAGAGCAGAGAGGGAACAGCGAGGCTCATTGCAACCTTCTGTTCATGACAAGCAGTAGCCAGTGGGGAATGATGAAGACAGGTTCTCATCTGACTGCGATTTACACTTCACTTATCTATTAAAGGATAGTTGTATACACAGTCCTTCAAACCTTTTTTTTTTTTCTCTCAAACCTCTAGAAGCACTTATAAATATTCTCTACCCTTCTCTTTCGAGTAACTGGAGAAGGAGTTTGAAGGACCTTTTTTGCCTTGCAGCACCTGTCACTGCAGCCATAGAAAAACCTACAGCTGAATATTTGTCTGAAGTAAAAAGTACTCCAGGTTCCAAGCCGGTATCTCAGCAAAATTCATGGCATGGTCTATCATGCCTTTCTGGCTGAAGACATCTAAAGTGTATTATTTTCAAACAACCCTAGCACTAGAGAAGTGTAGTTTTCTCCATCACAGAAGGTAGCAAACAACCAGATCAAAGAGAGCCACATTGCACTGCACCCTCTACAGAAGCATGTATGTGCTGGCTGGGAACACCTGTGGGAAACCCCCTCATCATATGCAATGAGAACTTAATCATCCCTTATAGAGCAGTGCACAGGGCAAGTTTCAATACCTCCATACTAGTATCAGGAAAGATCTCTGCTTGTTGAAAAGAGCTGATACCAGCTCTTTAGATTTTGGTCTGCAGTAGAGTAACAAGGAGACCTTTTACAAGCTACACAGTTGAAAATATGCAGAAAAAAAGCAGCAAGAAACTCTTTCCAGAATGGCATCTGACCCTTATTCTCCAGCTCAGGAGATACAGAAAACAGAACACTTGGCAAAATCAAAATTGCTTGGGGGAAGACTGGGCATGCTCATCTTCCCTAGTGTCTTCTGTCTGGGCTGCTCGCTTCAGGCTAGTTTTAGGAGCAATACAGAAAAAAGCAGCTTTGCCTGTGGCAGAGCCAGGCTGACAGACATTCGTCTGTTGGGGACCTTCACTGACCTCAGGGAAGTGCAGCTCCACCAACTTACTGCGGTTGCACCACACAGCCTGCCCAGTGCCTCCACCTCATAGCCACGTAGTCACATGCTGTCACAGACTGAGTTTTAGCAACTTGGGCCAAACATCTGGCCCAAATCTGTACCTCTTAGGAAAGGAACAAATATCAGTTCTAGTGCAAGATGCTGCAGCTAAATGGCCTAAAATCTCAACTACCACATCACAGCTTAGGAGGCAAGAGAATTGAGAAACAGTCACATTGTTTCAAGCCAGAGATACAATTTACAGGAACTGAACAGTAAAATTCAGATTCAAAGATACGAAGACACAAAGCTTGAGCAAAGGTCCAGATTCATTGCAATGTACTGAACAGTACCACCAAAGAGCGGGCAAGATGACACGCAGGGGGATGCACCTATACAATGCACACTGAGAGGGGCTGGGGTGGAAGGGCTGCCGCAGAGACAGAGGGCGAAGGGAACCACAGCTGGGCAGCAGCACAGGGAAGACAGAGCTGGAGGGATGAAGCTGCCTCTTGGGGCTGGGCTGCAGCACTGCTGAGCAGCTTACAGCAGAGGGAAATGCTGTACCTGCAGTACCTGTGCTCTCTTTGTTTGGCAGACATAATAGGAAGCCATAGAAACTGCTTAAGGCTATGTCTGCAAATCACTGGCTTCGTGAAAGCATGAGAGGAAAAACTAAAAAGGGAAATTTATAATAAAAGTAAATTTTGTCAGAGCTTTTGGCAAAGCTTGGAATTAACATGTGAAGCACAAAACATCAAGAGAGGAAACAAAATCTATCCTTAGACATTCAGCCATCACAGCTAAAGAAAGACACATGTTTAGGCTTCTCTTGAATGTACATGTGTACTTTATTTAGAAAAACTGAGTTTAAGGTCTCTTTGATTATACTGTCACTCAAGGATACCGTCAGCCATCACCAGACTCTTCACACCTACAAAGCTCAAACAGCCCCTGCAGTTTCCCCATTGGCACCTCCCACCTTTTTACGTTTGGCAGCCATACCATGTCAGGCCTCCACATCTCTCATGGGACCGTACAAATCTAGTTACGGGCAACTGTAAATACAATTACTACCATTATCCACTACGGAATGAGACACCCTGAAATACTCCATCACATCTTAATACTATATAGCACTGAGGTAATAAATGGCCTCCCTCCACCCTCTCGTAGGGCTCCTCCTGCTTTTCTGGGACCCTGTCAGCCCTAAGGACTCAGCAAACCCTCCTGTAGCCCTTCAGCTGTGGAAGAGAAGTGTTGAGATTTAACAAGAGCAAAACATGCGCTGGAAACTTTGGTACTGGAGCTGGCAAGTGTTCCTGCACTCAGAGGCCACTTGAGCTTGGAGAACACAGACAGTATTTCCCCATATAACCTCTGCAGTCTTCTGTTTCTGTTGCCAAAGAGATAAGGATTTAATTTTAGTTTTTGAAATTTTATTACCTCTCCCAAAACACCAATTAATAATTTCCCTGCTTATTCTTGCAGAAATCATAGAGAGACTGAAGATACTGTCCTGCTACCAGCTTCCTTCATGGGTTTGTTAGGATTTTTTTTTCCCCTTCTGAGTAAAAAGCTTTTATTTAATACTTTTATATCTACATCATAAGAAGCTTTCATTTACTCTGCTAAAAGCTCTGGCCTTCTATCACTGAAAATGGCCAGAGTACAGGGTACAGTGAAGCAGCTTGCAAAGACCCCATGTAATGGGAGAGGGCCCAGCTCACTCTACCACCTTCTCTGAGGGTCCTTCAACCTTAAGACAGCTGCAGAGTTGGAGGTCAGCAGGTTTGAACCCAGGGGAGAAGGAACAAGCCCCAGAGTCTTTTCCCAGCCTGATTTTCAAGTGAGACATTTTTAATAGTCTTTCTTAGCATGCAAGTAATTCAGGGCAGGACAGAAGAAACCAGTTTCTCCCAGTATGAATATAAAAATTTCAAGTTCATTAAATCTTCTGTTCTGATTAGAAGTACAAATATCTGGTATGAAAGGAGTATTTTATCTCCTACCCTCGAGGCAGGCAGGCTGTAAATAACACTGCTGCTGACCAAGAGAAGCCTAGCAGTGTTCAGACAGCTGATTTTAGAAGTGCAAATTTGGGAGTGTGTAGTTCAGGAACCTTCTTTTGAAACACAACAGAAAAAAAAGTTTCCTTTGTCAATACACATGGCTGTCAGAGAAGGCGTTGCTGCTTCACTGCAGAGCTCTGATACAACAGGAAGATGAAGAACAACCAGCGCAGCAGTACTCTGAAATCTAAGGAAATGGATCTTCAAAGAAACGCGAGTTCACCTGAATGTTTAAGAAGTAAAGCTTGAGAAATAAAGACCCCTGAAAATCATGTCACAAATTCCTCTCCTTGCACATACACCAAAGACATGGATGTCACTTCCACTCTAAAAAGCTCCGTCAAAACTTGTACTTCAATTGTGAAAACATAAACATACAATCCTGTATGTACTGAAAAAAAAAATATAGATAGGCCTGGTTAAGTGTTAGACATAGGCATTGCTGTGGGATTATGAGCCCCTGTGAACCTGGAGTTCAATTTAAACAGTAGAAATAGTGGTGGAATGGTGGGCTACAGCAGAAACTTAGAGAATACCGCTGCACATCTTGTTATTTGGAGATATTTTTTCCAAAGAGTCACTGAGTGCTGGAAATGCAGTCAGGCCATGAGGACAATGCAGGTGAGGACCAAGTGAGGAACCTGCTTAAAGTCATCATTTTTGGTTAAGACTCCAATAAAATGGTTGTCCCAGACAACAAAAGAAACATAGGGTTTTTTATTAGTCATACAGATCAAGTTAGATTTTTCTTCTATCACACATCTAATCATTGGAGGAGCAGGAAGATCAGCATCCCTCCCAGTTAAGAAGCGCATCACCATTGCTGTGCTCCTAGTTCTGGCAGGTGATGTGGTGAAGGATGCATCTGACTTTGGTTCAGCAGTAAGCACAGACTTTCTTTATAGACTTATCACCTTTTTTGGCCCCTATTCTCCAGCAAAAAGCATCACGCACACAGTAATGCAGAATATAAATTATGGCTATTCATCCTCGTCTTCTGATTTATGTAGCATGTTGGACACAAGCTCCTCTAATCTGGCACTACTTTTATTAAGCAGCACTTGCAGCTCTGTGCAGTGCTCCTTTCCCAGAGGCACGTTTCTCTGTCACCTCTGCCACATCAGGTCAAGGTGCCGCTGAACTGAGCGGTACACAGAAGTATGCACTGTCACAGCAGCCACAAGTAGGGAACACTTGAGAAGACAGCTCACCGTGCAGCAAAATGACAGCAAACCAGTATTTAAAGTATATACAATATACAGATGCAGAAGATGAGAAAGGTCTATCTAGACCCATCACTGAGCTGCTCTGACAGCTTATACTTTATTTGTCCACCTGAAAAAACCCAGAATAAACCTATGTGCCTTGATGCCCTGAGAATGGAAGATATTTCTACAAGGATGGGAATAGGTCACACCTGAAATCACAGAAGAGACTTATAACCTGATTTTCCCCACTGACATTTTGCCATGTACAGGAATACAACTACAGCTGCAGACTCACAGTGAGCACCCTATGTTCCTCCTCTCAATAACGTCCACAGCACACATCTCAGGGTACAAACAGCCACCAGCCAGGCTTGCGCTGACACTAATTTACCTCCACATGTCAGCTTCCCTGATTGCTCATTCTGGCTGACCTTAGTCATAACTTCGTGAACTCACTTCATAACAATGAAAACCAAATGCCATCAAGTACGTTTAAATGTCCTCACATAAAAGACACATTAAAATGATATTTTATTTAATAAGATATATGGAGAGGAGCATCACAGACTCATTTTTCAGGCAAGGGTGAGGAAATCTCCCTTTAGGAGTTTTACATTTTGTTGATTTGGACCATAAAAGGAACATCTTTTAATGCAGCAATGGACAGGCAAAATCAAAATTAAGATCTGTATCTATTCCAAATAATATTTTTCACATCATTTCCACATGAATTTGCTTAACTCCATCATATTTTATGGCTTCCCGTTATTTAAAGCCATCATATTGAGTTATAGCAGCTGGGGGAATAGGAAAGTGCTCACTTGCACATAGCTCTGTAGATTATGACAAGAGGCAGAAGAATACGCTCAGGACACTTGATGAATAAAAATAGTCACAAATCTACCACTGTTTTATCTCAATAATGCTACTAACAACTAAGTCTCTATTACATGACTAAAAGGACTCACATTATAGAACTGGAACAGGATCATTCCAAGGAAAAAAAAAAAAAACAAAACAGTATTTTGACTAAAAATTACCTTAAGTGGTCATCTCTTTTTACTCCTCTTTCAGAAATTATTAGATACTGTTGTAAATTGCAAAGGCTGCTCTTCTCTTCTGTCCAATGAACTGAAGCAGATTACGAGGAGTCAGTTTCACTGTTACTCCATAGTTAATACTGCAGTTGTTAAAGAAATCAGATTCATCTCTATCAATGCCCAATTAATTTGTACTTATTCATGAATCTGACTTTTATTTCCTGACAACAAAACTAATGTAAACTTCCCAAAACATTACGATAACCTGTTTAAAAAAAAAAAAAGTAGCATATTGCAGATTAGGCTTTTTTTTTGCTATAAAGGCTCAAAACAGCAATATATTGCCAGTAGGACACAACTACAAGGTGAGAGGGCACCAACTCAACCTCATATTCACTAATGCACAACCACATATTCACTAAATTCCAAAAGCCAACTTTAATTTGGCATTCCCTAGGTTTTTAGGCTGAGGATTATAAACCATTTATGTGATTTTTTCAGATCATTTTTCAGTTGCTTCAGTGGAAAATGTGACTAATGCCACCAGAACAACATTACCTCATATTGAAAGACTGCAACTAAGGTGTTTCCTGGGGAGCACATTCGGGGAGAACCAGCATGGCAGGAAGGTCCATATTATACAACAACAAAACCAGAAAACACACAGGGGTATCTGTAAAAGCAACAGGACAGACCAACTAGTGGAAAAGTTACAGCATTTGGTTGGAGGTTTTTTCCATCACACATTTCCGTTTAGATTAATTTACTCCTCCTGAAAAACCTTAGGAAGACATTTTGTCCGGTCTTTCATATGAAAATTATCCAGAGGGTTGATAAAATCCTAAGCTTTTTTTTTTTAATCAAATATCCATTTTAGAAAGTCATCTGGATCCTTTTTCAAAACAACTATTTGCAGTGCCTGAGTATTAAGAACATTATGCATTCATATGCTGAACACATACAGACAACACTTAATACAAAGTTTCTTTGCATAATACAAAGAAGTTCTGCTGTCTTTAATGAATATTTTAGCACTGATTGAGGTAAACAAAACCATCTTCTGAAGGACAACAGATTTCACCCTTTGTTAAAAATGTCTCTTCAGTGCAAAACTACACCCAAACTACAGTGCATTTTTATTTCATTTTAATTTTGGGATTGGTGGGGGTTTTTTTGTGTGGTTTTTGTTTGGTTTGGTGGGGTTGTTTTAGGCCAAAGGTGTTTAATGCTTTTCTGTGCCTGAAGTTTAGGAGTCCAGTGTGAGGGCTGCGAGTCCAGTAGGCTTCCTGGGGCAGGGCTACTTGTTGCTGTTTCTAGAGCATCACAACTGGGTTTTGGTCCATAGGAAGGGTTTCTAAAAGCAACCAAAATGCAAATGAATAATCAAATTTAGACAGGCCACTAACCCCCCCGGCATCCTCCTGCCATGGCAACTGAACTAAAATGAAGCTTCAGGCACCACTGATTAACAGTCACATGCTCTTCTTTAGCCTCTCCACTAACCATATTTGAGAATACACACCAGGTATTGGTCACCTCAATTCTTCCTGAACTGTAAAACTCTGATTTCGGAGTGTGTTTTACAGCAGGCTGTGGAAAACAACTTGGAGAACTTTAATTAGTATTCAGGATTACTTTTTGAAGGCTACCTACTAGTGACTGGTATGAATCAACTCCATGTCATTGCTTTGGTTGGGAAAATAATTTGGCTCTAATGATGTGCTATTCCCAGCAACTACAAAGATAAGTTTATGGGACTCGATTTATCCTTTTATTTAGTCAGGAAAGATTCATTTGCCCTAGTGTGTATCATTTGATACATCTATTTGTCTCCTTCCCACAAGCTTTAAAGACACACTCTGGTTAAAGTGCATAATCCCCCTTCCCCTACTCTTTGGGAAGTCAGGGAAACGTATTAACCATTTTAAAAGCAAAGTGACAGAATTTGTTACTACATAGTTCTTAGCAGAAGAATTTGTACATGACATAAAAACAAATCTTCTATTAGTAGTGAGTATACACGCACCTGCCTTGTAAATCACAACACTGGGGAGGAAGCAATAAGTGCAGCATAAACACTGGGTTTTTCTAAAAACTCTAAATCCACCTCTGGGAGGAATTAAATTAAATAATGAAGGGAAGCACTGCAAGACACTGAGAACAGGCCAACGCTGAGGTTGTTCTTGTAGGTTGTTATAATTACATACTACTAGCTCCATGTTCAATATCATTACACTGGTATGAAATGCTCAGAGCCCCTGGAGCTTGCAAAGGGTCTGGAGTGTTGGGAAAGCAGGACTCCAGCGCAGCCCTGTGCCATGGCCCAGCAGCAAGCATCACCCCTCCAGTCAACAAGTCCCTGCCACTGCGTGACTTCTGTGTTACTGCTGTCAGAGGACTTTTCATCTTGTTTTTGCTTACTGTCCAACAGCCAGCTTTGCTCATTTATTGGTTTTAGCTCTATAGACTCTTAGTGCACAGTGGTGTTATGTAGCCCACTGATCTCCCTGGGCACCACAAGCCTCTTGATCCTTCCCCAGTGCCAGCCCCACTACCAGCTGCATAGCCAAAGGCCCCAGGAAGGCAAGGTACTTTCTCTTCCGCACCTCCACCCCTTTACTAAGTGCCCTGAGTTTCTAAAAAGTCAACTTTTCCATCACTTGGTTCTATTGCCTTATTTGGTAGCACCAAAAGGTGGTGGTTAGAGATTGCTGAGCCTTTCCCTTCTCAAAAACAAGAGCCTCACGCTGAGTAGTCCACATGGAGGTGGCTGCTCTGAGGAGCGAGGCCGAACCCTGCCACATTCATGGCTGTCCACACCTTACAGCTTCTCCACAACTGAAGATCGGTCAGGATTAGGCCTCTGGAAAGGTGTCTAGCTGAATTTGAGAGATACATTAAAAACCTGATACTAGGAAACTCTTGTTTCTCCCCCACAACTATTGGGTGTTCAAGACGGACTTGGGCAGTGCTTCCCACACCAGGGAGATGTTGACAATGAGAAAAGGATATTCACAATTAAAACAAAACATGTTATGAATGTTGTGGTTAATATTAGACCCTGGGAACTGCTTATTTCACAGTTTTGAAATTCAGCATACGTCAGTTCTAAGTTCATCACTTAATATTTATATTATTTTCACATCTCCTGATAAACTAATTGTACAGATACAGCATACAACACAGCCTACAGTTAGCAAGTCATAGCATGAAGTCATATTAGATGAAATACAGCTGTTCAGAGTCAAGCTGTCTGATCACAGTGCAGATAGACACTTTCAGTGTAATCTTTCACAAAAGATGCTTTAGCTTAGGAGAATCTGCCTATAAATTATTTTTAAAACTGAAATAGAAATTACTTAATTGGTGTGATGGCATGCATATCAAGAAAAACAAAAACGACAACCTAAATGTAACACTCTATTTGCTTTTTTTAGCTGACAGAAGGAGAGGTTACACACTATTATGCATGCATTTCTGAGCTGGAAATACATATCCTAAATCCATTCTTGGACATGACACCTGCCTGGGGACTGGGAAACAGCCAATGTACTTCTTATGTTTTCTGCAGGTGATGCAGAGTTAGCTTTTCATTTAAAATTATAAACAAGATTAATCTTATTATCAAGCTAAACTTACACAGTTTTGCCACTTTTGTGCTGAATTCAATATCTTAGAAAACTTGATAGTAAAGACCCTAACAGTAGCAGGAATTTAATCTGAATGAGTACTCTGGCTTTCAGGTATCACTTTCAGCAGAAAGAGTAAGAAAGTAGGACTTCTCATCATGCCAGGACTCAGACCTTCTCTCTGCAGCAGCGTGACTTGTAGATGGGCAAAGCAGATTTGGTTCATTTCACAAGGTAGGGTCAAACCTCTGACAGTCTTCTGCTACATCGCATCAGCTGATGGAAGAGCAAGAAGCCTGGAGAAGAAAAAGCTAAAGGTTCATGGGGTGAGGCAGCATTTATGCTGATCTTTCTAATGCACGAGCCTTTTTCATATAAGGTGAAAAGAGGTTTTTGTGTGAGTTTCTCCTAGTTAAATTATTCTAGTCACCAATAGTCAGTTTTCTATTCTATATGGTTCATTTATAGTGAAATTAATGAACCATTTGCACAGCACTTCCCTGCTTTCATAAGCTCATACAGTACATTGTCATTAGTGAACTGTCCACTCAGCTTTTCTAAAGATCTGTCTGAACACCCTTGTAAGCAAAAAAGTGTGGCTGGACATCCTCCGGCATCTTCATGCATTCTAATAAGCAATATATCATCAGGTTTTACTGGTTTTATGTGTATGTCATCCAAAACGGCACCTTGTGCCATATGGAAATTCACCTTGCAGCTGAAAGATGGGCAGCGTGTTTGGTTTGGATGAGCCATCACTGCAGTAACTGGTAAGAAAAAGATATTTAATATATACGAGCTTGTTCTAATGAACTTGTTTGTCAAGGATTAACTGCTTTATTGGCTGTTATATGTATTGCTAACCCTTTACTTGATGTTTTTGGACTGTTGTAGACTGTTACTAAGGGTAAAACTTGGTCTTAAAGAAATTTAATATTATAATCACGGGTAAGATTGCCACATGAGAAAATCTGCATAAATGCAGCTGATGATTCTGCTGTGGTCTGCTTTCAACAGCAAACATTCAGTATCTGTTCATCCTGGACCAAAATTTAGTATTTTCAGTGAACTCAACTGCCTATTAGATATTTCCAGTGTTTACAGTAAAAAAACACAAGAAAACTGCCAAAAAAAAAAAAAAAGAAAAGGTCTTTAGACAAATTTCTGAAAGGCAAGACTTGCTCCATAACTTTTTCCTTCAGTCATACAAATCTGTGGCTTAAAGGTAAGAAACAGAAGTAAACCTTTTGTCCATATACATGCGGGCATTCAGTCCTACCCTGATTTGACTTCAGATGTCCCAGACTTTCAGCTCACTAAGTTCATAGAATCATAGAATCATCTGGGCCGGAAGGGACCTTCAAAGGTCATCTAGTCTGACCCCCCTGCAGTCACAAGGACACCCCCAACTAGACCAGGTTGCCCAGGGCCTTGTCAAGCCTCACCTTGAATGTCTCCAGGGAAGGGGCCTCAA
>JAOXNO010000070.1:9694085-9728189 GCA_028565335.1 Limnodromus scolopaceus | reverse complement strand
CAGTACCGGTCCCAGCATGGACCCTTGAGGGACACCACTTGTCACTTCTCTCCAACTGGACTTAAAGCCATTGAGTATAACCAACTGGACTTAAAGCCATTGAGTATAACCAACTGGACTTAAAGCCATTGAGTACAACTTGTTCCCTTCCATACAGAACACATAAGACTCAAGGGTTTTTTAGGACCTCCCAGTCCAGGAGAGTCACAGATGCCTAGGAAGTTCAGATGATCATTTCTGATTAAGGCTGACGTTAATATGCAATCCCAGAGACCTCTTCTGGTATCTCCACGCTATTCAGAAGATACTTTTTGACCTATGGAGGCATACAGAAGACTAAGTAATACCTGCACTTGCTTATTCCAGTTAAAATTTATCAAAATTGGTGTCAGGTAAGCTTTCACATACTGTTACTGTTCTCCATAAAATAATAAGACACCATCAAGACTGCCATATTTGAACTATGACAAAAGATAGCTCACTTAGCAGATCCAGCCTCTTGTACTTTTTTTTGGTTAGACACCAAGCAGGCACATTGCTTTGAACAAAGGAAACCCATCAGTAAGACAGGGGTCGAATCTGATCCAACCAGCACATATTCTTTAGTATGTCCATAGTCACTTCACAGCAGTGAGATATTACTATAAGATTTTCTCAGGGGGAGGTACTCTCCTCCTCTTTAGATCCTCCCTACTCTTTAGATGACAATCATGACTATTTCCCCACCCCATCTCCCAAAAAAAGGAAACATTCAGCTTACATGGTAGTAAAGGAACAGTTTTCAATCTCGGTTAACCTTTACAGCAGTAACACCAATTTGCAGTCTGTTCATACTGAATGCTAAAGCCTCTCTGTTTCCTGGTCTGAATTTCATTCTGTGTCAATTAGTGCTATGAAGTCAGTCTAATAATGATGTATGGTTAACACGGGGTTTGCATCTGAAAGCTCAGAGGAATGCAGAGAGGACAGTTAATTGCAATGGCGCCATCCGTGAACTATTCAATGCTTTGTTGAAGTTAAAGGGTCTAGAAACATGCTATAAAAAAGTGTTTCAATGTGAGTGCTGATAATAATGTTTAACGGAAGTTCCCAGCAACTTTTCTGAAAATAAACAAAAAGATCCAGCAGCTTTGAACTGACACATGAAGGTAAAAGGACATAGAACTGTCCAAGCCATTTGCATATCTGCTTTACTGAAGAATGGTGTGCAGGAAAAAAATCTCAACCAATAATCTTTAAGACTGATATTATGCTTATTCACATTAACATGCTGAAAATAGCACACAGGCAAGCCCAAAGTGATGCCTGCCAAGTCCCCTGGCTTTTTCCATATTACAATCAGAAGCTCCTGCCAGACAGTGACAAGAAACTTTAACGATTGATCCTGTCGAACCCGAGATGAACAGATCTTTGGCCGCACGAGGTGCTATAAAGGCACTGGGTGGCAGAGCAGCAACTTACCTCTTCCAGTGCAAACAATGCCTGGAAACTTTGGACCAGATTCAGCACAGTTCACTTCAGCCACCAGCAGAGCAAAGCTCATCTGGAGGGGTAACTGTTGTTTCACATCAGCACGAACAAGAAGAGTGGCTCACTCTGTGTGGGCAACATGTTCCTGGGCCACTACGAATCCACAGTAGTAAGAAGACTCGTGGGAACCACCTTTGTCCTCTGCTGGCATCAATGCTGCTGGTCAAATGCTGCAGCCAGTCCCAGAATGACCAGCAGCACATTGGCTGGTCCTGGTGAGTCCTGCTGCCCCTGAGATCGCACCCACTGTTATGCGACAGCAGGAGCAGGTCAGGAGAAGGAATTTCGCTCATATTATGGGATTAGTGGGCTACGCAGGAGATGCATAAGAAATGCAAAAGGTCCACCCACTACTTTTTCAGCTCTTTACTTTTCAGAGCAGACCTGGATCTGTTCCTGCATGTCCCTCCACAATAACAGGAGCTCCAGTCTCCCCAGAAGGTGGATGATGCTGTGCAGGGTTTGCCCACGCTGAGCTCTGTGTTTCCCAGAGCGCTTCCTGGGCTGGCTGGGTTCACACCAGCCTGGAGCAGCCGTCACAGCTCTTGGTGTTGTCACTGCTCCAAGCACTTACTAGCTTTAACAGTACTCGCTAACCGACATGTTCATGCATTTGCTTGCACATCAGCCTTGATCATTTTTGGCAATGGCACATTGCATCTTCCAGAAAAGAAAGGGGTGGGGGAAATCAAATTGTTTCTCTTCCTCTCCCATTTCTCCTGGCCTTTTGGGTTGTAAGAAAAGAGGTGAAGTGAGCTGTGATCTGATGGGCCTCAAAACTGCAGCTTCAGGATAGCAGTACCACCTTAAGAAAATTGTAAATGCCTCTCTGTAGATACACAAGTCTGTAGATGAAAAATATTGGGGAAATAATGGGGAGAAATTAGAAATGAATTAGTTTTGGAAGAAAGAGAGGAATGCAGCTGAATAGCTATAATGGTGCACCAGTGAGATATATTAAAAACCCAAATGAATCTCAATGTCAGCCAACACACTGCCGTAACAAATGAACGTGGTGGCAAAGGGTAGCCTTTGTTGCTAAGCTGACAAAAATAAATTAGTCACCTGTCAGTACTTGCTTGGAATTTACAAACACATCAGGTTTTGAGGGAAGAGCAGAAAACAGCCAGCATATTTTTCCATTAGAGCATTGTGCAGAGGGAACCGAGCACTTTGTTTTCATTTAAGCACTAACTTAACCCCCAGCTGCACAGTAAATGCCGCCTCCTGGGAGTAAGACACCATCTCCCCTGGAGGGCATGGAGCTGCCCAAGCTGATGAAGGAGCCAGTGGTGGAAGTGACCCAGCATGACTGTGCTGAACCACAGAGCCCCCAGTGCCTCACCAGCTCATGGGAACCAGCCACAAAACTCGCCTGCTACAAACCTGCTCAAGGAAAACCAAGACAGAGTTATTGGCCTTTGCAGGCAAATTTGAGCATTTGCTGCAGATTAAAGACAGAAAAGTTTAGCTTGGGCCAGAGGTCTCCTTTGCTACATCAGTACGTAAGCATCACCTCTGCTCCCCAGGTTTTGGATATGGGGTGTCCCTTGGAGTCACAGAAAAACCAATTCCTTTCATAGAGCAATGGGGAGACTGGGAACTAGAACCAGGGCAATATTGCAAATAAGTTGATAACACAAAATAACCAAGTGAAAAACACAGACATTTTCTGTAATTAATTTCTTTCTGGTCCCTTCCAACTCTAAAAATTCGGTGAAATTATTGTTGTTCAACTTTTGCATGCAACAAAGCAAGCCTTTAGTAACACTGGAAGATTGACTAAAATATCCAGAATGCCCAAGAAAATTTGGAATTTATTTTTGTAAGTATTGATGTTGAAATTGGTTATACTGATTCAATCAAGAAATCAAAGCATCTTATGGAAATTACAGGTCCATTTGGAGCAGCTTGAACTGCAAATGCCAAGTCACAAGAAACCATGGGTGAGGAACCCCAGCTCAAAAATTATTCACAGGAATTTGTTGGGAAATCATTACAAGAAACAAGCTTGAGAGAACAATGATCCGCCACAGACGATTCATAAACCGAAAAAGGAGGCAACGTGCAGTCAGTCAAGTGATTTGCTACAAATTGTTTGCCCAGGGCCAATCTTGCTGCTAAAGCGATCAGTGAAGATGCACTACCCAGAGCGATACAGGAACGTAGTTAAGACTAACAAGCTGCTATACACAGCACTTTAATTAGGCCAAATGAGGAAATGATAATAAACCAGCAGGTCAAAAAAAAAAAAAAACATAACTGAAGAGAATCAAATTATTTCTTTTTATTGCGACAAGATAAAACCTCTAAAATGAGATTTCTGAATCACAGTGATACCCAAACTCACACCAAATGAGATCACAGGAGATGGCAAACAGCCCATTTAGCCACCAGCACACCAGCCAGGCTGTTGCTAGCTCCGGTCCCTATCAAACACAATAATTTGTTGATGTTTTATTTTAGCAGCAACAAATGACTGGCTGAGCAGAGCTGTTGCAAACTGGAAGACAAGGACAGGTGTGTAATTTCTTGAAATATTCTTTTAGGGCTTGTGGCACAGAGACTCCTTTCAGACACAAGCCATAAGGCTGAGAAATATCTATCATGCTTAGCTATGGAAACGGGGATTTTATGAAAGCGTGATCACGAGGTGATAAGAAGAATGTGATTGGAAGTTGATGTGTTATTGCTTAATTTAGACAGAGGAAGGCTCTTTTTTTGTCCATACCATCTGCCAGCCTAGAAACCCAAGGAATAAAGGCACAAGCTGCAGATGGCTTTTATAACGGCTGTACTCAAGCGGCAGAGGAGCAAGGATAGAGGCCATATAAATCAAGCAGCAATATCACCATGGCTGAGCAATAACCAAGCTGATAGCAGCACTCAGCAGAAACAGAGAAAGCAAGAGATACTTCCCCAATTTGCTGTATTAGAATTCAGCTGCAGCAGTCCAGGACACAGAGTTGGACCTTCAGGAGGCTGTTGGGAGCACTGACACAAGCCTGTTAGGAGCAGGCAGAACAGCATGGCTGCAGAGACGAACCACAGCCTCCAAGAAAAACAGAAAAACTCTACTTTAAAATTGCATTCACATATGCAACAGTTCCCAAGCTACTTCTTATCCTTCCTTTCCTCTTTTTTTTTTCCTGAGGGAATAGAGAAAAAGAGTAGAAGCTAATTTACTTCAAGTCAGTAGAGAGAAAACAAGCTTGGATGCAAAACGCAAGGCTCAGCAGGACAAGAACAAACTTCTGCTGGCAAAGCAGTCCCCCGAGATGTCCATCTGAGCTCTGCTGGGGAGCTTGAAAGGGCTGCTCTGCTTATCTTGTTCCAGCAGAGCCTAGGTGCACTGGACACAGAGGCGCGGTACAGAGGCTACTTCAATGTTTTCCTCTTAAACAACTAGATCAAACAACCTCGTTTACACAAATATGTATAAACAAACAGTCAGCAGAGCATTAGTGGAACCGAGTCTCCAAGCGGGACTGGTGGCACACAGATTGACAGGAAAAACAGTAGAAGGCAGAGGAAAAAATAGGGTTTAGTTCTATTTGTCAAATATATACACACATATACTCATTTCTTTGCATTTTTATCATTATAGAGAATACTAGCTTCTTTGCTGCTTCACTGCAAAGTGTCTCTGGCCGACCTGAGCAGAGGACAGCCTGCAAAGTGTTCCATGTTCTGCAAGCTGCCTACAGAGAGCCAGCTCTGCCCTGAATGCAGGGCCTGCAACCAGGAGAGGGACAGCAGCTCTGCCTTCAGCAGGAGCAACACGCACAAAGCGGAGTTCCCCAAGTTGGGGAAGAGAGGAAAAAAAACTTTCACAGAATTACAGAATGATATGGGGTTGGAATGGACCTCTGGAGATCATCTTGTCCAACCCCCCTGCCAGAGCAGGTTCACCTGGAGCCGGTTGCACAGTAACACGTCCAGAAGGAGTCTGAATGTCTCCAGAGACGGAGTCTCCACCACCTCTCTGGGCAGCCTGTTCCAGAGCTCTGCAACCCTCAAAGTAAAGAAGTTCCTCCTAATGTTTAGATGGAACTTCTTATGTTCAAGTTCGTGCCTGTCACCTCTTGTCCTGTCACTGGCCTATGACTTTCCTCCTGCTGCTGAGCTGGTGCCAGCCAGATGGTCCTGAGGAGCTGGGATAAGGACCCAAGAACACATCCAACAGGTATCAGGATTAAAGTCAATGATGTCATTCTTTCAGCACTGGAACATCCATGAAACCCAACTAGCCCCAAGAGCTGAACCACTGGCTCTGAATCACAGAAGCCTTGTTTGCAGCCCACATACAGGAACAGAAGGCCATTTCAGTTGGGTAATTATGTTTCTGTCCCACTGACACCTATTGCATCCATCACTGGAAGACATATCTGAACATCATGAGTGCCCCAGGCTACAGCTGCTCAAAATCAGTCCTCAAAGCAGCACTGGAAGAATCAGTTGCTCACTCAATAAGGTATAAACTCCCCTGAGCCCCAGAAAATTCCAACTGTTCCCTCTGCAGAAAAGTCAGCCCTGCCACGACCTCAGATGGCAACTTAAGTACACATTAAAGGAAGATACAGCTCATTTCCCATACTGTGTACCTGCCACAATCCTATATGCCTATGCAAAGCAAATACAAATCAGCAGGACTGTACTATTATTTTGGGTATTGTCTAAATCCATCATTTACAAATACACACAAACTGTTTGAGTAGACTCTTTGAGCAGAGCTGGCTGTTGAGCAGACAGGACAGACTCCAGAGACAGATCCATGATGGATCTGTCAAAAAAATACTAGAACAGAACCATTTTCTTGCTGAATAGTTGGCAACATCCCAGTGACTTTACCAGAACTACACAGAGAAGGAGAAGCGAGATTTGGAAGGAGTGAAAAAGAAAAAAAAGCATTATGGCAAAAATCTTTTTTTTTTTCTTATTAATGCTACTTTTCACTTGGAACCCTTTTCTAGTTTGGCATGGGAGTATGCCTTATGATAGCAGTTCAGAAATTAAAACACTGTTTTGACTGATCCCACACAAGTATTCTCCTTCTCGCCCACGCCAAAGAGCTTTCTCCCAGGGAAACTTGTGTGATTTGGGGGTTTCCTTGCCAAACTTCAAAGTTTCAGTCAGTTCATATCAGATAGTCTTGAGGAATAGGATCCTCCAAGACAGAGCAATAGAGAGGACATCTCGGGTATGGCAACATTTTAGCTGTATACATGCGCCCTTGAGGCTGAACTGGTCCCAGGACACCTCAGAAGCATGCAGCGAATGCTACACAGGAGCACCACAGATATAGTTTCTAGATACGTTCATTAATCTTCTGTTGCTGTTACACAGAGAGATTTACTTTAGAATAGCTTCAGAGCACTTGCTATCTATAGTTTTTCTCTTTTGCAGGCAATCGGATGTTTCTGGGCTGCTCTGAAACACAACATTACTCTGGGAAATAACACACTATTAGCACAGATAAACAGGTTATTATTTAAGGCTACACAAGCAAGTCCAGCAACATCCCTGCCCCCTCTGCCATGGGTGCAGACCGACTGCCTGGAGCAGGACTTTTCTTACACCAAGTAAGTATTTGTACCAAGATCAGCATGGCAGTGTTGGCAGATACTGCTGTGTGATACAGATGCGTCTTTGGTGAGATGCTAGGGGAGAAACCAAGGGCAGTGCTGGCCTGAGCCATGTGAGAAAAATGAAGATTGCTGCCATGCCCAGCCTGCCTTCGGCAAGCCAGCTGCCTGCAGGGACAGTGCTCTCCTGCTCTGCACGTGGAAGCATCAATCAAGTAAGTTCAAACAACAGCACATCAACTAAGTTGCCATCCCAGTAACCTTAACTATTAATTCACGACCCCCTGGAGTTAGCTGGGATCAGGAGTGAAGACTTTTCATGCACCAGCATCCTTAAGTGAGGAAACAGGAGAGAACAGGGAATAGCAAATCAATGATGCAAGAGATGCCTTAAACTCTGAGTCTGTTATGACAGCCCAAGTTGCAAGAAAACCCTGAAGTCATCTGTGGCATACACACACGCAGACTCCAGAATAACACCTGCAGAGAGCCATTTCCTTCATTTCAAGAGTTATCATGCCATCTGGAGGGGCAGAGGGATAGTTTACCCCAACCTGTCCATCTGGCATTCACACTCTCCAACCACACAGTGCTCCTGGTGAAAACTGAGCTGCCCACGTGTTCATCAGGGACCTAACATACATACACCAGTGGCACCCAGTTAGACAGGTACTCCTGCATTACTTTGGCTGGAAGCGGTAGCAGTTTATCCTGCACGTCCTGAAAGGAAATGAAAAAATGACTAATTGCCAACAGAAGATTAATGGCACCCTGTCTCTTAAACCCCAAACCACTACAGGAGCTGAGTACTGAGACAGTGCTCTGCCTGCATCTGCTGTAGTGCAATAGCACCTCTAAGAGAGGAAACAGGATGATTGTTCACTGGCATTGCGCTACTTCACTGCTCCTCAGCTAATCTGCCCTCAGGACAGTCTATCAGAGCAGCTTCAGCAACTCCTGGCTCTGGGAAAGTCCTTCCCCGTGGCTCTACCACATCCCCTCAGCCCCATAGCAACAGGATCAGGAATTACGGATTGCTCAAACCCACTGGGGTTGACAGGGAGGAGTTTCTCAGGGCTTTTTCCAGGGGATCTCCAGCAGGTAGTGACACAGACACCCCTATTTTGGGCAGGAGTCCAAAATTCCACTAGGAAAGTTTTAGGGTTCCACAAATCACAGTGGATTTAAGCCATTGTTCTAAAGCAGCCCCGACCATTTTAAGAAATACTCTAGACAGCATTTCCTCTTCCCCCCTCCCCCCCGAATTTAGAGAATAGCCACTCCTTTGATGCCACCAGTTGAATAGCTATTTCACACAGGCACAAGCAGGCACTGTCACTTCAGTAGCTGAGGTTAATGATTTGGTAACTCAGCTGGGGCTAACATTTTTCTCTAGTGATATTTCTCAGAGTGCAAGGGGCTTTCACCGGAGTTTAATAATTGTTTGAATTACTATGTACTACTCTGATAAAAAGGGCTTCAAAGGCTGGGTTTTTTTTCTTCCTGAGCCTGTTCTCTGCCATCACTGCAAGTGGTCTCTGAGCTGAAGCCCTGCAGAGCTGTTAAACGCTCATCTCCATCAAAATTCAACCTTGAGTGCAGAGGATCTGGCAAAGCATCTGTAGGCCAAACCCTCCCTGGGACTGCCTTCTGATCAGCCTCTTTTAGGAGTTTAATGAATAAAAATATATCTAGAAATAGAACAGAGCGGTGCCTGGAGAGGGAAGATTGCAGCACACTTGAGCTACAGATCAGAGCAACACAATGCAGCTCTTGCTGGTGGAGCTGAGGCTGTTGGACACAGGTCCACTGATGCCAGCACAAAAGGTATGACAGCACGGACAGCTTCCTAAAATGCTTGTGAGGAACAATGAAAAATGGTCAAGCTGGCCAAATCAAGAAACAACCACAAGCCTTTTCTGGCTTCACATAGGACTGCTGAGGTCAGGTTAGGTAAAGGCATGTTTAACTCAAAAGTTAGAGAAAATTCATATATAAGTGCCTTTTAGAGTGATGGAGGAAAAGGATATAGAAAGGAAATAAAAATAAATGCAATATGGAATGGAGATGACAAGCAAATACATTAAGGAAAGAAACACTTATCTGATGAGAAAGAAAGCATGGAGATAGAGGTCTCATTTGTACAAGTCTACAGGTCTATACTCAGCAGAGTGGCAATCACCCACGTGCTATTGCTCAAGTGTTTTAAAGTGGCTTCATACAAATACATATGTTGTATGAGGACAGAAACTTGTGCATCAGCAAAAGTATTCACCATTTATTAATGTTAATTCTCTATCTCAAAACATACAGACAACCCACAAAATAACAGAAGAGGCAAATATAGCAATCAATTGCATAGCATGACGAGCAATAATCAGAGAAAACTCTTGGCAGATTCATCACAGGTTAAATAAATTCAGACAAATTATGCAATAAAAGAAAAAAAAACCAATCTACAGACAAAGCCATTAGTGGGCTGGCTTATAGAGAACTCTTATAAGAGAGGGCTCAGTTTGTTGGATGACCCATTTGCAATGAAATCTGCCACCTGTAGTACTGAAGTGCCTGACAGGCTCTCAGAGGTGTGTTTGCTGTGAAGCATCACAGCAAGAACCTTTTGTACCACTTTGGATTGCCAGCTTTTCCTATTCCCTTCACATAACGTGAGTTTCCTTTCAACTGGGAGAAAAGGGACTTTAAGAAACTGAATACCCTAGTGAGGAGGAAAAAAAATATCTTCAAATTGTAGGGGAAACAATTGGGTGAGATGAAAATAGTCTTCAAAACAAACAGAAGTGTTCATAAATACAGGACAATTTACTCCTTCCTTTTTTCTTCTTAAGAAGAAAAAAGTGACATGAAGGAGTCTAACCAGTGTGATCAGCCAGACTGAAGATGAAGTATGGTAAAGATCCCCAGGACTCAAAACACTGATTTTTGTATTATACACATAAACAAACAGCATAGGGCAGTTTGCTCCACACAGGGTTCACAGAGGGGACACATTACTATTTACAACACAGCACATTAAAATGACAGTGACACACACCACTCAGAGGTGATCGTTATTACTGGCTGCTTAAGGGATGATTTGAGAAATGATCTGTAAATTTAATTTTTAATTAAGCCAGAAGCCCTAAGGGCCTCTGAGTTCAAGCATTAAGGGGGGAAGTGGGGGAAATCAATTCTTGGTGATGGAGAGGTCTAGCAGAATCTAATCGGCCTGGGTAATATATCAAGAAGCTTTTAAGATCAGTCACACAGCTCAACAGAGGAAAGCCTAAAACCCAATTTCAGATAAAAAAAAATACGCTGTAAAGTGGAACAGATAGTCACCATTGTTCAAGCCTCTAGAAAGCTACTGTCTTGAGCTCTGACACACGTATTACTCAGAAAATAGATAAATGATCAACTTTAGTGTGCAGAACTTAACAGGAAACCCCTCATGCTTAGCTCCAACT
Organism: Limnodromus scolopaceus; assembly: GCA_028565335.1. Taxonomy (NCBI): domain Eukaryota; kingdom Metazoa; phylum Chordata; class Aves; order Charadriiformes; family Scolopacidae; genus Limnodromus; species Limnodromus scolopaceus. Next base: position 9,717,610 of record JAOXNO010000070.1, on the reverse strand, counting down.
AGCTTGGAAAAGCAGCCATCTCCAAACAACCTTGCAATCACTCTAAAGCTTCAGCACGGCCAGGAAGATCTACATTAACTAATGAGAGGTAGTCATCAAAACCTCCTGGAGGGAGGCTAATTTGCGGCGAGAGACAAAACTAGCTCTCCTGATGCACAGCACAGGTCTGTCAGGTTCAACTCGGTGACTGTGTCTGGAAGGCACATGGCACCAAGTCCATCTGACCTCCACAGTACAGTTTCAGTAACAGTTACAAGATCAGAAATCAAAGATTTTTCATGCTATCACTTGATTTCAAGCACACAGGACCAGAGACCAGATGAGTTGCACCTATGGGTGACAAGAGAAGGGATCAATGTTGTAGAAGGCCACTGTTGTCATCTTTGAGATGTTGTCATGATCAGGGAGGCCCCCCAATGACTGAAGAAAAGCAAGTGTTGCACCCATCTTCAAAAAAGGCCAAAAAGACAGTATGGGGAACAGTCAGCTTTGCCTTGGTTGGTGGGAAAATCATGGAGTGAGCCCTCTTGGACCAAGCTTGGAGGAGAAGGCAGCAGCTGGGACCAGTCAGTATGGATTGAACAAAGGCAAATTGCGCCTGACCAACCTGATCGCCTGCTATGGGAGAACAACTGGAGCTGTGGACAAGGGGAGAGCTCTGTGAGCATTTACCTCAACTTTCACAATGCTTTCCACAGCACCTCCCACAATATTTTACACAACTTCAGGATTACTAGTCTGGAAGGGGGAGACAACTATATGGGCAAAAAACAGGTTAGATGGTTGAGCTCCAGAGCGTAGAAGTTAACAAGTACCTGGAAGGCAGCAGCAAGCAGGATGCTGCAGGAGTCTGTACTGAGACCTGTCCTCTTCAATATCTTTATCAGAAATCTGCAGAAGCTGACAAGAACCCTTTTGCCAAGTTTGTAAATGACACCAGCTTTTGGCGAATAGCTGATACACTCAAGGGCAAGGCTGCCACTCAGAGGGACCCACAGTCTGTGAGAAACACCAAAATCTCTCCTTAAGGACATATCTAACTCGATATGCATAGTTTCAAGAAGAAAGTTGGGCAGAGGAAATGAGCAAGAAGTGAGATGAATGGTCTTGTTTTCACAAACCTTTCTTTCTAAGAAACAAGTCATTTATCAAAGTGCTGTAATCCTACCAACTGTCATAACACTTGGTCTAATTACATTGGGAGAACAATAAGCTATATGTTCAGGAAGAAACTGTCTGCAACGAGGTCGGTAGAGAAACTCTGCAATGTGTGATCTTAGATCAAAGGTCCAAATGCAAGAATAAATACCGTCAGGAAGGGGTTGGTAATGTTCACAATTAAAAAAATTGCTTGGTTAATTTTCTATATTTTTCATAAAATGTCATTCCTAGTGCATTAATCTACATCAGGAAAGGTCTGAAGTGAGTTTTCAGATTACATGTTGATGGGGGAAAGGGAGGTGCAAAATCCATCTTTTGGAATAATGCAAAGCACATTCAAGAATTGTTAAAAAATGCTAAAGAGCTGCTTCACACTGCAGTTTGCTCAGAACCATAACAACATTAGTCTGTCTACAGCAATGTAAGCCTTCACAAAAATGTCCTTCAAACCTCAGTACAAAACCCACTGGAGATGAACCATTCCTTCCTGCCTGCAGTGGTTTCAGTGGGACTATTTGGGAACATATACCACCAAGCAGGAAGGAACAGCAGCAAGTCCACAAGAGAAGGATTTTAATGAGGGGGGAACTGTTCAGCCACGGACACTTCCTCATTCAACACCAGATCCCTGAGTTTGCAGTAGTACCAAGACTGCATAAACATTTCATTAACACTCTTAAAGCAAAAGATAGAGGGGAGAAGGGGGAGACCCTCTCACCAGCAGCAAAGCTGGGCGCTTAGGAAAACAGACTTCATTTGGATTCTCGATACAGAGACTTGGGACCGCCTGCAAAGCAAGATAACACTTGCATCCTGGATAAAGGTGCCAGAGTAAGGACTAGGTAGACAAAAATAAAACACATGGTAACACAAAGCAATACACACACAAAATATGAGCACTGGGACCAAAGACGACTTATTTTGATAGACAGTGTCTCAAAGGTGACTGAATATAAAGTTCTCCCCATGGTTTGGAGCATTACTTGATATCACATCAAAAGAAATATGATTTTCCTTTAGTATCCTGAATATATATATTGCATACCATCTTCTTGCTGTGGGCATAGTGGCAAGGAAGAGATCAAGTGAGAAGAAAATGCATAAAGGGGAGTCTATTGATCACTCATGAGAAAGTATTTCAATGCCCCCAGTGCATCCCTTGCCTTCTGAACCATACTGGCTGTCTGCAGTACCCACTGTAAAACTTGGGCCTAGGACTCTAGGAGTAACGATTCCTATGGATTCTTCATAAGATGTTGAGTCCACTAGTGCACATTGTGGGCTACACCTTATCCAGGTTAAGTGGTCACAGCATCATGGTATCAAGGCACCCAAGATCACCGATATCAACCGCCCATGCTGCAGGTTTGAAGCGATGAACTGGTCCTTTATAACTCGGCAGAACACAAATACACAGAGAATGTTAGAGGCTGGCACACCGAGTGTTACCCTGGAAGGATCCCACATGGACCATAGCATCTACAAAGAGAGGAAGGTGTTTCCAGTGGACAAAAAAAGTTGCAGATAAGTTGAAAGGAATAAAACTTATTCCTGTAAATTTTGCACTTTCTAAACTAAAAAACAACCCCCTTTGAAACTCTGTTGAAACAAATTAGAATGATTTCTAGTTTATCCCTTTCTTACCAAAAAAATTCTCTGATTGAGAAATAGCCAAGCTGAAAACTAGACATCAGATAATGGTATCGTTTCAGGCTGTCAAACCTGATTTAACTCAAAGAAATTCTGGCACCAACACGCTGCCTCCAGTGGCTTTATTTGCCTGGGCAGGCACTCGACAGCAGCTCAGACCCCCTGGAGCTCACACTCCAGGATCCCAACAGAACCCAATCCTCCTCGGGGTAGACAGATGGTGAGTTTTTCACAAGTACTTGTCTATCTCTCAGCTCAAACAGCGAGTCACCATTAGCACACAGGTTAAAGCACGTACACTGTGCCAAGGTGTATAGTCGGAGTGGAATATTCGGGTGAGTGACTTGGTGGCTGCCCGGGGAGGAGGCAGGGCTGGAGGCTGCACACCCCATGCCGGCAGGCTGGGCAAGGCTCGCCTGCTCAGCGTGGCACACAGGATCAAAACCTCTACAGCCAAAAAACAGAGTCTGATCCCTGGAGTTTACTTGACAGGTATCTCCCAACAGAAGACTATTACTGAAAATAAGGTTAAAATAAGGTTAAAGCACAAACCAGATTTCACAGTAACGAGAAAGGTGAAGACTACCCAACTGATGCCCCTGGATTGCACATGGATGCAGGGGTGATATAATAATCAGAGGCAATAACCTGCCTATGGCGCTGTGGCTTGAAGAGCGCATGGAGGGAGAGGAGCTGCTCCCCTCTTGCCTTGCTCACCTGTGGCTTCCCCAGCAGCATTACAGGCACCTCCAGCACCCATACACCACAGCAGGGCTGGACCATAGGCCGGCAAAGACGCAGCCCTGCTGCTTTGTACACTCATGGGGAAAGCAGTGGCTGCTGTTAGAAGTTTAAGCTACTCCTGAGGTCATGCTTAGTTGAAAATTAATAGAGGGGAACATTATTAGAGCTATGAAACATGTACACAGAGAAGCACCCTTGCTGTGAATGGAATAATAAAAATCAGGTGTGGGTTTGAGAATAAAACCCCTGAAAGACATGTTTGAGACCTGGAAAGAGAACACACACTAACCTGGGAGACCCTGCCGAGGGCTCTGGCTAAACTCCCCACAATGTCACACCACCAACCCCTGCATGGGGGGCAGCTGGAGTAGCTTGTGGGCTGAGGATGCAAGAGGCTTTCTAATCCCCCAGCCCAGCATGGGGCCTGGGGAAAACCCTCAAGGAGATGAGTGGTGAAGCCAGTCCACAAAAAAAGAAAAACCAACACAACAGAACAGTCTTTTGAACAATGCTGGTGCCTTCACAGGGAGCCCGGCCAGACCCCTGATGAGCAGGAGTGATGCACCAAGGAACCAGCCAGACCCCAGCCCCAAGCACGGCTGTCACTCTGCCCACAGTTGCAGCCATGGGCAGACACACTAGAGCAGTTCAGGGTCTCAGCTAGGCAAACATTTAACCCAGGTTGTTTGGATTTTCTTTTCCTGGAGGATAAAACAGGATACGTTAGCTTATTTTGCAATAACAGAGATTTCTATGTCCCAAACAAAAACAAACAAGGAGGAACCAAAAAAAAAAATAAAATCCAGGAACATTACTCTGCTAAAGAGAGTAACCTTGAGACATCTCACTGATTCACTTGGGCACAATGCCAGAGCTGGCTGGACTTATTGGGAAAAGAGATGGGGAGGGGAGGGGAAAGATCAAGTATTTTCAAGGTTAGAAACCTGTCACTCACCATTTTTTGAGAGAAAATTTTGAATTGTTTTTTGTAGGAAACAGAAGTTTTCATTTTGATTATTTTTTAAAATACCTTTCACTTTTCATTATTTTTCAGTTAAGGTAAAGGAGAAAAACTAATAGAAAATCTGATACGTGAAACCTTGCTTAACCTTTTCTTTCTCCATAATTTTATTAGAAAGAAGCTGAGAATGCCTCCTCCATAAGCCCTCACTTTTTACAACTATTCCAATTTTTCTGTGAAAGGATGAGGGGAGGAAGTGAGAAAAATCAAGTCCTAGATTTGAGGCAAAAAATAAGATTTCTACAAAAATACATTACATAAAAACCCTACATATAAATCATTAATTTTTAAAATAAACCCCCTTTACTCAACAGCTATTTATAGCTCTTTGATTACCAGTCTGGTATTCACTAATGTCATGCAAATATAAATTCAACAGTCTGCAATTCCTGAAATTATGTGTTTAGAGCTTCATTCTAGATGCATGTTATTCACCATTTGCTGTTGTCCCGCTATGATGTCCAGCATCCAACCAGGCAGAAAAGCATCAGATGTGCCAAGTAATTAAACTCAGCACAAGAGTTGAACAGCCCAGTTGTAAGGAGCAGTATCATTACTCACACACACTACCTGCTAATTGCTCACGAACCTTAAGCATGTCAGAAAAAAGTCAGTCAGATTCACGACTCTCTCCTGATCAAAATAATTTGGCAACAACTTATTATTGTTATTATTCTAAGAAATGGGCTAACCTGCACTGCAGATGCTGTCCTTGGTGTACCCACACACAGCCCTTCCTCTGCTTCGGGTCAGCATGAGCTCTAGCTTTTGGTTTCCCATCTCCACTCATTCATTCTGGATGATCGTATCTACCTGACAAGAAGCATGTCCATGGGTCATCTAAGAGCACAACATGTACATGACAGCAGCTGTATGATTTTTTTTTCTTTAAAGCACCATATTGCGTTTCAGCTGGAAGCAGGACACTGACTATGAAAACCAGATGATGTGCCAGCAGGAACCATGGAATCCGAGTAACACAGATTGAATTAACCTCCTGAGGTGTCCCCATGGAAAAAACTCGTAACTGTTGCTTCTGCTTAAAGCCTGGGCTTTCCCAAACACAGCTTTAAATTCAGAGAAATTAGAAATGTTTAGGCACTGTAGGCTACAGTACCATACACACAGGGTATAGCTGCAGTCTGAGGCTCTTTGCACTATGACCCAGCTTCCACTCGGAAGTGTAAATGTGAAGTCTGAAGGAACCATCCATGTGTCCCACATCCACAGGTAGGATGCCAGGTCAGCCCAGATAATGCAAATCTTATGTATACTCTGGCTTAACAGCAAAACTACTCTAATGTAGAAACAATTTAGTCCCAGAGGGGAAGCCCCCAACCTGAAAGTTATTTTCCTTCCAACATATGCATAAATATTTTCCTTTAGCGGGATGTGGACACCATAAAATAGCTATGTTGATATGCAAAGAGGCCAACATGCGAGAATTCCCTGGTTATACAGCGTTAGCATTGCAGAGCTCATAACTAAATTTCTATTCCTTCACAACTGGAGACAAGATCCAGACAGTGGGCTGAAAATACATCTCAAGCAGATCTTCAACATTCAGGACCATCTGTTTCCTTTTTGCGTGAAGTATTTTTATTTGCTGCAAGTAATGATCTTAAACAGATTTTAGGAGCTTTGTTATTAGTAAAGGAATGTGAAAAATTTGCAGACGAGAGAAAGAACCATGTTTTGTGCCTGGATGTGCTCAGGAGACTGGGCATTGCTTTGAAGGCTCCATTTTCTGTAACATCCCTAAATCCAGATTTGAGTTTCTGAATAAAACAGGTCTCATTTTCAGCACTAAATCACCCTTTATATAACACTGTTTAGGAGAGAAAGAGAAAAATACTTTCCACACCTGAATTTTCATTGGGCAGAATGTAATTAGGCAGGCTGGAGTTTAGCAGGGACATTAGGGTTAATGGCCCTACTGCTGCCAAGTGCAGCAGAGCCCACCACGGGTCTCATCTGGAGCACAGAACCTCCACCTGCCTCCTGTCCTGTCACAGCACCCTGAGGAGCACTCCTCCCACTGGGGAAAGGGTTTGCACCGAGGCTGAGCCGAGACAGCGGGTGCTGCTTTCCCTCAAACCCCTCACTTGTACGCACCCAGGAGCCAGATGATACCATCAGTGATGACAGACAGGAATTTAAACGTGATAAATTTCCTACAACCATAGACAGTAATATTTAAATTATGCCAAGACGCTGTATCATCATTGAACGTTCAGCAACAGTTTCATACAAGCAGAGCAACCTCCAGTCAGTGCTTTCTTCCCACATCTATTATTAAAGCTGTTTTGGCCAAGACAGATGCGTGAAATACATAACCACCAACTGGAAGAAAATGCATTATCTGCATCATTAAAAAAAAAAAAAGCACCCTTTTTCCTTGGCTTCCCTTTTGCTCAGAACAGCACAAAGGACTGCAACCCTCGTCCACACCCTTCCCTCAAAACCACGCTCTACCACTTTCTCTCTCACGACCACATGCTGCCGTGGTGCAAACTTTTCATCGTGAAAGCCTGAGAGGAGGAAAGGCACCGGCAACAACAGAGCAAGGCAATGCACTGCTGGGAAGCGGGGACTGCTGAACTATGCAGCTGGGTGTCACTAACGCTGTGACCACTAAACATCAGGCCTGGGCCCCAGTACCTGGCCATTCCTCAGCACCCGCAGGGAGCTCTGCTACCCTGAGGGCAGCGCTGAACTGCACCTGAAAATACACCTATGCAAGAAAGCAAGTCGCCCTCCAACTGCAAAACCCAAATGAGACTCCAGCCTTCCAGAAAGGCAAGCTCATCAACAGAAGAGAGCCAAGAGGAACAAAGCTTTCCCAAGCTGTCTCACATCAGCCTGCCCAGCCAGACCATTCCATCTCACAGCCAAGCATTGGACAACCAAGCAAGCCCAGAGCAGCAAGCCCCTTCCCTTCCCAGTCAGGCCTACCTCAGCCTTCCCTTACTCCTCTTTTCCCTAACACAAAGCTTTTGCCACAGCAGCCCCCAGATCACTCACCCCTGTCAGTCACAGCCCTCGCTGTGGTATCTCCAAGGAGGAAGACGAACAACCAAACCTCACAAGCAGAGCTTTCACCTTTTCTCTAGGAGCAGCTCCCCTCCTCACCCCTCAGAGCGGCCATGACCCAGGGCAGAGCACAGCTCCTCCCCACAGCTAACGAGGCTGATAGGTGCCACCTGCAGCATCTGCTCCTCTGCAGGGCCCCAGCTGCAAGAGAGCTCCTGCAGCCACCAATTAAGGCTCACTGACCACTAAAGCCCCTGGAGGTACTGGGATCACTGTATTTTATTAGCCCCAGATGATCCCTAGTGAAAGGGACAGGTATCCCAGTTCTTAAGCAGGAGATTTCCCGCACAGTCTCTATCACCTTACGGGTACTGGAGGAAGGCCCCCTCACAGCCCCCGGGACAGGGCCACTGTCCCATCTAAGCTCTGTACTGTCACCCACAACAGAAACAGCTTTGGGTGGGTGCTACTTCTAATACCAATATCTGAGCACTGGGGTTAGGAACCAAAATTAGCATACTGGTGCAATAGGAATGAAGTGCTGAAGTGTTTAATGCATCTGGCTGGGCCATGTCAGCCATTTATTTACTGTAGTCAGTCCCTAAATCTGTACTGCATCTGCCGTCTGCATAAATAATGAATAAAGCAATAAATCTGGCAGCGTTACTGAACACTTTCACTCGGCTTCTCTTGAACCTGTTATATTCTGCTGTGATTCATGTGCCTGGCCGGGCCCCAGAGAGACACCTCTTGGAGCAGGGAGGAGAGGGGGCTTTATTTCTGTCCACTGCTCTGGAGCTTCCAAAATCAATTCCCTCTCAGCTGCAATCTTGCTTTCTCTATCATTTTCATTGAGGCAGGGAGCAACAGAAAGACTCTTTTGAACTACAGTATCTTATCCTGTTCCAGGTACAGATCACTGATTTTGAGACAGAAATCTTAGACACTTGTATTAGGTTTTGTTTTTAATGAAAATCTATGTTGGCTATTTTTCTTCCAATGCGACACCAGAAGAAGTCACTTGTTACTGTCCTTTCAATGAGAACCACATCTGCTTCCCTACACTACGAGAGGATCACATTGATGTGGTAGTGTGGGGAGATGTCACCCCCACCACAAGTCAGGACCAATTGCCAGGCTACTTGCCAAAAGAGGTTTCTGTGTGACCACAGCTTTCAAAGAGCCTTTGGCAACAACATTAGAGAGACCCTGATAGGTATGAAGCAACAAAGGACTGGACGTGGTAGATCTAATATGCAAACAGCCTCCAGATAAACAGTATCAAAAAAAAGTCTTATAAAGCCAGGTTTATATCTGGAAAAATGTCTCTTCCAACTTCAATTAATTGCTGTTTCTTGATTACATAAATTGTCAAAGCTTTGGGTTTGCTATAATAGCTTTTTCCAACAGAATGACTGCTTTCTGTGCCATGCCTTTTACTGTTTTCTTCAGTCCTTATGCCTTTTTTGGATCTCAACATGCTCATGGCATATTACATGAATTTTCACTTGCCCCAGCTGACTTACTTGTAAATAGATCCTCTATCTTTGGCATATTTATTTCCATTTCTCCACTGTTGAAAGAAATTATCCAACATAGAGGTAAAATCACAGTTACACTAATAATCAGCCCTGGAGCATGGATTTTTCTTGTTTTATCATCAGAAAAAAATAATCATCAGGTTCAAATGTCTACTCAGTTACATTTCCAGTCATGTTTTTCTATTTCAAAATAATTTCTGTTTTTCTTTTACCACAGGCTCTGCCAGTTTGTACCTTACACATCATGCTGTCACCTGCATTGTGGCTTTGAAGGGTTTTTTGTTTTGGTTTTTTTTTTACCCTAAATTTTGAGCTGGCAGTCTGAGAGGCTTATTCCTAGAATGCATGAGACATCAGGACTTGACTTTTACTCTAGAGGACCATCATTTATTTTTTTGCCATCCAACTTTTTTAGGCAGGAGCAGTTGATATGCAAGAGTGCACAGGCTGTCAAGGAGACTCTGACCTGGGGACAAATCTCCAATCTGTACTTTGGTTTTGGAACTATAAACACAACACGCTGGGAGCTCAGTCCTGCTCTGTCCTCCAAACAAGCATCTCTATTCTCAATGGTGGATGCGGTCTGATTCACCCAACTGCACTTGTTAATAATATGGAGGTAAAAGGTGTACTTTATCAATGGATGTGAGTCGTTGTTCTCTCCTAGGAAAATCCAAAAAATATTTAACTACTAGACAAGGAAATTTGCATTTAACTTATTCGTAATGGATCAAAAACTCCTTCTTTCCTTGTTCATAGAAGCCTTTATAAACTGCCAAAGTCAACTTGGGAGCAGGGCAGGAAAGATTTAAGCAAAAATCTTAATAAAATTTATTTGGATCTGTTTACAATACAGAATCTACTTGGCAGGTATTTTTTAAGAACCCACTTAGGAAAGCAGTAAATATATAAGCCAAGTTTAAAGAAAAAATAAACATAACATGGTGCTGTTCCCCACACATCACCCTACTTAATGGTGCTTTAAATTTAGCTGTGAAATTCTCTAAATCAACCTAAGCAAAATCACATAGTCATTGCACTAATGCCTAGAGCATGGGCTGGGAGATGGCTGGCATTGCCCCACTGAAAACTGTTGACAGCGATTGTTCCTGCAGGTCTGAGACTGAAAAGTGCTGCAGCTCGAGGTGAGATGTCTACTTTTCCATCTCCCCACCCAGATTTGCTCCCCACTGTCTTCTCTGCACCTGTGGTACCTGAGCCCAGGTTCTCCCAGGACTCTGCACATGCCATACATGCAGCTTAGATCCAGTTCAGGTTTTAGTTGTCTGCAAATCTCAGCTGCCCTCAAAGCAGGCATAGTCAAGTTCCCTGAAGGAAAGGACCCGTCTTACCTGCCCAAGATGTAGACAAGGTAGGTTAAACGAGGGCCATATGCAATTTCCTTTCTGAGTGTACTTTCAAGATGAAGCCCCACTGGGGTTTCCTCTCAGGTTACTCAGGGCTAGCTTCAAATGCAGGCAAATAGCATGGACAGGCAGCCAAAATGGCCGTGAGTCAGCTCAGCTCAGTGCTGTAAATGAAGCCAGGTAGGTAGGGAAGGGAGGAGGCTGCCAACTCCAACCTTGCGCATTCAGGAACTCTGTCTCAGTTCTCTATCTGGGCCAGGCCCATGACAGCTCTGTACTTCTCTCCTTTCTCTCTTCTGGTTGCTTTAATCAAGCAGACATTAAGAATTTGCAAGCAATCACCAGGAAAACCCCTCAGTCAGTTTTGGGAAATGTTTTCCATTGTCTCAGGATGTCCTGTCCACAAATGATGTTGAACTGCTTCTTCCAGATGGTGTGAAAGATGGGTGGATACTGTGCCCATTAGCCCTGCAACTGCGGCTACATCAAAGGCACGCTTCATGGAAGCTATTAATATCTTTTAAACTAAGTACATTTTTTTTTCTACTGACATTTTCTTTAATGTTTTTAAGCTCTAGAACTAACTTTCTTCCTTCCTCCTTCAGCGCATATGAGCCTTTGCCTGCCAGACCTTCAGCTGGAATAAATTTGGCCTCCCAAACCCAATTCATTAAATGATGTGAACATGTGCATTCAGTTAAACATGCTGTTCACATGCTTAATGCTTACAGATGAATGTTTGGCTTATGCAGGCCTTCAGCTGCAATTCAGAGAAGGACATGCCCAAGTCCAACCTGTTCATCAATAGACCCGTGAAACAACACTTTCCCCAAAGAAGCTTTTCTGAAATAGGAAATACCCAACTTCCCAGGTACTTGTTCAATTACAGCCTGATATTGTGGAACATAAACATTGCTGAATAACATCATTCCTTCAAACACGGAACACTAATGTTTGAGTAACTGAAGCATAAATATAGTTCACCTCAGGCAAGAGATAAATTACATTAATAAAGTGTGGTAGTGTTCTTTAATTAGTTTGATTAGGCATGACAGAAGATGGTATTGTTCAGAAAAGCTCCATTTCCTGAAGTAAGGAATTGTTGCTGTAGATCTCAATCTCTGGTTCTTGGGTGTGTTTTTTTAAACAGGTTCATTAATTGATAGAGTAGTTCTTTAAAGAGGATTTCACAGAACAGGCAAACGGGGTCATTAGCAGAGGCTGATGCCGCTACACTTGTCATTTGGTGTCCATGACACATTTCCCTCTCATACCTGGGTTCAGTTGTGTTCCTCTCCAAATGGATCCTGCAGATCTTCATGCGCGGGGGGGTTTCAACAGCTGCACCTTCTATCCCATCAACCTTTTCCAGACTCATGGGGAGACAGGCAGACTGTGGCCAGCTACCTACAGTCCCTCTTTTACAAGTCCATTTCTATTATACAGAAAGTTAGAAATTTAGAAAATCAGAAAATTCATTACCTCTCAAGGTAACTCAAAATCTTCAGAAGAATCTGCCAAGTCATCGTGCCAATTCTCCGTAAGACACAAACTTCAGACATGGCTCCCATCTTCTCTGCTGTGTGTTACTTATTTACTAGATTTACCGTGCCATTAGACTCAGCAAGACCTGCTGTGCTGCTTGTGCTTTGCAAATGCTTGAAGCTGTTAAGTGTCAGGTCTAGAGGATCTATTTAACAGTGGCCTCGTGGTGCCAGACCTGGCTCTAGAGGCTTTTTTCAGGCCCTGAACCTGTTTCTGTTTGGGTCAGGTCCCTGCATCATGCTCGCCACTGCAGCCCTGGCTTCTGTAAAACTATTTACAGGTTCCTAATTCACTGATGCACTTGAATAAATTCCAAAACATACCTTTAGGTACCCAAATATTTCTGTGTGTCTGACTACTAGGGCATGATTCTTGCCTTCAGAAATCCATGCAAATTCTCCCTTTGATTTTGCTGTAAGAAAAATCGTATTATTTCTGAACTCAGCAGCTGGTTTTCTATTGACATACAAGAAGGAATAGGTTGTGGCTAAAATTTAAAGATGATTGGTGCTTGCTTCCAGAACACCTCATGTCCACAGACAGGAGAGAGTCAGTCCTGCCAGAATATGGACACCTTGCTGTCACCAAACCCTGGTTCTGTAAGTCAGCTCCACTAAGGTGGATAAAGTGGCCTTTCCTGCCCATTGATCACACAAATCCAATTTGGAGACTTGTTTTCTCTACATGACAGTTACAGCAGACAGACCTGATTAAATATTTCTGTTCTGATCAAGAAGCATCTCACAGGCAATACTGCAATTACGAACCAAATCCCTCCCCAGAGCTCAGCCACACGCTCTGCCTGATGGGCTGTGCTTAGCTATGCTTCTTCCAGACCTGCGAAACAATGTGCTTTAATACCAATGCACAATGTGTTTTGAGCTTTAGGAACAGAGACGTATTCACCTTCACACTCCTATCCTTGAGATCCAGCAAAGATTGCTTACAATTGAAGGACACTCAAGGTTTTCACATCTTTCCTGGAGTACGTACAGAACAAGTGTTCAACCACTCTTGTGTATTTCTCCTTAATGCCTTCCAGTTAAAATGCTGATCGAGTACTTTATTAATGCCCAAACAGCCAGATATTGAGGCTCCATGTGCTGTCTATTTATCAAGCAGCACCAAAGATTCTACTAATGAGTCTGACGATATTGAATTTGATTTACATTTCAAGTGCAACCTGTTCCCTGCAGGAATGCTCTGTTACAGGTCTTTTCATGGCATGGGAACAATAACTGATCGAACACATTTCTTGAAGCTATGCCAATGGCTATTTATTTGTTATGTTTGTGACTGCTCAGTAGGGAGATTATGTAGCTCTCAGTTGAACAACTGAGGATTAACCCCTGTGAAACCAGTGTGGTTACCCCAGCATTACATTTGAAATCAGAATCTGCATTAGCATGGCTGAATAATTAGAGTCAAGTAAAATATGGAAAATCACATAAGGCTTTACCATTTTCTCCAAAACACTTTAGTGTTGACCCTTCTGGACCAGTGCAACTCGAAACAGGGCTTCCAATGCCAACTGACATCATTGCACTTTGTCTGGTCCAGAGCCTGGTAGCTCAAAGGCAACCAGAAGCACAGTGGACTTCCCAGGGTGATCAGAAATTTCAGCATGCATTTTTCTTTCTGCCAGTCAACCTCTGCGACATGCTCAGCCCACTGCTGTGCTGCCCCTGACCAAATGGTCTGACAAGTCTGACAGCCCAGCTCAAATCACTTCACTCGTCCTTCTGCTCCCCTTACAATATCGTGGCCTTTCCTCATCTCACACTGTGGAATATCCAAAATGCTCCATGACACAGTTATTAGGTGGATTTGAAGGAAAATTCCGCTGAGCAAATTCACCTTTGAGAAAGTTCCTATCAGAAAACTTTAGAGTTCCCAATAGAAACAGGGATAGCAGGAGGAACATTTATAATGATATATATATACAATGATATATATATATAATGATATATATATATAATTATGTTATTTTATATATATTATATATAATTATAATTATTATATATAATATACAAATATAATTATTATATATATATAATGATACAATATAAATTATTTCTTTTTATTTTAGAAAGATGATTGTTTTCCTTCAAAGATACCTCATTTTAATTGTTTTTTCTAAAATTACATTTTTAGGCACAGACAAAAATAACAGCCCCCAAAAATTCAATTAAAAAAACCAAAAACAACCCTCATTGGATTCCTTTTAAGCTGGCAATACTTATGACTTGTATTGAAAGAACAACAAATAAAGGCACTTTCTGTCTCTCCCTTGCTACCCTTTAAAGCAATCTGTCCACCAATCCAATTGTTCCATCTGTTTCCAAAACAAAATTGCATTTTACTACTAGAATATTCTCTATCCAAATGCTGAACAGCTTGTGGCTAAGTATTAATCCATAAAAACCTGAAAACAATATCTTATTAATTCACAAAAATCAATATTCCAGTACACATTTTGGAGCCAGTTCATTACAGTTAAGCTCAAATTTATATGACGGTCAATGGAAAACTGTCCAAAATGTATCTGTTTACCTATAATGAGACAAACTGGTTGCTAAACCTCATTCCATAAAAACAAGCTCTGTGACAGGACTCTGGTTCAGGGAAAAAGAAAAAGTTATCTTACAGCATACGTATTCCTGGTGCAGTAGTTTTTTCTTCTTTAACAGAGAATAAAACAGGTATTCTTTGGTTTTCTAGCTTTTCTTCCCCTGTGGCTAGGATATTTAAAAAATAGACCAAGCTCTGTAGCTGTTACAATGACAATTCTTCATGAGGGCTGTCCATCAATTCAAATATCCTAGAAAATGATGTGTGATCAGAAGAGGCTTAGTTGCAACAGTCTGGGTGTCCTATCACACTCCTACGAGTACCAAATCCTGTGAAGGCCAATTTCTCCAAATAAGTATAATATCTTCAAAAATACATGGGGGAAAAAAAAAAACCTTCCAAAGTTCTTACGGTGTTTTTACTAGTAATCCAAATACAACAGCCATTGATACTGATGAGAACTCTTCCACTGGTTTCAGTACATATCTGATAGGAAATCCTAAAAGTAAACAAAGCCTGAAATTCCCAGACATAGAATCCTATTGTCATTCAACAAATATATATATATGGATATGGATATGTATGTATATATATGTACACAAGCATATATATGATAAATGATTATATTTCATTTGCCGATGATGGAAAAATATATTTACATTTAATTTTTATATGTATAAGTTTTTTCATTACTGACAAATAAAATATGATAATTTTTTAACATAGAATCACAGAATCACAGAATCTTCTAGGTTGGAAGGGACCTTAAAGATCATCTTGTCCAACCGTCAACCTAACTGACAAAAATAGACACCCACAGACATGGTGACATCGGGTTCTAAGATTTTCTACCCCTTTCTCCAGAGTTCCCAGAATGAAAGTGGTTCATGACTCATGAAGGTTAAATACAAATAACTTGCATTACTGCTCACAGAAGACATGTAGTTAATTGCTGTCTGCTGTTATTGGTAATTGCTGAACAACAGCATACTGGCACACCTACCACAGGCTTCTAAAGATAAACAAACATGGCATATGCCCTAATCGTTTGTGTTCTCTTTACACCACTTTTTCTTCCAAAACAACATGGGCAAAATTCACAGATCCTGTCCCTTAATCTCCCTTCCTTTACGCTAAACAGGTTAATTCCTCCGGCTAGTAACTCCTGTGTTACATCAAGTCCAAAAAGAGTCAGGCCAAACAGAAAGACTTCAAAGCAGTCCCAGTAAATTAAGTCATCTGCTCTCCAAGACCAGTATTTCTGCTTTACCCCTTTCCCATACACAAGGTGGGTTAGTTCCATTTCAGCTTCTGTTGAAAACGCTGGGCTGATGTTCCTTCCAACACCAAAGTATAACATGGTCATATCAGACATACCCTGCACCAAAAAAACCCAACCCACAGAACAGAAAACAAAGATTTTACACTGACCATAGAGTGCTTTAGAGAGATGGAATAGTTCCATCATTTGACCAAGCATGGCTTTCAGGTTTAGGCCCCCTGGAAAGGAGAAACTTTCTGCTGAGGAAAGTGGTCACCCTGCTCTATGTGCTGGTGTTTGCAGCCCTCCCAGGCTTCCTGGGCCATTGTTAACCCTTCCTTGGGTTAACTAAGAGATTTCTCATTGCTGTCAAAACAGAAGACAGGTCCATCAGGCCCCCAGGATGCGGACCCCACAACAGCATATTTTTTTTTCTGTGAAACTGAGCCTGACTAGCCATGAAGGCAAAATCTCCCCTTTTGAAATAAATACTGATTGTGGAAGGAATCGTCCTCTAACATGCAGCACTTGAGCCTTTCTGAAAACTGTAAATGCCTCAGTAGCTTGGAGCCCCAGCCTCTGAATATGCAAATGCAATTTGATTCATAAGATGAGATGCATTGTCAAAAGATCTCTGAGAAAGAGTAGTGCACAGATTAGATACAACACATTTCTCACATCAAATCAATGGAAAATAGCGTAAGTATTTGCTGGGATGATATACCATCTGCGTGGCGTTTCTCTTGAGTTCCCATATCACATCCTTGTTAACTTTCCCATTGCTATCCCCCACAGCCATTTTATTTTTTTCTCTCTTTCCTGTGACATTAACAAAGTTCTGCCACAGAGCAAGGATTTCTTCTCATTGAATTTTATTTTCTCTCTGTAGAAACAGACTAACATGAACCATATTTCCTGGTCTATTCTTGGGCATGCCATGTTCCTGACATGCAGGCTGAAAAACTTAGAAGGCAACAACCTTGCCAAAAAATTCAGGTTGGCATGCAAAGGAGAGAAAATCAGCAACAGAAGTGATTAAGGAGCTGTAGGTGCTACTTTACAAGGAAAGACTGAAAAACCTAAATCTGTATAGCCAGGCTGAATGACAATTAAATCAGCACGTCTACAGGCTATTGAAGCATTAAAGGATAAATCTCCAAAGACCTGGAAATCAAGAGGATTTAGGCACATGAATGCCTCTGAGAAGCCAGGTGAATAGGCCAGAATCTTTTTTTTCCCCCTTTACTCTTATGGGGAAGATTTTTACTTTCACCATCACATCACTGGAACCAGCAGCAAATAATGGGGTAGAACTGAAAGAAAAAACTCAAAATATAAGTGAGGATCTTGTATTTTCAGATCAGTGGCAATGGAGAACAGAGTAATAGTGGAAAATTAAAGCATCGGTTTCTGATGCATTGAAAAGTGGGCTGGACAAAAGCCCAGTGAAAGTGTTGTCCTAGTAAGTGAATGAATGTTTATATCTAATTCATATTTTGCATTCATTAACTGCTGCATCGCTCAGGACAGAGTACCCAGGAAGGTCATCAATTCTTTAGAGATAGGATAGAAGGAAGGAGGAAAGAGAAAAGAAAGGGTGTAAGTAACTCCTAGAAAGCCAACAGTCAAGACTGTGCGTAACAGATATGGAAGGCAAAGATTCAGATTCCCACTCTGCACCACGCAAAGCCTTGCTCCCTTGGGGAGAGTTTTGGAGGTCTCATCTCCTCATTTTCCTGTAGAACAAATGAAACACTGGACCTTGCAGTCCTTTACAGAGCAGGATTCTTGATTCCTGACCAGTTCTGCCTCACAGTCTAGCTAGCTTGCAAAGCTGGCAAGCGTCAGTATTTCCACTGCCCAGATGGAGGCACAGAGGAGGTCAATTGACCAAGGGCACCCAGCAGGCTAAGAGCAGAGCCAGCAAGAGGTACCAAGTCTCCAGAATCCAGATGTGAGCAATCCTGCCCCTTCTTACTGACTGTTTCCACTCCTGATATCCATCACTCATTACAGATGTCATTAAAATCCAAACAAAACACAGCAAATACTTATTATTAATTTCAAAAAAATATACAGGGCTGGTTTTCCCATTGAATCCTGGCAGATTTGTTCTTGAAATTTGCCAGATTGGTACGAAAACAAATATGTGTAAATTAGCAATATACGACATGACATGAATGAGAACATTCACTCTCTTTAATCATTCCCACAAGCATTTTGTCATTTTTCTGTCAGTTATGTTGATAGGAAAGGAAACCGCTTCGCAATTTTAATCTCTTTTCCCTGAGCACATTTTGTTCTTAAAGCTAGCTGATATAAAGCTAACTTATTGGAAAGGGGGGAGGCTGGTAAGAAATAGGGAAGAGCTCTCTTTGTTTCTCTCTATTCCAGGGTGAACAAACATCCATTGGCACTTTTGCAAGCATCTCACTCCTCCCCCCATCTCCTCACCTCCCTAAAATATGCAGACATTTTCTCTTTGAACCTTTCTGAGAAGGAAAAGGACAGATACTTCAAGTCAAACCTCTTGATTAATCCAGAAGTTTTCAACAGCAGCTACTGGCTGCCTCTGCATAACCTTGATGTTGGATTCAGAACTGTGCAACTGTATTGCCACATTTTCAAAGCCAGACCATGTTGAAGGGCACACATTGCCTGCATCTTTGTTTTCTTGTCCCGGTCAAATGAAGAATGGAGGTACAGAAGAAACAAATGGTGAGCTCAAGAGTTGGTGATGACCACCTCCCTAGCCAGCCCTGGGGAAGTTTGCTGCCACATTTGGATTTCAATTTCTCATGTACTTCTTGCACACTGCAAAGCAAGCCCTGAGCTCTGCATAGAATATCTAGGGATAATAAGAAACAACATGATTCATCCCTGGAAGTGTTCAAGATCAGGCTGGAAGGGGCTTTGAGCGACCTGGTCTAGTGGGAGGTGTCCCTGCCCATGGTAGAGAGGTTGGAACAAGATGACCTTTAAGGTCCCTTCCAACCGAAACTATTCGATGATCCTATGATGAATTTATGACAAAAATGATGCAATGATACCATATGGTATGTTGCAATAATATGACTATTAGATTGTACAGAAGGAAACAAGAATGACTGGGAAAATACGAAAAAATACAAGGGACCATTATTTGTTTGATACGAACTGGCTAAGATATCACAAGAAAGGAAAGGATCAGGAACTTCACCTTGTGCCCCAGAAGTCAATACATCTTGTAGCAGCTGCAGCAGATGTCGAATGGGGCAGCAAGCGAACAGTGAAGCATGGATAACTTTTGATTAATTGGGCCCAAAAAGCTAGTGTGGTCTTTCAGAGGGAAGTCTAGGCCCATGAGATATGGCATTAACTCTTCAGAAAGGGATACTTTCATGTAGCATGTCCAAAACCTGTTTTATAAGCTAGAAAGACAACTAGCTCTTGTGAATGTAGATGCTTAGCCATCCCCCAAATCAGAAGCATCTAATGAAAACGGGCTCTCATGTAATTTTAGATTGCATTTCTTGGCTAGAACCCATTTCCTATGAATATAAAGTGTGTGTTTGTGCCTATTGCTTTATCTTTTTCATGCCTCTCAAACCTAGCTATTATCCATCTTGCCAATAGTTATTTATTACTTCATGATTATAGGCAAAGTAGGTAATGACCTATTAAATCACAAACCAACACTTATTATCACCAAAACCAAACTCCAATCACTAGAAAGGAATCGCTTGATTTCATATGTGGTTAAGAGTTTACTTTTTTTTTGCAGCCAAGATAATAAATGGTCGTTGCAAACCTTTTTCCCAGGAAACTGGCAGTTGGAGTAAGTACTCTATAGCTCATGTTTAAACTGTAAACAGAGGAATTGTTCTTGATGGGTATTCCAGACACAGAGCTATGCCCAGGGTAGCAGAAAACAATAGCATATATATTTATATATTTAAGTTTTATCTTACAATGTGCTCTAAAAAAAGCATTGGCATTTGTCAGCATGCTGCTTTCTCCCTTTGAACAGCTAGAGTTGGATTATGCAGGCAGGTAGAAGCCAGGTGACACACACAACCTTGCTCCAATCATTTCAAACTCTCCCCCAAAACCAGGCATGATTGTCCTGAATGAGGACCAGGTCCAGCATAAATATGGGCATGTTCTTTCACTTGCAGCAGGAGAAACAGGGCATCAAAAAAGAGTGCCAAACCTTAGCACCATCCTTCCAAGGAAACGCTTCTTTTACCAAACAAGAGAGCCAGGTGTCAGCTTTCATCATCACTTGCGCACTAATGTTTTTGTGATTCTGGATAAATTATTAGCATTGACTCTGAAATGTACACAAAATCATATAGTGGCTAAAACAAGCCCTAGCAAGGAAACATCAAGAAAGAAACATGATGGATACTTAGATCATGTATAAACTAACTTTATGTATTTTACACGACATACTATATTTAACTGATAATCAAATAACTACCCAAGAGTCTTTGCTACCCAGAGGCTAAAAAAATCTTACTTGGAAAGAATTCAAAATCAAGGCCAAATGAAAAAAAAAAGTGTAGTTAAGTTTGACATACATGAAAGACTTCTGTGATAAGCAACTGCAAGTCTTCTGCCAAGACCTGACTGACTGCCAAAAGGTCGTGTTTATAAAGGTTGCAAGCAAATCACTGGCTCAGGTCTCCATCCAGAAACCTGTGAAGTTGAAAAAAACTCTTTGTAGTGTTCAGTGGGTTACTGTCCCCACTCCCAAATAGCAACCAGCGTAGCAAAAAAAGTATTTGTTAAGCAAAATAGGAAAATACCAGTGCAGTAGATAAAGCCATCATACAATATCTGCACATAATACCTAGTTCCTGAAGTATAATTAAAACTATTTCACAGTCTTTCCTCTGGCAAGGTGATTCCTAAGACAGCTGGTTGCTATCTTCCTTTTGCAATACCACCATACTCACGGGTCAGGATTCAGTCAGCAGAAAAGCTTAATTCAAGTCACCGCTGATTTGGCACAAGCCACAGTTCCACTGCCAGGCAATTCTCTCCCCACTCCACCCATGCTCGACCTCCCCACGGCAGGCTTCCTCCTGTTTACTTTCTTAGCAAAAACACATGTGGTACGGAGCCCCTGCACAGTGTTTGTACACACAAAACCCCCTTCATTGTTAGTTTTTGCTTTCCAGCTTAAGGAAGCTCTTCCAAGATCTGTCTCAGCTCTTCTGTTTTTCAGGATAAAACTTCTGTATCCTAATAGTAGACGCCATTGCCCGGCTACATGTAGGGAGACACTAAGCATACTTGGGTGTAATAAATCATGCACTGGTACAATGGAGAACTTTCCATTATAATGTGCCCCCTTTGTAACAGAAATTTATATCAAAGAAAACAAAACAAAGTATGAAAAATGTTCATGTTTCAGCCCCTTTGGGCCCTTACATTTATCTTTCCTTCCCTTCACTGGAGCGTTTTGCCTGGTTTGGGATCTGCTTGTCTCTGAAGATCCAGCTCTGGGAAGGGAGTCATGGGGTTTTATTTTGCTTGAGACTACAGAGCCCAGGCATGTGCAGCCTAAGATGAAAAAGCAATAGAGTATGATTCCTGGCCAGTTTTGATCTGGTTCTGCTGCTGTGGCAGCATGAGACTTGAAGTCATTTCTTATGCTCACTAAAAATGCTGATATGAGCAGGCATAACTCTGCTTTGACTTCAGCACAAGATGTCTGACGAAAATATGTCTCGATAGCATTGGAACCCAAAGTCAGGTGTCCCTGTGTGACCCCACATACAGTCATGTGGAGGCAAGGATAAACAATACATTTTACTCAAATATGTTAGTCATTTCTCTTCCAAGAATAGCCCCTATAGACTATCAATAAAATGGCTTTTTCAGATGCAGTTAATTGTACAACAGAACACGGAGATCCAGCAAATCTCCAAGGTATCAGCAGCAAACAATGAGAGAGACCTCAGCCCAAGAAAGCACATAAAACATGCTAGTTACAGCATGTGGAAAGTCCTGCTGACTTCTTTCTAAGGAGCCCAAAGGGTCTTAGATTCCAGGAAACTATTGGCTATTATGGGTTTGCTAATACTGATGTGAAATTAGGGTGCTTCAGGCTTTGTCTGTGCAAGATCTAGTGGAAAGCTTAACTGTCCATTTTTTCTAGAGCCAACTGCTTGTTTTTCTTCTCCCCTCTATCAGCATTTTCAAAAATGAAGACCTAGAAGCAATGTGTACTGAGGGTTAGCGAAATCCTACAGCTGAGAGAAAAGTGCAAGGGAATTATTACTGTTTCTATTTATTTATTTGTCTTGAAATACTGCCCAGAATGTCACACAACATGATAGGATGCAGGATCTCTGCAGAGAATAATTCACAGTCTAAATAAAAAGACCAGCCAAATGCCTCACTGGGTGCTCACATTGTGCCAACCACTTCTTAGATGCTATCAACCCAGAGGCCTTAGCCAACTCACAATAAACACTGATCTTCCCCTTTTCTTTGTCATCCCCCCCTCCCCCAGCCCTGTTGCTTTGCATTAAAGTCCATGCACTGGAAGAGACACAGCGGAGACTGGAAAGTCAGACTGGTGACGCCTAGATACACCAGTTTTCCAGCCACAAAGCAGAGGCGCTCCTTGAGCAAGCCTACATTTGCAGGGCTGTCCTGGCAGTTCTTTTCTGTCTTCGTTGGCAAGGAGGTGGAGGATCCTTCTTCCCAGCCAAGGTTACGTGGAACCCATGCTTGCCATAGAGCAAAAAACCAGAATAAGTATATTGCCCATTTTAAATGGGATATATAACATTCTCTGCACAAAAATAAATAATCCTTGGAATAAAGGAAAGGGCCTTTAGTAGTTACATAGATACTATTTACAACACATGAAGATGAATGTGTTGGTAAATTTTGTCCTCCCACTAAAATAGGAAAAATGTGAGCTCAACAAAAGACTTGGAGAAAGTTTACCTCCACCCTGCAAAGCAATCTCACTTTTTGCGTGTTGTTGGCTGCAGGTTTTATTAGGTGACTCACTGGGAAATTTTTCGATAAAAGTGTTTGCCAGGACACTTTAAATAAAGTATTAGATTTTGAACAGTACTAACAATCTATCCAACTGAGAAACAGTCCAACCAAAAAGTTGTTCTGTGGAATCCAAATTCAAAGGCCATGATATTTTTTCTTAAAATTTCTTAAGGAAAATTGGAGATGAAAAAAGATGAAAAGATGAAAATCTGTATGAAGCCATAGGAGCTCCTTGTTGAATTCAAACATATATTTGTAGGTCAGTGACTGAGAAGTATCAATTCACTCCAAACATACCTCATAAATTTCTTTAACAGAAAACACTACTACAGTTCCTCCCACCAGATGAGAGCGGGTCTTCGGGATATAGCCCTACAGCTTTCCTGCACAAGGGCTGTGTAAGAGGAATCTCATCCTGGCCAGGCACAGGGCTCTTCACATCTCTCTGTATTGCCTCTACCAACTGAGTAGGCTCCAAAGGTAGTACTCCTCTATGGAATACAGACCTGCTTTTAGAAACTGTCTTCCGAAATCTAAAGAATAATTCTTAAAAAAATAAATATCAAATGAACCAACCAACCAACAAAAACCACCCCAGGGGGGGGGGGGGGGGGGGGGGGGGGGGG
>JAOXNO010000070.1:9679069-9693985 GCA_028565335.1 Limnodromus scolopaceus | reverse complement strand
GGCACCAAATTCCCTTCAAAGATACCTTCTTCTTTTTCCTTTTTGGAGGTTTTGTTTCAGCTGAAGCAATTGTTACTTGTCATACATAAGAACTGCCAGCTGCAAAAAGCCGTTTGGTTCACTGTTCTAAAAACGCTTTAGAATTTTTTCTCTCTACAACAAAGAATTTTCTAACTACTCTGTGGTGTATCCAGCCAATCAGGGGATGTAGTGGAAGGAGCACTGGTAAGACTATCTGTCACTGTCAGTCAAAAGGATCGGAGCCCCCAGAGTACATTCACTAAGTAGAAAGTGTGACGTTTGCAGCACCCTGGCAAATCACTTTGTTTTACATTGCAAATGAGGATGCTCAAGAAATATCATCACATAGAATGAAAACATGGTACCCAACATGTTAAAATCATGCCATTGCCAGATCTAGGATTTGGTTCTTTGCTTTTAAACTGACATTCCAAAAAGAGCATGTATGGATCACATGAAAACACAAAAAAGTCTCTTTGGTAATCAGTGCCTAGCACAGAGTTGAGAATGAACAGCAATGCTAAAGAAGACTCTTGTTGGTGATATTGACCGCAGATGAAGGCTACAAAAAAGAAGCAAGTTGACTAAGAAAATAATTCTTGCTTTAAGTCACTTTCTTGCAGTGTCTAAACCAGAGCTGGAACGTGGGGAGATGAGCTGCTCAAAACTAACTTGTCAAGCATTACACAGGAATTCAGACAGATTTTGATTTCCAAGCGTTTCACATTTCCAAATTTCCCCTTTCATAGTTATAATTCCAAAAATCCCAAAATGAAAAGTCTTAGCTTAAATGGGTAGAGCTCAGTAACCAGGAGAAATGATGTTTCATTCATCTTTTGAGTCTCCTCTGAGGTTTGAACTTCCTGGGGAAGCCCAAAATGTGGAAAGATTTGGAAAAATGAGCACTAATGAGTGACTTCACTTTGTTCAAGCTACAAAACAGAAAGCCAATGGGGTAGGTCGATAGCCTTTCTATACATTAAATGCTATTATAAAGGATGATGAGCTCCAGGTGATTCTCCACCCTAGTGGTTGAGGAAGCAGGAAGGAAAGATAAGAAAAAAATATGCTTTATTAGCACCAAGGATTCTTTTTGGATACTAAGAAAAATATTCCCTTAAGGTAGTGAGGGATTGAAATGTGCAGTTGTTGAGAAGAGTTACACTGTGATACGTCTTGGGAGCTGTGTGGGCTGACTTGATCCTTCCTCAGAGCAGCACCTTGAGCCAGAAGGTCTCTGGAGGCTCTCTCCAGCCTTTCACTCCCACATTTCTGTGTGATAATCTGATGCAATATCAAGTGGAAACATTAATTCTGCCTTCCTGTGGTCAGAGTTACAGTGGGAAATACCTGACCAGGGAAGGAGAGGAAAAAGTCTTCACACCAAATGACACCACAGATGACAAAGACAGCCTTCAGGCTAGGGCCTGGGCAATGAAGGGACAATCACATATATGCTTACAGCAAATCCGATTGTAAACAGCAGCCCACAGTCTGAGCAGAGACCATACATCTTTGAGGGACAGGATTTTTGCAGGAATTAGTACCACCATGTAGAAAGGCACAGCTTCTGCTTAGTCAAATGAAATAATCTCAAATGGGGTTATGATTCCCAGAGCCACATTTTAGTGGTTGCACAAATGGTTGCTTACACTATTAGGAAAATGCTGTCTGAGGAGGTAGACTGAGTGTTTCTAACACTAGATCTCACTGTGCTGTTAATAAAAACAAAATAATTCCAAGGAAGAAGAGCTCGACCAGTGCAGCAGAGCGATTATGAAACAAACAGGTTGACTTTTGTCTCCTGTGGCAGCAGGAGTTTCAGGCACTCACTCCACTGTCGCTGCAGCAGCCACCTTCAGTGTCTCACCACCTGGAAGTCCTTTTTCTTTCACACAGAGCACTGTGTTCATGAGAGTAGTTGCTGACATTCGGTCTTACTTCTCCCCCAGGAAAGGAGAATGGATGCTTCTCTGCTTTATTGCCAAGACATGGTTGGCTGTCATTGTTCCTTCTTATCGCAGAGCTCTTCTCCTGCCCAAACCTATTGGCTCTGTAGGCTCATCTGGTTTTGAGAAAACACAAGCAGGAAGCAATCCCTCCTTCATTCCAGGTAGCAGAGTCATGGTACTGCTAAACTAACTGCGTCTTCTCACGAAGCTTTGGGATGAAAGGCATACTAATTAGTCATTTTAACATGACTATAGGGGGAGCTGGATGACAGCCAGTATTTTCCAAAGTGACTTATATGCTTAGATGTTCCCAGGTTTGGGAAATACTAACACCTCCATTTTCAGAAAGCCATGGGCACTCGTGCTTTGGAGAGAAATACATTAGGATGTGTGTCTGAATGTCAGAGGCCATCTCAAAACTAAGCACCCAAATGCAGAGTTATTCTTAAGTCTAAGCAATAAGCAGTAAGTTGAGAAATTTCAGGAGGCAGAGCTATACTCCAGGAGGGAGCAGCTGGAACTCCCCGCAGCCCTCCAGCAGCTCTGCTGACAGGGTAGGGTGCATGATGTATGTGCACTGTTACTAATCAGTGGCAGGGCTTCAGCTTTGAAATGCTCATCAAACAGTTTAACACCTCAATGGAGTAGCATAATGCAATTTGTTTTGAAGGTGCTCTGTTCCTATTCAAAATGATGGCTGAGCCATGTGTACACTAAAATTGCGTTTGTCCTTATAGCACATGCTTTCCAGATACTAAGCAAACAAATTCTGTGTCAGGTGCTAACTCTCAAGATGGGTAATTTGGCTCCAAGCTATCATCAGACATGGGGATACATTAAAGCCTACAGGAGAGCTCAGCACAGTACCTATGAAGGCAAGTCGGGCTGTGAACATTCATGCTCATTCTCCCTCACTGCATTTCTGCTCCATGCACACGGCAGCCCCCTCGCCCTGTGGGCAGCTGAACACCATTTGGCTACCAGAAGTGTCACACACAAAAAGAGTACTTACATAGCAGTGATTCCCAGTATTCCCAGCTGTGGAGATCACGCAAAGGTGCTGACCTTCGTATCAGCTAAATAGGATGCCAACGAGTATTTCAGCAAGGATAACTCAAACCATGATGAAAGAGAACACACACAGAAACACATCCCCTTGCTGAGAAACCACAGAATGCGAAGAAAGTAGGTTAGATATGTCCAACACAGGGAAAAACTCCTTAGTTTTGTCTCAGTTTGGCTCCATTGGCAGCCACCACTGATGTGACCACATCATTCTTCCTTTTCATCCTGTGAGGTCCCCATGCACAGGTACCTCAGGCATGATCTCATTTTGACGCCTTCAATGCTCTGTTTACCTCTGCCTCTCCATGGCCTGTTTTATTTTGCCAAGCTTCAGGCTGACCACACATCTCTTCACTCTAAGGGCAATCCCACTGTCACAGAGTGTCGCTCCCTTTTTAAACTTAATCCTCAAGCTTACCCCCGTGTCCACACTGAGGGCCTCTGTGGCCACAAAGAGACAGGAGTTGCACACAAATTATTCTTTGCTATTCCTTTTCTGCTAATCTCTGCCTGATGCTCTATGGCCTGACTCTGCTCTGGGCTTCTTCAGACCATTCCCGAGACACTGAGTCAGTTCAGACCATACTCTGGTTCCCACCAGACCTCCAGAACTGCCACAAGTTCTTTACCCACCACACCTTTCCTCCTCTGCTGCATCTTTAGAGCACTCATGGTCACAGCTTGTCATCCACACTGCTCACCTAAAGGGATTGCTGTTTTGGGAGAGAATAACACAAAAAAACCCAACCAGAACTGCACGGGCAACACGAGCATATATAATGAGAAAAAGTGCAAAAAATTACAGGAATGTACAAATACTTTTTTGATGCAAAACGTATGTGGAAAAGAAAACTAAATTGAGCATTTATGCACTGAGAAGGTGGCTGCTGTGTTTCAGGCTGGGTCACTTGTTGCAGAGGCCTCTCTGTAAGAGTTCCCACAGTTAGGACATATAAATTCTCGTAGCTTAATTTCCAGCAGTGCTCATCACCTCTCATTGCTTTAACAGCTTCAGGGGGAGCTCAGCCACATGCAGTAAACACCTGACTTTCAGAGAGCC
The DNA here is from genome assembly GCA_028565335.1 of Limnodromus scolopaceus. NCBI lineage: Eukaryota > Metazoa > Chordata > Aves > Charadriiformes > Scolopacidae > Limnodromus > Limnodromus scolopaceus. The sequence goes on along the minus strand of JAOXNO010000070.1, from coordinate 9,689,887 downwards.
TTTCCATTTGTTGTTTTGTAGACTGTAATTTGAATCTACAGCCTTTTGAAGGCTCAGAGGGCTAAAATCTGCAGTCAGACGGGTGCAATTGGCTCCATCTGCACCTGCAATTCATTTACAAGTCTGAAGACGTGGACATATGTAATTTCTAGTGTAAAACCGAGCTTGGGGGAAGATGAAGGTTCAGAAAATCATTGTTAGGAAACAGAATTCGCTTGTAATGTAAAAGAATCAACCATCTGGAGTGACAGGACAGGAAAATCGGACATCACTGTGCAGTGAAACCTACCTGGCAAGTAGCTAGCTCAGATGCACTGCTAGACATTTCTTAAACATATACATGCACAAAACTACATGGCTGATGCTAGAGACTGATGCAAATGATGCTATTACTCCACAGTAATGCCCTCTGCAGTGGCCAAACTCACCTTGTATTCTGCCTACACAACCCAGGATCGATCTTAGTCTATTCCTAACCTCTCTGCTGGTAGCAAGTATCAAACAACTTACCCTTAAACCAAGACAGTACTGTAAGCTAGGCAAAAGGAAAACTGAATTTATAGCAAACTCATGCTTTGTAAATTTGGATTGAATTCAGCAACTCTTTAACCAAAGAGGGAGAAACACTGGAAAAGCCTACTGGTCTTACTTTATATTTTCAACATTCATTACTGATACTACATTTCACAGATATTCTGTTCAGTTTTTTCAAAGCAGAAATTAAAAGGCTTAGATCATTTGAAAATAAAATTAGCTGTTCGTTTCAAGCTGAACAAAAGATCTAGGTTGGAGCAATGTTGAGTTGTTTTCTTTCACAGGAAAGACAAAATTACCTGCATTACCCCCAAAATTCATTTTTGTATTGCTCTCCTCATGAGAGGTGATAGAATGATAACAGCATTCACTGCCTTTCAAGGAACCTCATGCCCATGCTGGTGTGTTTGGGTTTTGAGTCCAGGAATCCAAATCTTGGTCTATATTTACAAAAGGATGCAAAAAAGCCTGTGTGTGTATGACAGAAAGTGACAGCTATCCTCTGCTCTGCTACCTTTGAGGAGTGAAAGGAGAAATACAGGTCCATGTACAGCTTAGATCTACTAATAACTCTTCTGCAATTTGTTTTGTGAATCAAGTCATTGCACCAGATCCCTTCATCATCCTGCAAAGAATGGATCCTATCACATTGTCTTACTGGTATTAAATTGACTGGCTATATTTCCATTATGAAGAAAAACTCCAAATATTCCCTGAACCTTTTACAGCTGCTATAGGAAAGTTTTTATTTTCCTGCATCAAAGCCCTCAAAATATTATTTACATTGGTATGATTTAGCATATCTTGGATACAACTGCCCACACCTTTCTAAGATGGCAGAATGACTGTAATGTTATGAAGATGAATGGGATGATATTAGTCACCCCTATGATACACAGTACTTTTGAAGGAATAGTGAGAAAAAAGGACAACCAATCCCATTTTTGTAAGTGTAGAAAGACATACAGGAGCGGAGATAGAGCAGTACTGCAGTATAGGACAGGTGTGAGCATGTGGAATAAAAAGCATGGAGACATTTCATATGATCATTGTAACACCACACAGTTCAATGCTGGGTAGCCCACAGGGTGGGAGAGGTTTTCCCACCTTCCTAGCAGTGATTCATATCAATTTTAGTGTTAAAAGGGACTAGAATGGTCATGAGTTTCTCCACCTTGCATATGACAGAATTTCACCCAGTAAGTCCTTCACCAGATGCATAACTTCTGAGTGAAGTTGATCTTATTTTTAGAAAAGGCATGAAGTTTTGATTTAAAGATTTCACGTGACAATGAGTCCAGCACAACCCAAGGTAAATTGTTCAAATGATTCATTTTCCTTGCAGCAAAAACATACATCTATTTCTAGGTATAATACATCTATTTCTTCTTACTGGTTTTTCAGTAACCAGGGGAGATGCTTCTACTGGTAGAATAGCTTTTTGAGAAAGAAGACTTTCTCGAGGCCATCAATATTACAGTCTACTCACCAATAGAATGGTAAATGCTGAGTTCCTGTGGCTTGATGCCGTGGAGCTGAATCAGACCCCTGAAGAGGAGGTGAGAATGGGGCACTGAACCAGCAAAAACACCTGCCTTGCTTAGGACAGGAGTCTCTGAGCTGTTTGTCACACCGTGCCCACCGCCTGCATAAGTCCAGTTTTGTGGCTTGAACAGGAACAGATTTAAACACAAACGATAGAAAGGGTATTCAGTGGGCTGGACAACCTCTCAGCCTCATTTCCATCACAGGACATAAAACACCAACCTGCACAGTGCTAACGTAAAGGCTACAGTCAAGAAATTTGTCCCTCTTCTTGCAAGGATCAAGCAGACAGAGTTCAGAGATAAGCCAACAACCTTGCACTACCAAGCATTAAGGATGGATGAAAGCTCAAAACTTTTCCGTCTTGACAACAGCAGTTATTTCCAACAGCACAAAAGCTCTGTAGAGCTTAAAGCAAGGCTCCAAGGAGCCAAGATTAGTTACTAGACAGTAGAAAATAGGAGTAATCAATTTTGTTCACCCTGGACTGAAGTTCTGCAACTTTCCTGAGGATCGAAAGAAGCACAAAGGGGTTTGAACATCATTTTTTGGTTTTGGCTATTGAAGAGAAGATGATCCAAAAACTCATAGGAAAAAAACCACTGTTTGGCTTATGTTTGGCTCTTTGGGATGTATAAACAACATTTAAATAAATAGGGGCTGAGATAAATAAGGATGCAGTTTAGATTTTTCTGTTTCTCCTGGGGCTACTTTTTGCCATGCTTACTGCCATTAAGTAGGACCTTGCTCCTTAAAGACTTCACTGTGAACAGCAAGATTATACAGAGAAAAAACACTTTATACAAGAGACTACAGGAAAAGAAAAGGCAGGATTTGAATAAAAGGATCCTTTAGGCAATTGGACTTCAGCTGTGCTGAACTATATCCTTCGTTTCTCACTTCTCAATGTGTCATCTTAGTTGCTTATTGTCTCATTTTATCTTTAGTAGGTGAGCCAGCAACAATGGAAAGAAGCAGACTAAAGGAAACAATGAGAGATGATGAGGACTTTGCACAGGAAGGGGTTTGTAGTTGTGTTTTTCAATACAATGCTTTCACAGGAAGGTTTAACAAAATTTACCTATGTTGTAATACCCTGCTAGACTAAAGGCTTAGGCACATTTGCAAAAAGGAAATGAATCCTGTGTTTAATCAATGTATTATAATATTCATTAATATTGCAACAGCTTTGAATTATACAATTACACAAATATTTTGCATTCTATGATTTGATTCAGTAATCTCATTTATTTTAGGTTTTATTAGCTGTTTGCTTCAAATTCATTCAGTCAGATACTCATTTGGTTTGCAGCAGAATGGGAAGAATGATTTCTTCATCCTAATGGGAAGAACAGAGCCAGCTCTCATATCTCAGCACTACTCTGGAGACTAAGTCTCTTCTCCCTGGAGCATTGTTTCTCTTACACAGAGAGGTAAGTTAATCTCCTGCCTTTCCCTAATTTTCTTAAAGAAGAGGAAATGTACTGGATAAATAACTAGTGTTTTTTGCTTGTGGAAGTCTTCCCAGCTCCTCAAGGGCCTTACTATCCCTTCCCTCATCACTGCACCTATTGCTGTAACACAGCTGACAATTCCTGTCCTCTCCATTGGGAATCTCCCCCACTTCTAATGATTTCCCCTTTGTTCCTCCCATACTACAGTACAGATTAGAAGAAGGGGGACGGATGTAGGTATCTGCTGCTGAGGCTACTGAGAACTGCAAAAAAGTGTGTAACTAACTGCTTAGACTGTACTGTTGCTGTTTATATGCAGGGTGAAAAGGAGGATGCCTCGAAGAGATATGTTCAGTCCAAGCCTTGGAGGATTTTTGATTAACTGTGCAAAAGTTATATATCCTTTTGTCCTTATCCTGCCCTAATACACAGGGATAAACCAATTTAGCTTATTATTTCAGGTTAACAGAATGAGTGAACAAAAAAAGACCAACATGAAAATGCCCATGAGAAGACCTCCACAAACACAAATACCATTCCTGCTCCCCGGGAGTACCTGATCTGGGAAGCAATTTGTTTTAGCAGTAAATTATGGGACAAATATGTAAGTGTCTGTGAAAGCAATGGTTCAACTCCCTTGTCCACTGCCAAGGCATCTCCAATTTACAGCTGACTTGAGCATATGGAGCCAAAGATCACTAGGTATAATCCTTCTATGGTTTTAACTGAATCTGTAAACAGATAAGGCAAAGCCTGAAGACAGGATCTCTCAAGCAGGTCAACCTATACAGACATGCACACACACAAGCACACATATACACACACACGTTCTCCATTCCAAAGGTTCATAGTATTTTGGTAGCTGGAGGTAGGATTAAAGAAGAATTTAAGCCCCCCAAAGCCTCTCCCTGAAAGTGAACATGTGATAACAGTTTGAGTTGAATCATCAAAAGCAGTCAAAGTTGAGTCTGCGAACAACAACAAAATGAGTACTGCAGATTCACATGAGTAATGATTCACATCATTAATTCTTCTTACAGGTTAAAAAAAAAAAGGACAAAGCAGGATTACTGCAGCCAGCCCTAGGCATTGAGGGACTTTGAAGGCCCACAGAGAAAGAGACACATTTCCAAGGCAGAAAGCTTCCTTCCAACTTAAAAGGCAAAGGGAGGAAAATATGTGTGATATTCTAGTGTATTGAAAATTTAAAATCTTTCCATATTCATTATGGAATAATAAACCTGGAGTCACAATAGGACATAACCACACAAAATTAATAAGATCTGCAATCCAGTACTTCAGGAGCTGAAAAAATAAAACAGGTCTTCCAATGCCATGTTGGCAAGAGGGTCAGTCATATGAAATAACTGAGAAATACCAAGTATCTGCTTGTGAAATAAATTCCTGCTATTTCTAAAATAAAGATCCCATTTTAAAAATACCTTATGCATGTTTAAAAAAAACAACTTGTTAAACCACTCATAAAGATGGGATCTCAAAACAAGCATTTCCACGTGCTGCCAAGTCTAAAATAATTGAAGATTTTAAAGCCTATGTCCACTATTGAAGGGTGCACAGAAAGAATAACGTAAGTTAAACATATTAATTTATACCAGATTAGTTAAAACCACATTACATCGTTGAGAAGTTCTTAACTGTTTTTCTTAACTCACTTTGGAAATAGATTGAGAATCCAAAATCAGGGTACTTTTCAACAGAGTCTCTATAGGAGTTTAATCCAAACTTTCAAGCAGTATGGAGACAGTAGGGTGTGGGCTGACCCTGCTCCAAACGCTGCTGGTACCAGCCACCCTGCTGTGCTAAACTGCGAGCAACCTGCTGCGCTCACTATCGGCTCAGATTTCTGGTCTGTTGGAAGTACCTGGGTCACCTTCCTATTGCAAACTAATTTCAGGAAGCTGCCGAGAAAGAGGTCATCCAAACTGAGTCCTCCAGGCCACCTGCATCAGCAGCTTTGCTGCTCACCTCCATCAGCTTCCTCCTTTGCAGAAGCAGCACCTTTCAGAAAAACTATGGGCAAATGGACTAAACTTAACCCACCTCCTAAGTGAAATTAAAATCTCAAGAAAGGCTTGGAAAGACAGCAGTGCCTGTTAATAATGTCACAATTGTTATTAATGGAAAGCTATACCACTGCGGAACTTCTCTTCTTTTTTTCCCTGTTAAGGTAGTATTCAAACCTGTTCCCAGCACAGACTTGTGGTGCTACAAAAGTGTAGTTCAGGGAATAGCAAAGAGTTCAAGAATTCCCTCACCATTGAGGGAGTTTAAGCTGCCTTTGGAGGCAGATTTGGCTAGCCCCAGGAAGATGGCTTATTCGATCAGCTTGGCAGTCCATAACAGCCTCTCTTAGGCTCACAGCGAGGCACTGAAAGGAAGAAAAAGACTACTGCTTCCAGCTTTTCCCAGCTGCTGCCAGTCCTTTCTGATGGCCTTCAAACTGAGGCCAGTACAGCCAGGATGCTGGGCACCTCTATTATTTAAAAACCCCACTCACCTTGGGAGGTGGTCCACTTCTCCCTGGCTTTCAGAACCTCAGGATGGCTCAGGCATGCTGCTGCGTCATCCCCTCTGAGCAAGTCCTTTCCCTTTGAATGAAAATAATGTATAAATATCTAAGTGTATAGCATTTATCTGAAACATGGACAAACACAAACAATTTCTACAAGGTCACTTGGATAAGAATTAGTAATATTTTGCATCTCCTCTTCTCACTGAGTAGCATTAAAGAATAGTTATTACTGCCTTTGCAGACCAATTTTAAATGGTTCAATTCTATCAGTTTTATACACAGAACATTGCATTTTGAATTATAAATTATACCGAGGTCAGTAAAGAACTACTATTTGAAGTTCAAGTTTCATTTTTTTACTTGCAAACCTGAAGTCACTTTAAGGCAGAGAATATCTTCATATCATATGTGGAGACCTCAGCCACTGCTTCAAGACAGTGAAAAGGACTCAAGCTCAATCTATGGCTTGAGGATAACGTCTCTGCCAGTGATGCAGGGCCTTAAGATGGGTCTTTTTATGCACGAGTAGCCATTTCAGGATAAGGATCAGGCCTATTAATTCTGCCATTGAAACAAAACTGCAAAGTTGTTGATGTATTTAAGCCTGCAAATTTTGTACCATTGCTTTCCCAATACACATCTAAAAGGTATTTCCTCTGTCGAAGCTCCTTTCTTGGTCCGGTTGCCATAGTACCTGAGCACCTCGGAAAGCAGTTATCCCCACCCTCAGGGAGTGAGAAGAGCTATTACCTGCACTTTATACCTGGGAAACAGGGTGCAGTGAGGCCAGGTGACTTGTTCAAAGTCATGCAGGACATGTTTGAGTTCCACATTGCTAACATCAGCCTGGACAATCCCTCCTTCACATTAGCTGCTCTTTATATAGTATCATCCAGCCATTCTCAGCTAAGCGAGTCTTATAAAGATAGGGAACAAGGCATGCATGAAAAGAAAATGACTGTGCAATAGAGGTAGGGGGTTGACACTAACGGATATTTGAACTGCAAAACCAAAACCAAATTAAAATTAAAGCTCCATTATTAAATTTCTAATTGTCGTGTGACACTGTGCAATCATTTTTAAACCACCAGCATCTTCCTTTTATGTGAGACAAGTGGAGGAAAAAATGGGCTGAATCCAAGTCTTTGTTTGGCTTTATTATGTGCAATTCCTTTTTAGCATTCTGAGCATTTAACCTTGAAAAATAGTGTTGTTTTGCCTCTGTGTTTTCTGATTGCTAGTCTCAAGGCATCTCAGTGGCATCTTTATAAATCTGCTGTAGCTGGTAAATATTTCTTACAGTCCAGCACCGAAGACTGAAAAACCCAGATCACTTTTAGCTGTCAGGCAATTAATGTAATCCAAAGAAAATGAAAGATATGTGCAACCGGGACTGCTTTTAATAACAGTGGGTTCCTGACTCATGCTTCTAAGGGGAACAAGGGAAAAAATCAATAAAATAAAGCATAGAGAGGGTGCTGGAAAAGATCTTGAGACTCTGAATGCCATTTTATTGCAGATTATGTGACAACTAATATTTGGAGAGAAAACATGATAAATGTATTTATTGATCACCTGTTTCAAATGACAGCCATAGAACAGTTACACAGGGCTGCACCATCTCACATCATCAGTTTCTAATTTTTCCTCTTTCAGGTCACTCCTGTGTTGTAAGTAAAGTCAAATACAGGAAAGAGGTATTTGTGTTTAGAGATGCAATGCCAGTATTAATGGCTGTGTTCTTAGCCAAAATACAAGGGGACAGAGGGAGCGAAGCCAGTGAGATACAAAGGTAGTAAGGCACAGGATCAATTAACTGTGTATATCAGCCAAGATCTGAAACAAGTTCCAGGCTCTTCATGCGCCTGGGGATACTACTTGCAAACAGAGCGCAGGAGCAGGAATTTTAGCACTCACTGGAGTGATGCTGCTATCAGTGGCAGTGACCGTCCAGCAGGTACCACTGAAGGCCATGGGAGCAGCCAAGTGTTCAGCACTTCAAAAGCCAGACCAAAGTGTGTGATAGGGATTTGGAAACCTAACTGCAGGTCCCATCTACTTAGTAACCTTTTTATTCAGTCAGCAACCATTCCCAGGGCCACAAAACACATGCGAAAGGAGTGAGCTCAAAAGCCTGTTTGGTATGGGGTGGTCCAACACACCAGCAGTTCAGAGATGAGCAAAGAAAGGGGACAGTCTTTGTCTGCTTCACCCAGGTGCCTGGGCTGGGGATATTACTGCTCTGGTGAAAGAAGGGCAAAACCTGGGAGTACACCAGACCTAATTTTCCAACTTCCAACAGTCACTCTGGACAGACCTGTGAGAGTGTCAGTGCCTGTGTTAACAGGACACAGCACCTCTCCTGTAGATTTTCCATGCACCTTCACATCCCAGAGCCTGGTGAGTGTTTCTCTGCTCAATTCTGTCCTGACCCCTATTTAAATGGACATTTGTGCCATCAGCAGTTTCTATGTGCATCTCTGCAAGCCCAGAGCCGCAGCATTTCCATTTGCATCCCCCAACTAGTTCAGCTTGTATCTAATCTTTCTTCCTCTGGAGTAATAAAGAGCTCTGTCTGTATTAAGACGGCAGGATCAGGCCCTTTTATGATACTGCCAATATAGAATAATTAAAGCAAACTAAATGAATAATTCCAGCAGATGAAAATTAACTCAGCCACATAGGCAGATAAAAGCATCTCCTGTTATTTGAAGTGTCTGTGGAGCTGCACCTTTAAACACCATGGCAACCAATGCCATTACTGAGTTCTTTTTTAGATCTCATTTAAAATGTAGGAAAATTGATGCTTTATTCACTCAGGGTTAGGTTTTCTTTCTTTCTTTTTTTTTTTTTTAAATATGAAAAAATCTTGAATCAGGTATGGCCCTGCTTTTAACAACTAAAGCCCTTTTTCTGTAACAGCTTTTCTTATCCTTCCTTATACAGCTTTTTCTTCTCTAGCTCCCTGCAGGTTGACCATTTAACTAGCACCAAACATTCCTCCCTGAGAAACACTTATTGATCTGTTTTCTACTCTTTAACATACCCTTTCCCGGTTCCAAGGGCTGCATCTCCACTCAGGGCTAAAAGCAGTGGCTTAGTGCATTTTCTTCTTGCCACCCAATTCCCTCAACAGTCCACAAATGCTAGATGTTTTTCATCAACAAAACAATCATTCATTAATCTTGTTTACTAACTTGGAGCCAAGTATTCCCATGGCTATAAAATAGCTGTGCTATATCCCCTTTCACATACTGCAGGTGCCAGGAAGTGGCTTCCTTGGCATGATATCACACAGCTTATTTGTTAATTTGCTCTCCCTGGTTTGTATGTGAGAGTTATGGTCAGCCCTTTCCTTTCAAATACCAGTGCAGGCATCAGCAAATATATAGAAAACTAAATTCTTCTCCCTGACTGATCTAGCTTTAAGCATAGTAAGGCTGAAAACTGTATAGAAATTACTGTATGGGATCAGCCAGCCGAGTCAAGCACCTAGTGACCAGTCCCAGATGCCTCAGGAAAAACTAATTCAACAAATCAACAACCCGCCATGGGAATAGGCAAGTAGCCTCTTCATCATACTCTGCTATACATGCACATACCATGACTGTCCTCTAAGCATCTACAAGATTTAAAAGATGCATAAGAACTGCTAAAATGGATCAAGCCTCTGACTTGCATGGGTCCTGCTGCAGGACACCAGACAACTTCAGATCCATCAGAGAGAGGCACAGGACTCATCAGAGTCACATCATCAGAGACACAGGAGATAATTTTCTCATTCCAAAAAAGTCTAGTCCCAGCCACTAGTGAAGTTTACTTCACAATGTGAAGGATGACATACTAATATGCTTCCAAAATTTGCTAATGTCACCCTTCAGGATGTTATTGCTAGTTCAATTACAAATCCAACCCCACTTTTAATATTGCTGTATCTTGGCTGTGGTGATGCACCTCCAGAGCTTAACTCCACTGTTTCCGTTCTGCTTGCTGTCATTATCTAACTGTTCACATCCTGTTGGAAAGGCCAGAAATCTGCCATAGCACTTAAATATACATGAAGCAGTTTATACCCAAGTAAAACATGCAGGCCCCTCAGGTCCAGCTATGAGCTGCAACAGAGGCACCATACTCTTGAGTCAAACTGTTCATTAAATAAATTACTTGTTCAATAAATTTAGCCCTTCTTCAGCTCATTAACTATCCCTCCAAAAAACATATTAATTTTTACAAGTTTGTTCATTACTCACAGCTGCTTAATATATTCAAGAGTGCAGACTATTCACAAGGTGGCCATAAAGAGAACTGTTGGGGGCTATTTGGTACTATGCGTTTAGCTCTGTGTCTCAGTGCCTGTTGGGTATTGATTCTCTCAGCTAAATTAAACATTTCAGATTATTCCTAGAGGAATCTTTGGTCATTCCTTATACATATTCTGTTTCATCAAACACACAGAAGAATTTGCCTTTTCTTGAAAAATTACCTAAATTAAACTTCAGCCATACAAGTGTGCATCAACAGTAAAATGGAGGAACAACCCCTTTAAGCGCCTCTGGTGACTACGGGACCAACCTTAACACTGCTGCTGACTTTCCGGGTGACATGAGGCTTATCATTTTACCGTCCGGCTTCAAGGTGTCCCGGTTTGAGGTAAAACCAAACCAATGTTGCGTTTTGGAATTTTACATTTTAGCTAGGCCTCCTCTAACTCTCTGAAATTAACGGCATATTGTGGAGAAAACTGCTCATTCT
>JAOXNO010000070.1:9668328-9678969 GCA_028565335.1 Limnodromus scolopaceus | reverse complement strand
ATATTAATTCTTCATTAAAGTAGTTTAGTTCATTCTAAACTTCTGTATCTCCTTATCTCTTCCTCTCCTCTCTTTTGTGGGGGGGAGGGGTGAAGGGCCATCTGTCAGTCCAGTTGCAGTGATTTTGGCTGAAACCACAACACAAGGTTAGAACATATAGAAGATCTTGACTGTTGCAATAATCAGTTAGGATGACAATTTGAGACTGTAAAACACTAAGTAAATAGCAGATACAATTAATGGTGTTGAACATATTAAATCCATCATTCTACCCACCAAGTTTTACTCTGAAATGCTTATTGCAAATGTGCCAGCACAAGAACCTCAGACAGTTACATCCTTCAGAGATCTGCAATCAACAAATAATTTCTGTGAGCTATTCTTTTCATAAAATTTGGCCTCATGAGTAAATAAGTTATAGCAAAGCTTATACAGATCTATTTTGTCCTCAAGAGATTTAAAGAACTGCTGCATATTCCATGATTTGCATGTTTTCGCTCACTTAACATAGAAGTAATGACATTTTCTACTCCATTCTGCACGCTTTCAGTTAAAGCAGCACTGGCCAGCTCTGACGTTTCAGCTCAAAAGACTAATGTCACTCTTTGTCGCCTCAGATACAGCAACAGAAATTTTCAGGGCTGCAGCTTATACTTGCTGGGTTGCTTCAGCCAACTAGTAGAGAAATATATCTTTCTTATACAAGTGGGAGCGTTGACACAGGTGTCAAATCTCAGATGAGGTATAGACAGACAATTTTCCCACCACTGCAAATGTTCTTTGGTTTTCAGTAAACACAACAGTGGTGTCCTGCATACTTAAACAGCAGGATCTAAATATTGGGAAGAAAATTAAATCAACAACATTTAAGAATTTCTCTTGTCTCCAGCTTCCAGGAAATCAGGTTATAAGGCATGGCTGGAATAAGAGCCCAGTACATAACGTAGCCCCACTAATGGTACAGCAAATTATAAGATTAAGGAAGAGTGCTGAGTGAGAACTAGGGATTTTCTGGCTGATTTCTGGAGATTTATTACCAATTGTCCAACAGGATATTGGATTGATATGGGCTATGTTAAATACTGAGGCAGGAAAACCAAATTTATCTTTGCTGTTGGAACAGACATGGCCTGTCTGACTGGGGTTACCTCAAAGCCATCTGCCTGCTGATGGCATTGGTGACACGGAACTGAACTAACATTTTCAGTTGCCATGATTGTCATACGCAGCACCAGTAACTTTTATTTCAGTAACAGCTTGTTTACCAGATGAGCTATCGCACCCATCTACCAGCAGCATTTTAAATTCATTGTTAGCACTTTTTTTTAATGTTACTTGACTGAGTGACCTAAAATATGTTTGCAACCACAAAATGTACACACAGATGTATTATTAAAAAAGATGCTAAAGAACTGAGGAAAATGAAATATTGTACTATAAGCCAAAATGTAATCTTCACAGACACCATCTTATTAAAATCTGAGAAGCAGCCTTTTTAGTACCATTCCTTCTATTGATATATGGAGGAGTGCCTAGGATATCATATTAGCTCTCAGATACATCCACTTTGTTGTTTTTGTGCCAGGAGCAGCACTTCTTCTCCCACAGCCAAACAATATATACTGCATTTACATCTGTTATATTGTGTTCACTTATAAACAGTTGGCCAAGTTTAGCCCTGGAATAAATATGTCATTACAATTGTGAATCATCAAACCCGCCTCCTCCAGAAAAGAATTTGTCCTTTTGTCCTTAATACTGGATGGTTTGTGCTAGAAAGTGACATGGTTTCATGGAGCTGGCTTTGACCCCTTGACAGGAGAAACAGAAAAAAACCAAAACTCTTGCTGACCTCTGTATACATCTGGTCAAAAATCAAGATGTCTGATAAATTGATATTTGTTATGATTCCAAAGTGAATGAAAGAAAGGGATATGTCTTAAAAGGAAAATTCAGAAGACTTCACTTAAAAAGATTACTGAGTTATTTGACTGTAAACTGCCCATGGCCGTGTTCATACAGCTGCATACCTCCTGTTCTCAGTCTTCTCTTCAGCCCCACCTCTGCCACTGGGCTGCGTCTGCCAGATGCTTCACTGACACAGAAATCACCCAGCTCCATGAGAAGAGAGATGTCCCAGTACCAGGGGAGCTGAACATGAGCTGGAAACCTTGTCAATGAAAGAGAAGGGACACACCCGTCACCGAAAATACACCACTTTTGGCAGCTCTTGTTAATATTGAAATGAACTATGATATTGCCTGAGGCTTTTTTTTGGTAAGAGAAAATAATTTTGACAAAAATCATAAATTTAATCTGAAAATATTTTGATGGGAGTTAGGACTTGCTTGGGGATTTTACATTTGAAATTTGCAGGGAACTTGCACCAAATGAATTCCCATTACAAAGGCAGCACAAGTGGATAAACAAAAACCACAAAATACAGTAAGACATCCTTCTGTAAGCTGTTTCAATGTAACTTACCGTAAAACCCACACACTATCTTCCATAGGTGAAAAAAACTCAGCTTAAGTGGTAAGTCAGCTTCATTACAACTTGCTGACAGCTCTGTTGTGATGTACATTTGTTTCTGTAGCACAGAAACTCAAAGGCATTGCTGATGCGTCCACACTTTTCCATGTGCTGCATTAACATCCAAGTCAACCATTCAGAATTACTTTTGCCATCATGAGCACAAATCAGATGAAGTTTCATTACAAGGAGATTTCTATAATAAATATGAACTCCATAACTGCACTTAAACTTAATGAACTCTATAACTGCACTTAACCTAAGTAGAAAAGTTCCCATAACCAATTAAGACTCATATGCCCATAGTAACAAAACGATATATCAAGTGAGGTAAGACAGTGCTGAGATTTTACAGGGACACAGTGGGATTCATAAAAGGTTCTCCACTCTTCCCCTATCCATGCTAATATGTACCTCCACAGTAACTTTTCTCTCTCTTTCAATGCTTTGCAAAATAAATGTGGTTTGCAGATTTTCCAAGATATAAATTGCAAGAGAAAGTCTTGGACCCACTATTAAAGCAGTATTTGGCTCTTCTGGTTCCATTATTTCTCCAGAAGGCAGCGTATCTACCAATAAAACACCTTGTCATTGCCAAACTGCTTTATCCAGGATGTTCTTTCTAGGATGCTGGTGATACAATGACACAGGAATGGGACCTGATGACATCAGCAATGACAGGAAAAAAAAATTTATTAACCACCTTTAGTGCTCCAAAACAAACAGGTTTGGCTGTTGGAAATATTGCATTAGACAATAACAAGCCTTTGTGTTCACACGTGCGAAGCATGTAGAAGGCAGAGGAGAGCTTATGGATATAATCAGGATACATCACAAGCATCTCCCAGGCTGGAGGAGAAGGAAGGGACCAGCTCCTCCTCACATCCAGAAAGGGATCACCATCTCACCTCCAGAAAAAGGTCTGATTCTGTTCTCTGCCCAGCTCTGCAGCTGTTTGCACCAGCTGTCCAATGCCTTGGTGCCTAACAGCATGTCAGATAATTTACCTGCCTATTTCCCTATGTGTCTTTTCTCTTTTTCCTTTTTGCTTTTAAATCCTTCACTTAGCTTTCTGCTGCTCTATTCTCACAAACAGCCCCGAGGATAGGGTCCCTTCGCAATGGGATTTTCTGCCCTGACAGCTCACTATAAAGTCCCTCATCAGCCTGGCTCTGTCGCATCTGTGCCACTTCACATCACAGCTTAAACAATAAGAATAAATCAAGTAAATGAAAATATGCATCCTGAAGGCCTAATGCAAGTGATTTCATCCATTTTAAGAGCCACCAGCTCTGATTTACCTTAGAACCTTGCTTCTGCCTTGAGGGTGCCTCTGAAGTACCCTGTGACTAATGCCCCTATTTTTAGTTTTGTAGCAGAAGCCAAGGAGAAATTAAAGAAATAAAATGGAAAAAATAATGAGAGCTCATTTCAACTTATAATGGTATTTTCTCAGGTGACTAAACATTCATTTGACTTTTGGTAGTGTTGAATTTGTTCTCGATTAGGGCAAATATGATTTGGAGGCTAGCTTGACCTCTGGAGTGTAGAACTTTCCTTTATCTTTATTGCCGGCTTCAGTTATTTATCAGGTCAGTGTGTGTGCTCAGATTCCAGGAAAACTGAGCAAAGAAATGAAATTAGCGCTGAAGACAAACACAATTGGAGAAGCTGGGTGTTGACTCAGATGAGCAATTTCTTTCAGACTGTCACTAGCCTCAGTACAAGATGAGATGCCTGTCAGGAGTCCAGTATCTGTCATCTAGAGATTCATTTCACTGTATGATGGGAATAAGAAAAAGCTGCTTTTAAAAAAAAAAAAAAAGGTAAAGAAAAGAAAGTCTAGTCTGGAAGAATTTGCAGTAAGTTTTCACATGTACCTGCTCCCTTTTGCATGACCCTACAGCATACAACTTCCACAGAAGTCTTAAAGAAAAAAAAAATCTAACAAAATGTAGGATACGTATTTTTAGAAAGTAAGATTTCCCCAGAAAACATACTTATTAATAGATTTCATATAGAAGAAACAAATGTTCTTTCTTGAAAGGCAAAGTGAACTCACTCTCTGAAGCGGGACACCTTATTCTGTCAGTTCATCTGTGAGAGAGAGAAAAAATGGACCAGTTTCAGAGTCTCTGTGAGTAAATGACAGGTTTTTCTGATTCAGGTCAAAATACTTCTATATCTCCCTGGAATGTCTGAGTATGCATGTTGGGTATTGGCTGCATTAAGGTTTAAACGTGACACAACTCCTGTCTTAGCACTTCTCACGTTATCTTTGTCCCAGCCCGATGTAGTGTACTGGTAAGTTTGAACACACCCACAGGGGATAAGAGATTTTGCTAACTAGAGCATTGCTAACTTATTTAGCAAAAAGTCATCCAGGACAAAGACCTTGCTGGAGCCTGTTTTGCTGAGAGTTTGCATTATGAAAAGAGAGACTAAAGTGGGTTGGAAAGCTATTAGCAATCCTTCCTCCGTCCCCTGAGAAACACTAAGCCAGATTCAACAGGGCTGAGAAGCTCTATGATACAAGTAAAAATGGCTTCCAGCTGCAAAAAAAAAAAGCATAGCACAACTCCAGCTTCGCTGGTGGGAAGTGCTCCATTTAGCAAATTCAATTCTCAGAAATGCAAAGTGAGCGCAAACTATAATGCTCCCTGTTGAATAAATGGCACAATTGGGTAAGTTCAGCCAGCCTATATGAAAGGTGACATCTTACATTTTGCCCAGGAATATTTCCTAGAAAATGAAGAATTTTTGGTGGTTATTTTTTCACAGATCACAATGGGAATTTCTGTACTAGTGAAAGGTGCCAAAAGCAGCTGCAGACAGTCAAATCCAATTTATTCCCCAGCATGAACAGCAAGCAGCAGTGCAAGCCTCTGCAAACATGCCTTCAAAATGTCCTTGAAAGGGCTGTTTCCAGAGGTGAGCAGGGAGTTGCAAGTCCCAGCTCCACCAACGTCTGCCTCTCAGAGGGGTTTGTCAGCAAGGGTGCCAAATACAGCCTATGCAGGGCACGGACATATTCACATGGGAACAGGGTTACGTTACAGCAGATTTCACCCAAAGGGGCACAAAGAAAAGGTGTTTTTCATGCGCTATGCAAATGTGCATGAGAAAGTCTCATGCAAGCCAGGCGCCACTGGCAGGACCGTGGTCCTGAGCTGCTGCTCTTTGCTGGGCAGCAGACTGACAGGTTGACAAGCTGCTGAATGTTTGCTCCTTGCTCCCTGGACCGTTGTTCACCTCCCAGGGCAGGGGGAAAGGAGGCTTTGGGTGTGAAAGGAAGAGAAACAATTGCCTTCATTAATTCAAAATAAACTGTGTAAAGGATGATTTCTGAATAGCTGTGCTTCTCTCAGTACACATTACTTACCTGCTGGCCCCACTGTTAGAGCTCAATGGCTGATTTAGATGTAGTGTTTTCCTCACTTTTTTGAGAAGATGCTTTCCTATCAAACTACTAACTCCATTCTACCAAGAAATTGCTGAATCCCAGATCCCTCTTTTGCTCTAGTACCACTACAAGTAAAGGAACAATGACAATTTTTACACCACGGTGTGTCCTTATGCATCAAATATACCCAACTGTGTTGCTGATTAATAGGTAACACAGACTTCTTGGGCAAAGTGCCGCTCATAGGAGCAGAGGTGTTTTGTAATTAATGCTGAAAGGATAAGGGGGATCATCCTGACTGCTGCACCAAGGCCCAATACAAGACAGAGCTTCGTTTCGGTTTCCCAATTAGATGGAAGAGAAATTAATTTGCTCAAAAACAACCTCTTTGGGACAACGTGAATGATCTTAATGGCTATTCCAGCATCTTGTCCCCTCAAAGCATGGTAGTCCACAGAGCAGTGAGAGGCAAAGAGTAAGATCCCCTACTCCAAGGGTAGACTCAAAAAAATCAGAAGGGGGAGAAAATCACAGCAAATCCTGCAACTTGAACATTTGCTTTTTTAATCCCTTCCACAGAACCGAGGCATTGAGGATCCCTTGCATCAGGAGTTCCTTTCTGTGAAAACACTAATTTCTCATCTTTTAAAAAAAAAATAATCTGTGAAGGCAGCTATTCTGTGTTGGATAGGATTTCCAGCTTTTGATAGCTGCTCCTTCCAGTTGTTTAACAATGTAAATTATAGTCACAGTGCCACGTCTTCATTCCACCAGTCAAAGGATTTTGCCTCCCACAATGAATTAGAAAATGCACATTAGGAAAAAGCTGGCAGACAGATTATTGTGATTATCTTAGCAGCAGGTGTTTGAAGCTCATTGTCACTAAAGCTCCTTGCCAATGCCCAAATTCTTTGTCATAGTCGTAAGGTCTGTGCTGCTGGGATGTTGCCTTGACAGACATCATCTCCATTGGTGATGGTTCTTGTTTGGACTTTTGAGTGCGGCTCAGCATGCGCTGAAGCAGTGCCACAGTGACATAGGCTATTCATGGGAAGGAGACGTGACCTGCCATCTGCTCGTCCTGTACTTTATGGTCTTTAAATTGCACTATAATAATTTCCTGGCTGTCATCCTGGAAGGAGACACAGGCAGCATGAGTTCAGTCAGCCAGCAAGGCGGAGGTAAGCAGAGCTTTCAGGCATTAGAAGAGACTTATTCAAGCATTAGGTGCTGGAAAGATGCTTTCATGGCTAAGATGAGAGGAAAGGAATTTTCTTCTGGCCTCCAGCTTTATCTTCAATATTTGTTCACTTTGTACCATATTATAATACAAAACATTTGTGAAGGGGGACAGTCAGTGGACAAAGACTCGTCTGGATCCCACCGAGGACAAGGACAGTGACAGAGTGAAACTGTTTGAAAAGGGTTGAAAACCCAACTTCCCATCACTCAAATATCTGAAGTTCAGATGTTTGCTCCGAAATTGCAAGGCACAGAAGAAAAGTACAAGGTATTTTAAGGACAGCTTTGATCACAGGACTATCATCTTGCATTGACTGAGTCTGAGGTTTTGAATAATAAAACTACACCCCAGGCACAGCTCCAGGGAACGCATGACACTGAGAGGCCTCTTGGGCACAGGAGGTTGAGCCGGAGGATGACTGTGGCTACTGAATACAAATAGCAGGTCAAAAAGGCAGTGGGAAGGGCAGGACACTAAGGCCCAATTAGAAACAAGAGGAAGCCTGTTTTCCTCTACACAAGGCTGCAATGGAGATACACAGGAGGTACCATGTGCTCCCAGCAGCCATCCTGCAGGCAGGGGTTAGCATTCCCAGGGGTGGGGGGAGATGCACTTCTAAAAGAGAAAATACTGGGGTCAAAGACCGAAGTCAAACAGACCAAATTATTATTTTCCCTTTCTGGTATTTTTCCTTATTGAACAGATTAATAGTAATCATGAAAGCTCAGAAGGCAAAGGTCACATTTATAAAGAGGCAAGAATATAAAAGTAGCTAACTTCCAGGGGAAAACACAGTGTTAGTAACAGTACAGGCAATGCAAGCACTGGAGCAAAGCCTAAGGAAACATAAGATGCTGGCAAGAGAGTCAAGTCTTTTTGGGTTTCCTTTAATTTTTTAATTTCCTCTCCTCTCTGTGAAGGCAAATTGTCAGCTCTTAAGGATGAGAAAGCATTTTTGTTTACTTATCAAGCCAGAGAGACAGAAAGCTTCACAAGGCATTTGTCCAGCAGTGGTTCAGGTCAATGCACTGCACGGTCCCTCAATGACTTCCTTACACATGGATCTGTCCCTCACTAACTCTTGCACTGGTGTAGTCCAGCACAGGAGCGTGAGTGCACAGATTTAGTCAGAGCACACCTGCCCCCCAGTAGCTTTGAAGTGTTGACAAGATCATAAGGACCACAGAACTGGTGGCACTCATCTTCTGGCCCCTTGGTCACACAAGGTCACTCCCTCACTAAGGATTTTTAGACAAATTGTCTACTAGTGTCAATGACACTTTTCTTGGTCACTGGTTCTGCACAAGGCAGAAATCAATTATTCAGAGTGCCTCCACGAGTGGAGTTGACAGCACAGCTGGGGTGACGAGAGAAGAAAAGATCTGCCCTTTTTTTAAAGTAAGATTTTGGGGCTGAGGCATCAGGAACAGGAAATGTCTTGTGCTCAGCAGAAACCTTGATGTGATGGTCATTCCCCTGGAGAGTAATCAGGGTGGTAACATCAAGTAATAACACCAGCTCGTCTGTGGACAGGGGAGTGCTACAAGGCACTGGCAGAAATTAGGTTTTTAAGAGACCATTTGGGGACAGGGAACATGTCAACCCAAGGCAATGTACATCCCAAAGCACCATCACACAGAATTCATCCACTCTAAGGAAAATCAGCTGCAATACAACTTACACAGAGCCTCGCTCAAGGAAGTAGGACCACACAGGTCCACCCACAGAGAACAAAAGTCCTACTGGTATCTCCCACTTGGAATATTTGAAGGAAGGGGTTGCTTCAGAGATCACTGTGATGTCCCCTGTGGACTTCCTTACCAGAGCCTGTTAGCCACAAGCTGTTCGGTCAGGAGTCAAGAGCCAAGAATGGAAAAGTGCTCCCAGATTAAGTCTTCAGACCATGCTCCCTGCCAGCTGAGCTCCACCACCTGAGAGAGCATTAGTCAAACGCGGAATCTGCCCCCTCTTTTGTAACTCATCACAGTCCCAGGCCACAGCCAACCAACAGCATCAAAAACATTCCCTTGTTCCAGCAGGCTTTGGGTCATACCCAGTCACTGTCTGTCCTAAACATCAGTTGACAGCTGAAGAGAGCTAGAGATGCGTATTCTCATTATTTGCCCTCATTGCTGTGTTTTGGCATGTCCCAAAACTGTTTACAAGTGTAATGAGAAGAGCATTTGTTTTTTTCTCAATACAGACTTTTTCTGCCTCCAGAAATTTGGGTTGCAAGTCCATCACTTCAGCGTCACAGCTTCGCATGCAATCAGCATTAAGAGATGTTTCTTCTCTTTTGCAACTATAATGCCAATGCCAAATCAGAAAATGTTGGTTTTGACAAAGGCTCCAAGCAGCACCACATGAAGGTGTGAAGGCTTTCATACATGTTTTAGGAGCCATACAATCTGATTCACTAGATTTGACAGCAGAACTACTAACACTTAAACCAAGACTGACAATTGACTGCTTGAGGGGGACTTAGAGATATAAACAATAAAATACTTTAAACAAAGACATCTAAACCCACTTATCAATAACTCACGTACCTCCTGGGATTCTGCCACTGAACACTAAATATTGATTCAAATTGAAGTTTACCTCCTTTGCAATGAGAAAATACCCTCTCCAGACCTTAATAGTTGTCTGGAGAACTACTTTTTCAGATAACTGATGCCTTAACATTTAATAAATTTGACAATTAACTACTGTGTTGAATCTAATATCCTGAAAATTTTGGTTAATAGAAGGAAAATCAAGAAGAACTATTTTGGTAGGTGAGATAGAGAAAGGTACAAAGAAAGTGACTTTTACACTATATGCATTTATTTAGCTGGTCCTATCAATAAGTTTTCAGAAAGACTTGCCATCCCCAAGCATCTGCTTGTACAGAAGGCTAAAAAGGCCAAAGAGTTAGGAACTTTCCTCTCCGGAGCCTTGGTGCTTTTGCTGCAGTGATTCAAAAATCATCTCCGACTCAGTCATAGCTTTATCACCACTTTTTAAGCATTTTCTTCATGTTGACTTTTAATTAGTACTACCATGGCCTTACCAGAGCACATGTGTAAGAGCAAATTTACTGTCCAACAATGTCTACAACATGTTCAACACTGTAGGAAGAACGGGTACTCTTTCCTTTCTTGGGTGGAGGAAATGGAAGAGGAGAACTGAAGGTCAAATATGCTGCTGCCACCTCTCAGTAAGAGGTGCAAGGGGGTTTCAGAACCTGGGCAGAGACTGAGAAGTATTTCAAAAAGGAACTTGAAGACTTCAAACATCCCTGCGAGGGCTCTCAGTATTCTCTTTGGAATAACAAGGAGGATAAGGATTAGGATATGAAAGTAGACAAGACAAACTTGCTGGGAGACAGAATCTAGTTCACCTAATGTGCCTGGCAAGATTATGGAGCAGATCCTCCTGGAATCTCTGCTAAGGCACATGGAAAATAAGGAGGTGATTGGAG
>JAOXNO010000070.1:9630967-9668228 GCA_028565335.1 Limnodromus scolopaceus | reverse complement strand
ATGGCAGGGGGGTTGGAACTCGATGATCTTTAAGGTCCCTTCCAACTCTAACGATTCTATGATTCTATGATTCTATAATGACTGATGAACTCAACCAAGCAGCAGTGTGACAGTAAGAGACAACTGGAAGCCTGCCAGTGATTGCCAGTGCTCTGCCATGCCCTTGCTCTTTGCCTTCCCTTCTGGTCCCAGGCTGGCCTGGTTTTTTAGTTGACACGAGGCTTATATGTATACATAAATATACTTTCTCAACTGAGAAAGTCTGGGCTTAGGAGTGGAGAAAGGATTCTTCTGAGCACACAATATATCATGTCCTCTTAGCAGTCATCTGCAGCACTCTACTATCTTCCTTCCAAAGGGTTACACCTTTGTTCACCATATTGTATTATAATTTTAAGAAGAGGAAAATGCCATAAGAAAACCTTCCCTTGTATTTATTTCTCTGTCTACCTACATCACAGAGATCCCTAGCAAGAGGAAAATATGAGCTGGCAGAACATGCCACCATAGCTTTCCTGAGGGTATGTACATCATCTTATTAGAAAGAAAAGGGATTTTTTACTGCTGTTTGGCCCACAGATTTGATCCATAAATAAAATTCCAGTTAAGTCTATAAAAGAACATCAGATAATGGCAGAACTACTTGACATATTCCACCTAAACTACAGCAGCCATTCAAAGGACAAAGCACTGAATTAGAAATATGTTCAGCAAAATTTAGACTACTAAAATAGCAGATTTTTTTTCTGGCATCTATTTCAAATGAAAGAAAATATTCTCCAGATTTCAAAACTAGTTCTTTTATCATTTTTTAAAATACCAGTCCAATATCCCACATCCACTCTATATTTCTAATAAGGTTTCACATGCTAAGACAAAATGCCATGCCATTATACCCTACGTCCAAAGACCACTACAATGAAAGTAAACTTTCCAAACAAGTCCAGCCAAATTTGTATCACGAGTGCCTTATATTTCCACTGTATTGCAAAAGGTTCATCAGTTTTGGCTCGGTTTTGGGGGTGTTTGCTTTCTGTTGGTTTGTCGGGTTTTTTTAATATATATTCTAGATTTATGTTGGAAATCAGATTTTTGTCTCACTCTCATATATAAGAATCAAGAGGAAAGTCATTCCAGTTTCACCTCAGGGTAAGTCTGGCAGGAGAAAAGAATCAGGCCCAAAGCCTTCAATATTGATGATAAAGTCAAGGGCTTTGTGCAAAGGCACCTGAAGCTGAAATGGGCTTTTCAAAGGAAACTCACTGCTAGCATTGGCTGCTTCTTTAGAATTATAGGTGGTTTTACACATCCTTTGCCCATCAGCAACGTCTCACATGCTTAGGCAGGAATTCAGGTAAAGCTTCTCTATGTTATCCAGCAATTAATATCAATTAATAAAATAAAATGGCAGCTGACTCCAAATTGCAAATAGCATAAGCATGGCATGCTGTGAACTGTGAGAAAGCCAACTTAGCCACAAGAGGACAGATCCCTCCCGTACAAGGACACATAGTCAAGATACTAATTTGAAGGCTTTTCTTCAGGAGCTCCTTGAGCATCCCCACACCCACCCCTACAGCAACACGTCAAGGCTCATTCATCTGGGGGCTGCAGCACCTCACACCAACTCTGTGCTGCATTTGTTAGGGGAGTCATGATAAAACAAAGTCAGGTTTTTAAAGGGAGGAAAGGAAGGTGTAAGCTGTGAGGCTACTGGTGTGCAGTTATGGAGCTGGGACTGGATCACTACAGGTGCTGTCTCCCACAGCATCCTCCTACTGCAGGTCCCCCAGCCAGTAGTAAAGATGGGAAGTGCTGGCATGTGAATTGCTCCTGCTGAGTGAGACTTTAATTTCAGGCAAATTACGAGAAACGCAGAGCGAGACCTCACAGGTTATTGCAGCTGGGATAACTCTTTACCTTTCCTTGCCAGAAATGTCAACACAAACAGGGTGAGCTACGAACTCAGGAGAGTCCCTGGTATTTGCCAGCTGGCTACATCAAACTTTGTACGAGATGTGATAACAAACATGCCACACTGCCTCCCGTCAGCCAGCTTCTCTCTTCTGTCAGCCTCATCACAAGTAAAAATTAATACTCTCTTAAAAAATGTATGTATTTACTTACTTGTTTCTTCCTTTTTGGGAATCTGTCCAAAGAAACTGAGAGCAATTCTCCCTGTTCCCACCTTCCAGGTATAAAGAGAGCAAAAATAAGTAAGAATCCAATATGAGAGGGATTCAGACACTACAATGTAGGAATCACCTGTCTTGAGCCTGATACACGTTAAAAAAGTGAGGTTGGGCGTGGTAGCCAGTGATATATGCAGGTTAGTATTTCCTGTAAGATGCAGAAGTGGTTCAGAGAGGGTGATCTATAGCATAGAAATTGAGGCAGCCCCTTTCTCTAGTCTCCCCAGGACTAACCACCTCCTGCAGACTCAAGGGTATCAGGCCATACCCTAAGTGACATATTGTTTGTCCCTTGTCACCATCATCTGAAGTTCTATATCCTTGTCAGGAGAGCCAAGTGTGCTCCCATCTTAATGACCAAGTAGCTTGTGATAGAACCTATTGTTTGAATCAATTCATTATTGCTGCACTTATTAATTTAGACACTTCAGCAGTAAAGGAAATTTACAGAGGGACGTAGCATGATTTGTTTGTGCTTATATTTACAGAACATGCTATGGTGCATTGTTGTCTTCCCAATAAATCACACAAACTGCTGCTGTGTTTCATGTACTCCGATATATTAAATGCAACAGTCTCTTTTATATTCTGTAGCACAAAGGAGTGTCTCACATTGGCCATGGAGATTGCTCCAAATGTCATTGAAAGTCAGCAGTCAAAAATCCCCAAAGTACTGAATGTCGCTGACAATATTATGGTGCACGGACAGATGAACATGATGTCAAGCCTGGTATCTGCTCCAGGAACTGGAAGAAAGGCATTGTTCAGAGAAAAGAAGCCTGTGCAGGATGGTGACTGTGCAGCAGAGGGATTCCTGGAACTGGTCCCATGATAACTATTAAACCACACATCCTCATTTTACAGCAATGCTAGTTAGTTTTCTAGGAATCATCCTTTAGGAAATGAGGCTAATCTCATCAGCAGTGCAGAGCTGGCTATTCTTTGTAAGGCCATATTGCAATTTTAGAGAGTATTAGAGAGTTGCTGCCACACAGAACAAGCCAGGCTCGCACAGAAAAGCACGGTGCTGATCTCCACATCATGCTGCCTCTGTGTCAGCTCTCCGAGCAGCCACGGCTCTCCCTGCCCCTAGAAATCGAAATGTCACCTCTATCCTTGCAAAGCCCAGCCGAGCACTTTCACTGGTTATTGTGCATGGAGGAAGATGTCTGTGGAGCTAACACCAACTGCCTTATCTGATCTGGTCCCTGGATAGAAGTGGCAAAACACCTTCAGAGGTTGGACTCTTCCAGCAGGAACCCCTGCCAAAGCACTTCCCCCACTCTGATCACCAGACCCCGGCAGGAGAGATTAAGGAGACAAAAGGTCCACCTGCCACTTACAACAATTGCACCCAGGAGAGAAGCCGAATCCAAACACCACACCACCTTTCAGAGCTGTACCTGCACAGTTCACCTGCCCCGTAACCTCCCCAGCAGGGTCTAACAGTGCCATCTACTGACTCTTGCTTCAACAGTTTTCACTCCACCACCCAAGCAGCAAGGGACACGTCTTTAATTTTAATGCTTCACAGGAGAGATAGTAGAGATATAAGCTGCCACTGAGCCAAAGACAGCTGAGAAGCAAGAAATCTTCTGGGTTTCACTAATTGTTCTTCCTGTTTCGCTCCAGATTTAGCAACCATTACACAGACACGACACGAATCAGTCAAGAAAGATCAGCCATGGGAACAGGCTGATAGACACAAGTATACTCGTATGCTTTTAAAAGCTGTGGTAACGTGCTATACTCTTAGCTTATTTTAATTAAGAGAGGCAGAATGAACTAATTGTTGATGCCAGTGCAGTTCGTCTGGGAGCTGCTCTAATCTAGAAGGACAGCCAACATTTTGACAAAGTGAACATTGCGGCATATGCTACCGAGATGGTTTTAACAGGGGGGCAAAGACATTGAGACCAGAGACTAGCAAACTAGCAATAGTCTGAACACCAGCACTTCCATCTTCATTAGCTGGTGCTCACGTCTGTGTTAACAGCCAGTCGTGAGCCAGCACAGGCAGACTTAGCAGGGCCACATGCAACTCCTTGTAAGGAGAGGAAGAGTGGTGTGAAGACGAGATTTAGAGTACAGTGGAGAAAATGCTCCAGCCAGCTTTTATACTAAGTCAGGCAACTAAGCCACCACAGGCAGAAAGCAGCAGAATGCAACAAAGTAAAAATTGGCTTCTCTTTTTCTGCATCCTGTTTCCAGATATCAAGAGCAGGGGAATACAGTCTGAGCTATCTGCCAGCTGCGTGCAAGGAGCACGGAGGAGTTGTGGCTGCAGCAGGGACAGAAAGGGCTGTCAGTGTCACACTGCTGAGTCCAGCCCTTTTCAGCTGCTGGTACAGTCAGTGACATTTTCTGTTATGCTCTCATTCACTTTTTCAGCTCCTATAATACTTACTAGCTGGACAAGCTGGTTGATGATTTGGCAATCAAGTGCTCCGCCACACAGCCAGATGCAAGCGACGTGGCCAGTCAGTCCCAGCTTCCTGTCCTCGTGTCCAGCTCCTCGCCTTTGGCCTGCCTTGTACCTCAGATCCCAGCCACACAGAACGTTTCATTTGCTCCCCTCTCCCTCCTCCACCAAAGAACTGTCCATATTTTTTTTTCCTCCCACTTTGCATAACTGGGAGTTTTAAAATTATCTATTTACACTGGCTAATTCCACACCCCTAAAATCCCATCACGCAGCCTCTTCTTGCACACAGACACCACCCCTTTGCAAATATCCACCTAAAAGCGAGGTTTAACCCACGCACTCTCTATTCTTTGGGCTCAGTCCCTCAAAACAATGAAAGCTCAGGTCACAGGCCAATGTCTCAATATAAAAGCACAGATCAAAAGCCAGTTTTGAATCATTCCTTGGGCTACCTGCTGTTCACATTGAATGGGGAACCTCTCTCCATGTATTAGCCACTCAAGAAACCAAGAAATCATTAATTCCACTCAGACATTATGAACTGTTTGTTCTTGTCAGACCAGGAATTATTCAGGGAATAAACTCACAAACAATTTGTCGTAATGAATTGTTTGAGAATTTAGCAATCTGCTCACAGGCCATTTTTCAGACAGAACAAAAGGGGAATTCATCCAATAACTTAATTAATTGCAAATTATTTTCTCATGTGTAACGGAAGGACTTTGCACTGAACTGTACCTCCTATGCAAAGATTTCAGAATGCTTTGCACACAGTAATGCAGCAGCACAACTACATTGTAGAAAGGAGAAATTTGCTCTGCTTTAGAAACTGAGAACAATAAATCAAAGGTAGGCTCTAAAAATGTTACTAAAATAGCCAAAGTGATGGAAGACTGGAAGTTTGTGACTTTCAGATAATGAAGGCTCAAAAGATTTGTGTGGAAAACACTTTTTTTTTGTCCTGGGTGGAGGAGAAAAAAAAGAAAAAGAATAGATTTGCCTTTCCCCTGTTAATCCCAAGAAGTCAGGTCAGGATGCCAACACTTTCATAAACAAACAAACAGCAACAACAACAAACTTTCAGGAGTTTATCCTGAATGCTTTATCAAGCAGATTTACCAAACATATTTTAAAATGGTAACTTAGAATCTTTTTTCTGCAGTTTCAGATGGTCCCCAACAAAATCCAGTTTGGGACACTTGCAGAAACCAGCACTTCAATGTGACCCCCCCCTTTCTGCAAAATATTGAGCTCTCAGTCTCTGATCCCAGAGAAACCGTAAAGCAATGGGAGACCACCCAGCTAGTAGAACTGACATGGGGATGAGCAACCCTGTGCGCAGCCACAGCTATCTGTCCCTCTCAGGGCAGCAGGATGGTGAAACCACAGAGGTGGGCCCTGGGAAGGAGGAGGATGCCCAGCTGTGTTCAGAGCAGGGCCTTCCCAGCTTTCTGCTCCCACCGTCCCGCAGAAAATGCAGAGAGTGGTGTTAGGTGTGCAGGCTCTCTACAGCCTCTGGTTGTGCTCAGCAAGCACTTGCCATGGTCAGGAGAGTTCTACACGTGCAGCATCCAGCCCAAGACATTTCAGCTGAGCAATTAACCCCAGGAAAGGCTTTGATCTTTGCAGTAGAGTCGAGGTTAAATGTCAGCAGATGTGCATCTTGTTTTCTGGGCTAGCCAGGGCTGACGGTTGCACTTTACTGTGATCCACAGAGTGCGGTGAGAAAGGTTACGACAGCTGTCAGTTACAACAACCAAAAATAGCCATTTACAACTTCAGCAAAGTCTTAAACAAAGCGAGGTCTTAAAAATAGAGTTGCAGCTGAATCCCCTTTCCAAGAGAGGCCTGTACAAGACAAGTACATAGCAGTGGTGCTCACTCAGGTCTCTGCTATATGCTGAGCACTCCACAGAGCAAGTTGTTTGTCACTGGTAGTGGCACAAAGCTGACTCAATGCAGTTTGGTTTCTAGCTTTGAGTTTGGATGTGCTTATTTTGCTTCCTTGGGGAAAGGGGGTTGTTTTTTCTCTGTGTCACTGAGAGCTACTCTCTTTCTAATGTGAGAATGCCAATTTGGTGCTGAGTAGCTTTGCATGGAAAGGTGTCAACGTAACACATAATGAACACAGCCAGAAGGGTTTTTTCACCCCTTTGAGCAACACTACCAGACGTTCAACTTCATTCTGGCAACTGTAAGTCCCAAAATATATATTAGTATCCACTGACTAGTCCAATTAAAACTCTTTCAGGATCTCTGGTGTCAGGCATAAATTAGACCTTGCATGGTAAAGTATTTATCTAAAATGCATCCTTATATTTAACTTGCTTTCAAAAATGCTCAACTAGACTATCATGTTGAAGGATCACTACACTTTTAGCAAATTTAAAAATTCAGAAGAGGCCGTTCAGTTGTTTTAATCACCTACTCCAGTTCTAAGTTTCTAGTGTATAAATAAAAAGTATTTTAATTGTCACATAAATTAACCCCACATACAAAAATGAAATCAAATACTTCAATTAAGGTTTGTGTGGTAGAAATATCCTCATATAGATGAGCTCAAAGGAAAGCACTCTCAAGACCTGGAAAATCATTTTCATTCTTTATCTCAGCGTAGAAAAAACAGCTTTGAGATGGAGGAGGGTAGAAATGTGCTGCTCTGTCAGTTCAGGATGTCCCCTACACTTCACAGAAGTGGTGGACCTTCTGGTCTCAGTTCCCCTTGGCTTCTCCACACCTGGACGCCTGTCTCACTTGGCCTCCAGTGCTCCTCCTCCTGCTGCGGCTGCTGTGGCACCAAGGCCAGCCCTCCTCACTTGCCCCCACGTCTTGCTGTGCTGAAACACTGTTGTATCAGGCTCTCCCTCCCACCACTGTGTCACACCCAAAGCACTGTTGAACACCACCACTGAGAAAGACCGATTTCTTTAACCTCCTCGCTGGGGCTAGGCATGACGCTGGCACAGCTTGCAGAGGTTTGGACCATCTCCCATGGGATGTGCTGCACATTTTCCTACAGATGCTGCAGCTGCCTTCATTTGTACCCAGCTCTTCTCTCTGCCCCACGCACATGTCAGAACATATTGTCTGTAGAGACCACAAAGGAGCTTGCTTATCACTTTGTGATTAATCCTACAGAATTTAGTTCATGTCCCAGCAAAACTCCTACACCATCTTAAGCCTGAAGATACATTACAGATGCTATATCATCATCACCTCAATATTCACAGCTCAGAGAAAAACACGGTGATTTTCCAAAGAGCTACCACAGGATTTTTTTTTTGGAAACAAAGCATAGGTGACATCAGCAGCACAAGAAATTCCAGATTGGAAAAAAAACACCAAAAACCCAACTTAGAATTAAGCCTGATTCTGGCTCTCAGAACATCTGCTTTAGAAAGGTGATTTTAGTGGCCATGTAAAAGCAGAACAAACTTTAGTTGTCACACAATCAGCACAGCCGATTGAATTAGAGAAGCGTATTTATGTGCCTAACAAGTTTGAATCTGCAGAAAAACCTGCTGGGAGTGATTTGAAGAGACTAATGAGACTTTTCCTATCACCGGCCTGGTATATTCGCCTTTAAAGGTTTATGAGCATGTCATTTAGTTTCACTACAGCTTTTGCAAAATCATTAATGAACTTGTGAAAACAATTAGAGAGATAAAAGGGTAAGAAATGTGTGTTAGCCTGAAACCTGTGATAATACAGAGTAGGCGAAGCAGAGGAGAATGCACTGCTTTGAAGGCATCAGACACAAGATCCCGATGTTTTATGCCTGTTAAAATTATCATTCCTAGTTTTGCTCCTGCTAATACTAAAGTGGAAAAATATCTTTGTAGAACATGATCTTGGAGACTCTGTTGCTTATTAGAACAAGAGGGACAGCAGAACAATCTCGTTAGAGTAAACAGAAGACATGAATGTCAGGCTATATAAAACACACCTCATTAATATCTGCATAAACTGAATGGCAGAGGCATGAATGACATAAAGACTGGATCTGACTTTGATCTTTTGAAGCTACCTTTGAATAACTCCCAGCTAACTATATATTGCAGAAGAAAAGCAAATGTTCAAAGGGAGAAAGGACCTAGAATCACAGACTCGGTGCCATGGAGGTCTTTTCTTACTTTGGGTGCACATAGGTTATTTTGGCAAATCAACCCACTGAACACTATGACCAGCGAATACGCTGATTTTTTTCTCTTGAAAAGGCATTTTCTACTTCTGTGCCAAGCTTACAGGAACAGGAATGGACATGGAGAAAGCCCTGTTATGCTTTAGAACAGCATGTTCCCACCCTACAACCAACCCTAGCAGCACAAGTATTCTTTGACTTCAGGGACCACAGTCTGAAGTCTGCACAGTCTGAAGCACATCACAGCTCTGAGCACCAGCACATCGGAGGCTTCCCAGTATGGAGCAAGGCTTGGGACTGAACAGCATTCGGTCCTGTCACTATTGCAGCATGGGGACTGAGGTGGCCAACCTCACTCCAGTTGTCAAACTGCTTCCCTGATTCCCCAGCGACTTCCAGCTGCTCGGCAGACCTCAGCCCGTCCCCTGCAGCAGGGACAATACTTGCTCTTCAGCTCAGTGCCTGTGCTCCATCCGAAAGCATAAACCTCTTTATATCTAACTCTATTACATAGGAATAACTGATTAATTTCAGAGGACTGCTCTGAGAGCAAAAGAGAAAGCAATGACCAGCTTCCTATGATGACTAGCTTGCTCATCTCATACCATTTTTCTCCTCTGTATATAAACGCTACTGTATTCTCAGTCCTGTGCAACTAAGCTTGTGCCTCAGCATTCATTGTGAATTCATGCAAGTGGTTTCTCTTCTTCACTAGCTTCTCTGATCAGTGCTCTCAAGCTCTCAGACATACAATTGCTAATTCGGAAAATGGAGATTGCAAGCTTCACTTCTTCCCTTTTACCTTGGAAACTACAAGTTTGGCCAGCTACGTGGCAAAAATATAGCTAAATATAGGTCCCCAAAAATGTCAATTCTGAACGATTTGCAGGCTAAGTTTGAACATAAACTGCAATAGAAACTTGCTGTCTCTGGGAAAGTCTGAGGATCAAGTCCCTTCTACTCTGCACATTAATGATCTGAAACTGGCAAATGGGATCACAGTAGTCTGTCCCATCGCAGCCTGACGGCTTAGGTAATGTCTGAAAAGCATTTGGACCTCAAGAAGGGGAACATTTTCAGTGTGGTTTCATTTCTTCAGTGACTAAGTCACTTTCAGAAATAGAGCTTGGCTGCCTCAGCCTTGCCATCATTTATAAGTGGTTTAACCTACGTGCTGGGCTCTCTTTTCCAGTAGTTATGGATAGTTCCAGTTTGGGCCCAGAATCCCAAAGCCTGAGACAAGTACAGTGAACTCCTGGCTGCGAGTCAAGTCACCTTGGAGAAAAAGGAAGGAGTACAAATGGCTCAGAGTCAACGTACACTGATAGAAAAAAAGTAGGACGTTTTACCATCCCCTACACCCACATTAACTGGACTGGACTAAGCAGGATTGGTTCACAGCCCAGAAAAAGTACTGGAAATCTTGGCGGTGATTTCAGTGAATTTGAATCACACTCAAAGACTCGCAGGTTTTGGTGGTGAGTGAGAAAGCCTAGTCTTCTGCCTCTAGTATACATTTCTAGGAAGAGCTGCATTGTGTCTTTTGCTGCAACAATCAGCGTCTTGCATAAACAGCCCTTGTGCACACCAGCTGACATTGAAATCGCTGGTGTCACTCCACAAATCTGCTCGCTCCAATATTTGCTCCACTATATCAGAATTTGGCCCAGCCCTTGTCTGCCAGGGAAAATTGCATTGAAAGGTTCTACACAGCAGCCGTTCCTCCTTTCCCCAACACGCTCCAGTCTTCTAATTGCCTTGTTTGGATTCTCCTCTCATCCCTCAAACCTTCCTGATGGGAATAAAATACATGGTAGATGACAACTTTCAAGTCATTTTCATGTCATGCCTGATAGCTGCTGTAGGAAGGTTATTGATACTGTTATTAATTCTTTCATTTCAATTTTCCCTATACATTTCTGCCCCCAGCAAACCCTCAATATGAAATTATTTTCTGAACTGTTTCCAGCCTGCTCCTGATGTTGCTCTCAGAATGATCTGAAGACAGATAATACAGCTGTCATTTCTCAAGGCTCCCCTGCCATGCTTTGATAAAACCCAAATCATGGTTTTGATGGTGCCAGATTTTACAAGCCTATTAAGCTGTCTTTGCCAAGTGATAGTTTTCCCTTTACAAGCTCTGGGCTGACACAGGGTTTCCATGCTCTCTGCAACGTTTAACATCCCAACTCTGCCCAACCGTCTGCCATATTTTTTATTTTTTTTTTTAATCTGACTGGCTTTATAGCAGCAGACTCAAATGAGCAAACCAGCATAGCCATGAGGAACAATCACCGTATTTTTCTTCATGGAGGGTGTCAAGGAAAAATATTTGCCTTTAAGCAGAAAAACATAAACTCTTTAACAAAAAAGAAAGGATATCCTGCCTTCTGGTTCAGCTTTCTGTACCTATTTATTTCTTTTTCTGAGAAAAGATCTCCATTCACCAACGTATTTAACACACATTCCAGTCCCTCCTAAATCTGAGAAATGAGAAACTAAGCATATGCCCAAGCACTGCACTGAAATCCCAGCAGTTTTAGTGAGACTCAGACACTGCAGACAGTAGAGACGTAGAACAAGTGGGAAGAACAAGACCTGCTATTCATTCCAGCACTGTTTCATTACTGTCAGACATTTATTATTCTGATGTGCAAACTGGGTCTCACAGGTGATAACTGGACTTCTCTGGTCCTCCCAGATTTTGCTCATGTGTGTTACACTGTGCATGGGGGACAGACATATTATTTTAATCTTTAATTAAATGTCAGCTCCCTGACACATTACCCATTTTCTGAGAGTTTTCAAGGGGTTAACCAATTCTTGTGGTAGGTGGCCAAATAAGACAGAGTTCACAGCAAAGGAAAATATTCATTATAAACAGAGATGGCTCTTCTGGACAGCAGCACAGCCTGCCCACAGCAGATGGTTGCTTTGAATCACATTCAGTAGCTCCGCTTGCAACTGCCTATAAAAGTTCATACATCTAAAACAACCCATCTCAGTAGTACTCTAATGCCTTCTCCTCCACATTCCTTTCCTCACCTTTCCCGTGATAGACAGAAAAACCCAAACAGAAGGATTGAGAGCAGCCCCTGTTTCCCCACTCTGCTGAAACTTAGCCAAGCTTGAACAAATTTTCTGATGTTGACAAACATCAATTAAGTTGCAAAGCAAATTGTCATGAAATGGAGGTGATAGGGGGAACTTTCCCATTTCCATGAGTGCTAGTAACACACAGACAACAGACCTGGTAGAAGAGAGAATGAGAAGACACAGAAATGAGTTTAAATGAGAGCTGAAAGAAAACCAGGGCCTGGAGAACAATTCCTGCAGAGACAGAGGTACGGTATCTAATGTGTCTGAATAAAACAAAGGGACAACTCAATTGATACAGGTACTTGCACTTGGAAGAGCTAGCCAAGAGTAAGCCTCATCAAAATAGCACCCAATGGGCAGAAAGTGAAGTCAAAGAAGTTCAGCTTTGAAATAAAAGCATGTTTCCTAGCACTGAGAATAATTAAACCATTGGAATAACTTCCCTGGAGAAGTGGGAGACTTCCCCACTGGGAAGTATTCACTGCTGGGTGATACACTTTAATCTGCTTCGACTGTCCCTGCACATCCAAGCACGCCAAACAGACATATTGCAGTGGCCCCATCCCACATGGCCTGCCTCAAGGCTAAGGGCCTTTGGCTTACATATGTCCTGCTGTGACACAAGAGCCAGCAGCCAAGGAGCTCCTTCCTGAGCCAGGGCTTGGCTCTTGCTCCTCTGGCAGGGCCTATGAGAACCTGGGGACCTCCAGACCACACCAGGCCCAGAGCTCCTGAGCTCTTATATTCAGAAACAGACCCTGTGTATTTTTTCAGAACTATGGAATTTGCTGAAGAAAAAAGTATATTCAACCACTCATGAGTGAAACACACAACAACTAGTCACACAGATTGGAGATCCCTCCAGCCACTACTACCACTCTCTCCTTCTCTTAGGAGCTTCTCTCTCTTTAGGTGAACTCTGTGGAAATGGCTGCAGTACCAGAGATGCTGGGCTTAGCTATCTTTTGCTCATAAAAGCTCACTGCCCAAAACCCATATTCTAGTCAAAAGACCTCTAATGTGGCAGCTCACCACAGACAGGTAAATCTTCCCTCCCAGAAGCATGCAGCCTGTGAGCAGACCTCACCTCCAAGTCTGCCTGACAGGATCCCCCCAGCCCTGCAATCACAGAGAAAGCCCAGTACTCTGAACTGGCATGGGGAGAGAACAGACTGACACGGCCATCTGTTGCTCTCCCACTTAGATCATCCCCAAGGAGTGTGTTGTGGAACTGGCTCATTTTCCTAAGTGGTGTCTATTACCGGGACCACACTTCCCAAATGAACGGGTGGGACACCAGTCCAGAAGTCTGTACTGTGAATAGCAAGACCATAGTTGCCTTCAATGCAAGGGTCAGGTAACACAGTTCACTTGGACTTCTTCCCTCCCCAGTCTTCCAGGCACCTGGAAGAGGCCAGTTAAAAAGCCGGACAATATTGCCTGTTCATTTGCTTTTCCATTTGTTATACTTACTTCCAACCAAGAGGCTTTGCTCCAACTTGATAAGCAACTGAGCCACATTTACACTTGCTCCCAAATCACTGACTCCCCAGTAACCACTTTAAGATGGCAAGAACTCCAAGGTAAGTGGCAGTAATTTTCCAGCATGAAAAGATGAGGTCATATCTGCCTATTCTACTTTAGATTTTTTCCAGTGCAAGAATGAGCCATGTCTTTTTATGCATTGCAGGCGCCTTTCAAGCATACAGTAGGTTGTTTTCTAACGAGCTGGAACATCTTGCTTGATGAGATCTCTGTTCAAATTATTATTTTCCTCCAGCTGGGTCAGGGCTTTCTGGCTTTGACACAATGAGAAAAGCACACACATTTTCTGTGATTTATGTATTGCAAAGACTAAAGTGTCCACGCTGGCAGATCCAGTGCTCAGGCATCCACCCCTCTCCATCAGGTTGCTTCCCCTTCCTACCAAACTCTGTCCACAGGGGTACATTCTCCTTTCTCCCCCCAGCTTCAAGAAAGCAGAACCATCTGTGGCCCTTGCACGTGACTACGTGTGTGATTTTCCTATCTGACCCACAAGACAACATGATGGAAACAGCCTGCGTCTTACACCAAGGAGGATCAACATGTGCACCAGGTACATTGTACAAATGTGTCTCTCAAGAGCAACCACCAGTATGTGACATAACAATGCAGCCAGCGTTGCTGCCAGATGAGTTCACCTGCCACAACTCACAGATCCTCATTAAGCACTTGGCCAACTTGCAGTTATTTGCTTTTATAATGTCTCCTGCTTGAAGAAAAACCTACCCGTGCTGTTGCTTCAAAAGAAACGTTTTCGCAAATAGCCATGCAAGGGTTTTATCTTCAAAGGAAATTCCCAGTGAGGCCACTGTTTCCACTCCACTACTCTCCCTCTACTGACACCAGGTGTCCACCCTCACAAGAAGCAGATGTGTGGCAGACCACATTGCGCAATTTGTTAGATCAAGGTTAAAAAAAAAAAATAATAAGGCTGCCTGAACTCATGAATAAACAGACCGGTTTAATTATGGGTATGCTTTGACAGAAAGAATTTCCCATTCGAGCCTTTCACAGTGCTCTCCCAAAAATAGATGAGGACCCCAAGAATATCAACAAACATATCCCCACATCACCTCTGCTGGGTGAAGCAAAATCCTTTTTACAGAAAAGAACCCAAAATGAACTTTTTTAATAGTTTGCCTGCAGGAATCTATGGCACATGTTATCTACCAGCCCCAATGACATGACAGCAATTGAGTCCCCTGTTGGAAAGTTTCCATCATGACTAGGCAGCACATTTCACCCGTGTACAACATTCTACCTAAAGTGTCACAGTGCTTTATGAAGTTTTGTGTTGTAGTGCTTCATTTAATCAGCAGAACAACAAACAGAGGTGATTCCTGTCTTCTTTCCATCCTCCTCCTGGCCTCAGATTATTCAGTAACTTGATTGCAGATTGCAAAACTCATCCTGTCTTTCCTAGCCATTTTCCTTAGAGCCACCCATGAACATTTATTCCCATTTATCAGACATTTTACATGTCTACCATGCATTAGCAGTTCTTGCTTTACACTGTTTACACCAAAGACAGCAAAAAGCCATCAGCTGATGGCAAAGACATGTCTATCTGCCTATGGTTTGATTCTTAAGCTGACTAAGCCTACAGAGCCTACGACAATGCAAATAGCCTTTCCTTTACTGCAGGTAGGTTTGGGCATGGGCCAGCTCCTCCAGGCCAGGAAGGCAGATTTCCCAGGATTAGCAAGGCAATTCAGGCACACCGCAAAGACCTACCAGGACTTTTTGTGGTGCTGCAAATTCCTGTAGACATGCAGCACCAAGATTAGCAGATATCTCCCTTGGATTACTACAAAGTCAAAGTCAGCCATCTCTAAAAGTCTGTCCTACCAAACTGCGGGAAAATTTCTCTGCCCTTGCAGACACAGAGACCTATGAGAAGGTAGTGGTCACTCCAGTAATTTAGCTTTTATTCACTCTGCAATTCACGCTGTCCATCCCAGATAGCCCAAGCACAGAAGAGCAAAATGTCAGCCAAATAATTTAATATGGAGGAACAGAGACAGAACCACCATTACACAAAACACCCAAGATAATCCTGCAGGGAATGTGCAACCTGAATAGGAGTGAGCCCTCCAAAGGCAGTAAGTCTCTGGAAGTCTGCACACAGTAAAGCAATGCACAATTCATCACAAATTTAGTCATCTCTCACCCTGACTTTACTGAGATGCTCAAAAAACATGGGAATGGAGAAACAGGAATTCAGGTCTACTTGAAAGTCAAAGGACAATTGTAAGCTAGAGCAGTGCTTTGGCTGGCGTTTAGGGGCTGGGTTGTACTCCCACCCTTACAGTGGAGAGCAAAGAGCTGGGCAAATTCACTGTCTGGACCTTGTGCTTCTGGCCCAACATTATCTGTTGGCCACTGACACCTCATGGCACTGCCACCCACAGAGGGGCCCAGAGACAAAGGAAGGACTGCTTCACCCCCATTACTCAACCATGAACAACACAACTTAAAACAAAGGATCTCTCTGGACTGCACAGCAGCATAGAAGCAAGAAGAGACCAGAGTGTGTGGTTTTCCCCAGCTGGAACACCCTTGCAAAACATCCTCTGCCTAATTCCAGGCCAGTTAATTCAGCCCGGGGCTTTGACGCCCGTCCCTGTCAACACGTTTTTGCTAGCACAACAGAACAAAACAGGTTCTGCTGCATTCAGAGCACACTTGGAACTAAAATCTTTTACATGTGGTACAGTTGCCCTTTACAAAAGGGAAATCTAACATTTAAGAGAAGAATAAGGTCTAGAGAGACTTAGAAGTTTTCTGTTATGATGGGTGGCTGAGAAAGAGCAATGCTCCTACCACCAGAGAAGTTGTTCAAGGCTTACTGGATAGTAGCTCCCTGCAGGTAAGGTGTGGTCTACATTGTCACATTATCCCAGCCACCCCTTGCTGTCTCAGAAGCTGGTCCAACAGAAATTTCCATCCATTACTGCTACTCACTAACAGATCAAACAGAAACAGGCCAGACTTAATGATTTAGACACTCCAGGTTCAGTTTGCATCCAGGGCCCCAGCTGAAGACTGATGTTTAAGATCTCCAAACCATTGTTATGCCTTGATTGTTTTCTGACAAATTCAAGGACAGGGTCTTCCCATGCCACCATACAAGGACACTACTGTGAGACTACATCACTTTCATTGAGGCAAGCCCCGGTTCTCCCTGCAGATTGACACCACTCATCTATCCTCAAGGCATTACAACCTCCTGTCTGTTGAGCATGACCTACCACCACCAATGAATCTTCCAGGGCAACTTCATCACCAGCCATCATTACAACAAGAACTCCTCCTGAGGACTTAAATCTCGAGTCTTAGCACCACTTGTGCTTGCTTTCGGTTTTATTTTTTTTTCTTTAAGATCTCTGTGCACATAAGCAGAGTGAAGCCTAAATCGATGCACACAATCAAACTACAGATGAAATTGTAAGAAATGTCTCTGAAAGACAGGTTCCTTCTTCTAGGGGAGAGAGAACAGTTGGGGTTATATTCTCAACTATCCTGAGCTTCCCTTTGCCATTGCTGGAATATAATTTGACATGTATTTGATAGGAGTTGATGCAGAGCCACTGTTTTCATTGTCTGCACACAGTTTTTTGAGGAAGGGTCACCATGAGTTAATCCAGGCAGCTCTAACAGTGTGAACCATTTCCTCTTCAGGTGAATAAAGCCTTCTCCAAACTTCCTCTCCACAACTCCAAAACATAGTGAAGTTGTAAAAACATGGGTGAAACAGGCAAGCTATATCCCTGAAGATGTAACACCAGATTTCAGACACCTGGCAGCAGACAGTCAGACCTTTTTTCCCCGCAACCACCACCACCTTACATTACAAACAGGTCTAGGAGCATACACATAGAGTAGGCACCCCTGTGTGAGTACACCTGAAATTATAACTTCAAACCACCTTACCCTGACTCTTCTGTGGACAGGTTAGCAGGAACCGTCCCTCTCAATGCCTTATGACCTCTGCCTATTGTCTGTAGTGATACTCACTGTCCTCGTGGTCTCCCTTGCTCTGTAGGCTGGCTCCCGAAGTCTTATCATATTTGGAATGTGCCAAGTAAATGGAAACACTGACAGGGAGAATAATTTAAGCATCCAGGAACCAAACTACCATTAAAACACTAGCACACACAGGAACACAAACTAATATCCTAAGGAACAATAGCCAATCTGAAAAACAATGGGTAGTTTTCTTCTGTCTCCTACTCTTTTTATGGCTTATACTACCTGTCATAAGTAGGTATTTAAGAGCCCATACCGCAGCACGGAAGAGAGGGGGAAACCCAAAATACACTACAAAATGTTCTCCCTCAAATTCTGCCTATCAAAGGGAATTAAATCTCCAGCTGTCTACCATTTAAGAAATATCAAGTAAAATGGTGAGAATAGTCTGCAAAATGCCTTTTTTTGCCATTATACTCACAACTGAGGGAAAACATTTTTGATGGGGTGACCTTTGCATCGAGCTGTGTTCATACTGAAATGCATTTTGCAGACCATGAAAAAAAGCAGCTGCTTTTGACAGCTGAACTCAATATATAAGAACTATTTAAGAGAAGCTGCTTTACAAACAGTGGGTGGCAGATGACAATTAATTTTATTCTTCTATTATGGTACTGATGGGAGGAAAAATTATCACCATTAGTCACAGTGTGCTTTATACGACAACAAAGAGGGACCGGATTCTGTCTTTTCTCATGTTTTATTTTCCCTGTGTATCTGCAAGCATTGCCTTTTTTCCTTCATACATGCACATCCACACACTTACTCTTCAGTCTGCTCCCAATTTTGTCTCCCTTTGCTTTAATTCAGCTTTAAATATGTTAAATATTTAAAAATATTTAATGCAAATCTGTGCAGCTTCCTGAGCTGTGGAAGCATTTTGCACTGGTCCTTGAAGATCAGGATAAAAAGTTGAATCCAAGAAAGATGGGGATTAAAGAGGAGGAGGAGGGATAGAAAAGCGGCACAGGGAAGAGCAGGGGCACAGAACAAATCCTCCACCAGTGCAAGTTGCTCCCTCTGGTGCTTGAATTACACAAGATCAGTTGCTTTCAAAACCTCATCTGTGCCTCACCTCAATGCAGGGACCTTGCCGGAGCACAGAGCTGTTCACTGCCCTCCAGGGACGGTGGCATGGCTGTTCCCACTCGAGGACGGCTTTTTCAGGCTGGACCAGGTCTCATGGCTGGGCAGAAGGGGCAGACGAGGGGCTGAGAGGCCACTGGTCTGGAGAGGGCAGCTGAAAAGCAAGAGGAGACTCAATATCTGCAGAGCGACAGGAACTCAAGACAGTTGAAAACCCTGTCAGCCAGCCTCCATGTCAGCTTTCTCTGGCCCCTCAGGAGGGGCTGATTCAGGCCTGGTGCAGCTGGGGCAAAGCCAGCGGCCATGTTGGGTGGTCCCGGCCTGCAGGGAAGCAGGACCATGGCCACCAGCAGCCTGCCCAACTGGGCTCTGGTGAAAAGAGGGATCCCCAGCAGTGTTCCCCCACAATGCTGCCCTCCCCAGAGCAGCCCCGTCTCTGGGGGGGACTCACAAGAGGCCATTCCCTTCCCACAGGCATTGCACCGTAGAAAACCACAGCCAAGGGCTTTTGAGAGGGGAGCGAGGGACAGGCAGAAGCACACACCAGCATGGCCCATCTCTGAGATCAGGGCCAGGACAGGGCACCAGGAGAGTGGCTTGGCAAGCGGAGAGTTGCCAAAATGCCAGGAAGGGTAGCCCAGAGGCCCCCAGCCTGGTTCCTCTGCACCAGGCCAAGATGGCCGGGGAGGGCAGCAGCCCTTGCCTTTGGGAACAGTAAACCTGGGCGTTGCTTTGCCACTGAAAGCCCTGGCTTTGGAAGCACCAATTCTGACACAGAGATCCCCAAAACCTCACTTACCTCTGCAGAGAGATGACCCTGGCCCGCCCTGGCTGACAGCCCTTATAGGCTCTGCGAGCAGCACCCCGGGTCTAGAAACACCAGCAAAGTCCAGCTGGGTCTTCCCATCTCCTCCTCTTCACCCCAAATGAACCCACCAGCAAGGACCCTGCTCCAAGCACCCCGTAAACCAGGAAAAGCTATGGCAATCGCTTGTCGTGTTCCTTCTTCATTTAAGTACATGGCGAGTTTATTCTGTAGTGGACTGGATTTGAGAAGTCTTCTTCACTATCAGACGATGGGCTGGGCTGGGTACGCGGCATCTTTTTACTAAGAAAAGGACTAATTTCACCACACCGTCTTCTGCAGAAAAGTGTCTGTTTTCCTCAGCTTAGCAGACACCACATAAGACTGACGGGGCAGAGGCCATGAGGGCTGCAGACCCACACTCAGCATGGGTCCCAGGGTGCCGTGTGAGACACCAGACAGTGACCCACAAAGAGAGACAAAGACATTTACTGAGCACATTCCCATCCAGGCGAGCAAGTAAACAAAAGGGCAAGGAAAACTAATAAAAAATATATCTTATAAAGAAGTTATTTGGCCATAAATGAACACCAGGGTGGTAGCATCAGATATGATGGTTCCCAGATTTATTTATTTTTCCTGAAGGTCAGGCAGCCCTTTGACTAATAAAATTTGAGAACCACAGCTATAAAGTCTATTCCTGCCTCTGTTCTTTGCCTGCAGAGAGAATATATGGGCATGAGTCTGTATTTCAGATAGCTGGGGCCAAGGATAACTCCAAAGATCTTCAAAAAGAATAAAAACATCCTTTGTTGCATGGCAGCTCCCAAACCGTGATTTTGGTAGAAAATAGGCACAGTGATATGAAAAGCTACACACAGCATACAAAGAGCTCTGAAGGCAAACAAAAGTATGTGAATTCAGGAAACGGTTGAATCATTTTAATATCAGCTGAAGCTTTGAAAATGTGATTAGCATATAGTTAGGAGACACTTCTCCTTTGCATCTAAAAATACCGTGCCAGTTGTGGAAGACAGCAGCCACCAGCAGAGCAGGAGAGTCACAGAAGCTGCCATGTGTCAGTCTACGGGGAGCAAAAGGGCCCCAGGTGCTTCTTGGTGTTGTGGGAAATAGCAGATAGTTTATCAAGCGGTTTGATTTTTATGACACTTACCGTAACAAATCCATCAAGGTCAGCCTGAAAATAGTCACAAGGCATAGGTATTCACACCATACATCGGCATCCTTTGATAAAAGGCTGTGCACCTCCTGTAGCACTTAAAAACTGATACTTATTTTTAAATGAGGGTGTCCAAATGACTGTTTAAAACCTGAAGTAGGAAACAATGTTTAGAGCCCAGTTCTGTGGCTCTGGTTTGCATGGGACCATGCTCCCTGATAGCAGGGACAATAATGAACTCCATGGGCTGCTCCCAATTCGGTTCAGGCGGCAGTGCTGCCTCTCTGAGCCATCACAGCGTGGTGCCAGTGGATCTGTGCCAGTGGAAATCTTCCTTTCCGTTGTTCGAGCTTTGGATGAGGACTGACTTGCACGGACTTTTGAATGTGAGCTTCAGCAAGATTCACTGAGGAAGGCCGGCTCGGTACATACTGTCCATTAAAGGTCAGCGGTTCGGGGATGAGCTCCACCAGGCAGGAGCGGGCACTGGCCAGGATCAGCCATTATCCTCCAGACAGACCATAAATTACTTTATCTATCAGATCAGGTGTTAAAAGCAAGACCTGGATGTCTTCTAGACTGCAAGGAACAGCTGAATCTAGATCTTTCTCAAGTCCAGACAGGCGCTCTTTCCCCCCCCTTCCTTCATAACTGAGTGCTGGCACTGCACCAGCTCCTGTGCAGCCCCATGCTCAGTCCCGTTCCCCACATCTCCATGTGCTTCTCATATAATCTCAGTTGTTGTTCTAGGCAGACGGCTCTGTTTTTACTTAAGGCAATTCTATGCCTTTCATTGTGTTTTTAATTTTCATTTCACCAAGATTCACTCCCACAACCATGCTTTCTGGCTTCTTCCAGCTTTTGTCCTTTATTTTAACTGCTGGAGTCAGAGATGATTATCTCTAAGAAAGAGATTTCAGCTGCATTATGTTGATGGTAAGTGCTGTTTTTCCTGCCCTGTCTGATTTTCCATGCAAGATGCTTTTCGTATAGCTTTAAGTGTTTTATTATTTGCAAATTGGTTGCCACGTCTCCAAGTTTCCCTTTCCCTGCTGCGGTAAGTGCCAGCATTGCTGTAAGGAGGGACTGCAGCCTCTGGGAGGCCCAAAGAAGCAATCAGTTGAACCTAGGAGAGGATCACAAAAACCTCCCACAAATGCAGGCTGCTCTGGGGCACTGTGACCTCCCTCAGTGGTACCATGGTGGATCTGAGCACCTCTGTCTGCATGCCCCTGGCAGGACAGGTCCTCCTGTGCCAGGGCACAGCAACAGGATGGCAGGCTTCCCAGCAGCCAGCACATTTGGGTGCTGCTGCACAAGCTGTGACACCTCCATCCTTGACAGCATGTTTTACAGCATGACATGGAGATCCTCAAACCATCACTTCTGCTGCCGGCACTGGGAGATCCCCAGGCAGCAGGGAAGCACTACTGAAGGCCAGGACTGAAGACAGATCCTGATGCCACCCAAAGTTGGTACAGGCTGGGGATGGCCAAGACTATCTTTCCAGAGTATCATCTTCTTTGTGACAGGAGGCTTCTGAAGATGCCACATAAGTCTCCAACCATGACTAAGGTCTCCAGAAAAGCACCTTTCCCCCTCCTTTCAGGGAGAGCAGATCTGGCCTCCCCAGCCACTCTGGCAGCGCCCTGCATTAGTCTTCCCCACATTTCCTTCCCAGTGCTGTTGCTGCCTGCTCACGCTTTGGACCACCAGCTCTAGGCTGCTTATTCAACCATGTTTCACAGGTCCACAGCAACCTCACTGCCTGCTGTGGACCTGTGCACAGGGCCTGGAAATGCCATAAGCTCTCTCACATCACTTATTGTGCTAGGGCCCAAAGCTAGAGGAGCAGACAACCCCGTAAAAGAAGGGAAGAGCATCAAAACAGTGTCCCCACATTGCCACAGACCACCAGCAGCCATAAAATGTCCATCAAGGTCCTTGTCCCCTCAGCTGGCCATGCTTCCTGTGCACTACGGTGGAAACTTGTCCAACTTCAGCCAAGGCAGTGCTGTAACCTCAGCATCTGTGTTTTTTTCTCCTCCCTGCCTAATTG
The DNA here is from genome assembly GCA_028565335.1 of Limnodromus scolopaceus. Classification (NCBI taxonomy): domain Eukaryota; kingdom Metazoa; phylum Chordata; class Aves; order Charadriiformes; family Scolopacidae; genus Limnodromus; species Limnodromus scolopaceus. The sequence goes on along the minus strand of JAOXNO010000070.1, from coordinate 9,645,667 downwards.
TTAGGTCCCTCTATTGACATAACCTACCTGCTCATCTCAGCTCTGCAGTACCTCCCTGCATGCTGAAAAACAGCAGGTCCGTGCCCTCACACCATACAACATCCCATAGGCTTGGGAAATAATATATAGTCAGGACCATACAATAGAGCAAGCACTACTGAAAGCCACTGCTGGCTCAGCATTTTTATTTTCAATCAAAGCAGTATTTTTTATTTTTTGTAATAGTTTTTCCCCCTTTGGCATTTTCATTAGAAGACCAACAGGGAAAAAAAAAAAACAATCCCCGAGTGAAAGTTATAAGCAGCCTGACACCTGGTAATGAGATATTTCAAGCTATGGCCTGGCACTTTTATGGTATTTCTGAACCAAGCACTCAATCAAGCAAACTTAGAAAGAATGGAAAGTTTGTTACTCCCAGGCATATGTCTTAAGGTTTTACATCTTACATTTCAGCAATGGAAGAATACAGTACAAATAAGGCAGGCAAATACCTGGTCAGTAAACACTTCTGCAACAGTATAATTATTCCCTTCAACAAAAAGGCTTCCAGGACAGCTCCTGAGACAGTACTCCATGTTCACAGCCGACCTCAGAAGCTCTTGGCTTTTCTCATTTGAAATGCTTTATGATTTTTCTTAAAGAAACATAGCTCAGCCAGTCCCTTTGTCTGTCCACCCCGTTGTCTTCCCCAGGCAGCTCTGCAATCCACCAGCCAGTTTCACTCAAATCTTAAATAGGATAGTAAAGGTCCAAGACTGTCCATTTCCACATAGTTCTTACATTAGAACATATGCAGAAGACATGAGAAATTTTATTACTGTGGCAAAGTAGCATCTGAAAGCTGTTGCCCGCAGAACCACTCAAGTGCTAAGTGATTTGTCCAGAAGCTGTTGCAGGGGAGCCCTTCACCCCGCGCTGGCTGGCAGCTGGCATCTGCCCAATGCACAGCCCCTTAGCAAAGCTTTCCTTCCCTTGCTCCAGAAACTTGGGGAAGAACCGGCAACTATAGTGGGAAGCCCTCATTGAACTGGACAATGCTTTTAAAATTACTGCAGTCTCTTGCTCTCTAAGGGCAAGAAACCCCAACTGCCATAAGACAAGAAGGTGCAGGGCAGCAGTGGGGCTGCCAGACCCCAACAAAGCCGGCAGGACCCAGCGGGCTGTAGGCAAGTGAGCAACAAGCACCTTCCTGCACTGCCTCCAACACCACTCCCAGCCAAGAGCGCCAGGGATGGGGGCACCCGAAAGCATCCGACAACACACAAACACAGAAAAGCAAGACAAGAATAAGACAAGCAGGTTCACACCAGCAGAAAGGCAGGCAACCTGCACATTCAAGCAACCAACCTTATCTCCATCACCAATCTCCACTTAGAGCACCCAACTCCTCAGAAGACAATAAAGCTTTCACTGGGCCACCTACACCTCTTCGATTAAATTCCTGTGAGATAATGAGGATGTTTCCACTCCCCTCCTGCTCCAGCCACAGCTCAAGTTAAGACTGCTGGCTGCAGCCAGGCTGCCTGGAGTCCCAGTGGGGCTGGCGAGGGGCGTCTCGCTCTTGTGCGAGCATCTCACCCTCATAGAAGCTCTGCAGCACCCGAAAGCAGAGCAGAGCTGCCGCGGGCGGGCAGCACTCTGGCATGGAGACAGGAGAGAAGAGCCGGCCTCTTGTGCTGTTGTCTCACTTGTCTCCTGTTTGACACAAGGGAGGGAAGGTTTTCTCAAAGCACAGCCACGCTTAGGCCACTCGCTCATCTCCCACAACAAATGATGCCATCCAAACATCAGCACTAATTGCAGAGACAGGAAAATCATCTGCATTCTACCCGTAACAATCCATTGTTATTTTTACGCACGCACACACAGACACAAGTAAAGAACCCTTCTCATTTCAAGCTGTGCTATTATGCTAACTACGGAGAAATAAATATGCCACACTGTAGCTAATAAGTGTCATTCACACCAGTATTTATTCCAAACATGTTTCCCCCATCACGTCTGTTCTGCCTGGAACTGCTCATCACTAAAGAGAAGACCTTTATTTCTAGTGATTTAAGCAGACAGGAGAGAGTTAGCAATTAAAGCACACTTTTGTACAGTTTAATTCTTTTTATTTCAGCTATCAGGGAGTGTTATCTGCTATCACTGTATCTATTTCTGGGGCTGCCACCTACCAGCAATGGGTTCATATTTCACTGATTTGCAAGTTGGGTTCTCCCACCCGGGCATGGGAACAGGGCTAACTCCTGACACGCAAGGGGCTTGTGGCTCTCAGCCCCACGTCCCGCACCGTAGGACTGGGTCGAAAAGGACGGAGTAATTTTATTTAAGCTCCGATACATTCCTGTACTCCAGCTCCCCGCCACCCCCTGTGCATTTTGCTCTCGCCCGGTGCCTGCCGTTGGGTGATGTCTGGGGGCTGCTCCTGTGCCGGAGCTGCCCCGGTGCTCCCATGGCCGCACCGGGAGCTGCCGGCAGCCGAGCTTGGATCCAGGCACCCTCGGTTTCACTTGAGGGATTATTTCTCTGCTCATCAAAGACTGGCGAGGACTGAATGTCATTCAAGAAAAGCATTTCAGAGCTAAAAATAGTCTCCTGATTTTTGCTTTCTTTCCAGAGCAAAAGTCTGCCTGGCAGGTAGCAGATGAATTTAGTGGTCCCACCACGCACATTTCATCTTTCTCCTGACAATGCTTCACAAACAGGGTAAGCAAGGCATCGCGCCAAACTCAGAAACTCCCACTACCTGGGCTGAACTATAATTATTTTTCACATTAAACTGAAAATAGAACCGAGTCAGAAATCCTCCACTGGTCATGGAAAACAAGCAAGGCTTTGACTTCTGCCCAAGAGGGACAGGTCTTCCTGCCCATTGGCACCAGAGCAAACACAGTCTTCACACAAACACAAGCCATGTGTGCAGTTGGTTCTGGGACCCACTGCCTGCACAAGAGGTAAAAATGGTTTTGGATCTGAAGGGTGCAGATGCTTACTTAACTGAGGGGCTAATGTTGCTGCCCTAAGGGATGAATCCCAAGGACTGAATGAGGGCCAGCGCTAATTACCAGCCCACGCAGACTTGTGGATTATATGTCAAGGATCCTGATATGCAAGAATACAGCTGGGCATGTTACTGCAAGTGAGGAGACAAGCATCCATGTGAATTGCAGAGGTGTAAGGAGAAAAGGAAAAAAAAAATCCTTTCATTTTCCCCCTGACTTTTTTCATTCTTGCGGCCTGATTTGTAAAAATCCTAAAAACCTGAAGTTCTCATTGATGTTCATGGACTTTGCTTTTTAAAACTGCACAAAACAGTGGACCAAACACCAATTAGGCTCCTTCCGTAGAGCTAATGAGACTGGGAAAGTACCCCAGAGGTGGGTTTCAGCAGCAGCTTTTCTTTTAAGCTCGCTCCTCACTTGCTTTTCTCCTCCTGCTCCCAGATATAATCCTTGCTCCTTCCTGCTTACAGCCTGGTCCAGCTGAAAGCACAATTTATTTGCATCAGTGGAAGACAACAAGAGCGGTTTCTTCCCCACAATGGAAGGGGCAAATCCCACTCTAATCCAGCTGGGGAGGTGAAGACAGAGGAGTGTTGCATGCACATGTTTCTATCCGAGATCACATCCCAAGTGTTCTGCTACTCCTGCCTTTTTCATACTTGCTTATACTGGAGCAAGAGAGACACCTAGAGATCACAGGCAGGGGATTGCAAGCTTATGGAAAAAGTTTTCTGTAGAATGGGTAACATGATGTGTCTACAGAGTGGGAACAATAAATAAAATGAATGAAATATGAAACAAATCAACTCCTGGTTATAAATAATGAAGACCCAAGAGGGAATAGCAACAGATTTTAGAGTAGCAGGAACGGTCTCCATTTCCATGGCTTGCTCTCACCCAACACTACTCCCAAACTGTGAAGAAAAGCAGCTCCTCGGCAGACAGAAAGTTGGGGTGGGTTACGTAGCCTGCTAGGGCACCCTCTCAACAGCAGACAATACTACAGGAACACATACGCAATGATTAAGTGTAGCACTAGCAGATAAAACACTCAATAAAATGTAACTAAGCTAAACTTGCAACTTGAATCCTGCTTTTTAATCTCAAAGCAAAGTCCATCCCACCAGCACAATTGCACCAACAGCATCGCTATTCTCAACTCAGACGCAAGACTGATGAGATGTGGTGTCCTGAGGATCAGGAAAATTACAGCCCAGAACAGGTAGAACAAGCTACTCATTTCATCAAAATACACACCCTCACCCATCTGCTTTTATAGACCATTCGGCATCCACTTTAACAGTGTTTTATGTCGCTATAAAAAGTGTAAGTGGTGGTTGCTGGGTGGTTTCAGCTGGCTGATCTCAAGTGTCCTGCTGCATTATGCTGTTGCATGGCACTAAAATTTGATCAACTACAGCTGCTCGACGACGGCTGCCCTGATGCCAACCCAGGAACAAAATACACAACAGCTGAGTGTCACAACCTCTCCATGAAGGAGAGGGAACAGGGCTGTAGGACACGTAACGCAGCTGTAGCAGTCAGCTACATTCAGTCTATGGAAGAAAGCAGACATGAATTTGATCACCTTGTTAGACTGCTTGTCACTGGCTCATCAGAGATTTTGCAAAAGGGGTTTTAACTTGCTTGCTGGGAGTAATCGTCCCAGATTGGCTCCATTTGTAAAGGCAGCTTCACCATTAGCATATCCTCCTGTCCTTGTTTGCTCCCTCGCACCTGGAAAGAACTAAATGGGATGAAATTCAACAGGAATGAGGTCTGGGGCCTTTGTTATACCAAGGTCAGGTAAGAGAACCAAGTGTCTGTTCTGGACTCACTTCCCAACTCTGATTTTAGAAGGTGGAACAACTGTCTTTGTGATACAAGTACTATTTCGAAACCATGGGTAACCACAAGGTAATAATGGATACCAGGACTACCTGATTACATTGAGTGGTCCTAGCAAAGGCCAAAACTCTCATTACCTAGACCTGAACAACAATATTTCTTTGCACATGTTCTCCTCTGTTTCTAGTATTTTTATGAGATTATTCTTACGTGTCTCTCATAATAAACCAAACTGGATCAACTTAAAATTAAGTGGAAAGTTTTATGCCTTCAGATATCCTCATTCACTTTGTCTGAGAAGAGCAGGAGAAGGTCAATGGAATTTTTTTTTTTTCCCCAGCCGAAGATGCACCTTTGCATATCAAGCAATAAAGTTTACTCAGTTATTCTTGTCACTTGCCATGTCAGCACTTCTCTCTTTGTAAAAATATTTGCAAACAAAACCATGTCATGAGCTGGTAGTCAAAATAGAATGTACCAGAGCAAAGAGATGGTGAACAGCAAGAGAATTAAGAGGAAAAATAGATAACTCTCTTTTAAAATAGAACTGCATGAGTAAGATGGCAGCACTTGAGCAGAGAAAGCATCAGAGGCACGAGGGAGAACAGAGGCCACCAGCTTCTGAAACTCCTTGGCTCTACTAGAATAGTCCTCTGGACTAAACTGTGGTTGATCCATCCAGATATTTACTCAGAGCCTGGTATTTGCATTAATTGGCAATAAGACACTGAATAATAGATAGTCTTGTCTTAAATCTAAATTAGCTAAATAGCATGAGACAAAACACAAAAAATCTTGTCATTTGAGAGCATGTAATTTTAATTAAAAATCCCAAAATAGTAGCTTTGGCAGCCCCAGATCCTTCAAAAAGAAATGGTATCTCTTATCCCTGACCATCAATCTCACCTGCAACATCCTGACGTGCTCATCACCTCCTTGTCACTGCGCTTCCCATTCCGGCACCCACGTCAGGCCCCCTGCCAGCCACGAGGGACTTCTCATTCTCTCAGTGCTGCAAAATAACTGCTCGGTGCCAAATCCACTGGGGAGAGTCCCGAAGCCTCGCTCACCACTTCAACCCCTTTTCTTTCCCACTTTCTGCTTTCTCGCCACGCACATCCTTGCCTGTCGTCGCTGGCTTTCGCCTGGACTCCAGCAGGCGTGAAAGAGTCACTAAAATAACTGTTCAGACATCGGAGAACAAGGTTTAATTACAGCTTGCATTTCTGGTGCAAGTAATTGGCACGTGAGTTTGAGAGAGAGCGCACTGTTCAGGGGAAGGGAGCTGATTGAATTACCTGTGGCAGAAAACAAACAAAAGGACAAGGAGGAGACAGCACATCTCCAGAGAAGAAGCCCCTCTCACACACCAGGCTTTTTATCCTGTCACTGCGTTTTGAAGATCCACGCTTATTCTCACCTCCCATATTATCTTAAACCAGGTTCTATTGCATCAAAGACAGAAAAAATTACCTTTTTGGACCAGAGTACAGAACTCAGGATATTTAGCACAGCGGAAGGAGCAGGGAGACGAGCAGCAACCCCCAAGCCCTCTGAGGACCCCTCTCACACAGATCATCCTCAGCCTCCAGCGATTCAAAGTCAGCTGCTGCCATCTGTTGTCACCTTCCCACTGCTACATTAAATAGGTATTTCTCTTGATGCATGGCAGGCGGTTTGAATGTGTTTTATCCTGTTCTCAAACAATGGCATAAGGAGCAATTACAGTTAGCATCTGGAAATACCGATCATGTATCTGACAGCAGAAGTGAGACCAGGCTGTAACCCTTGATGGGCCACCAACCCTCGCCCAACTGCTTCAGACTTAATAAGTAATTTTCACAACTCAAAATAATTTTAAGTTCTCACCCCATTTTACCACCTCTGACTAGGAGCACCGATGCTAACTTTCTTGTGATCGGCTGAGCAGGTGAGGAGGGACTATAGGCATCACCAGACACTATCCACACCAACACCAGACATATCCACACTGGCCTCTCCACAGCACAGCAGCTGGGCAAGGTCACCTGCCTGTCCCATAGGGCATCACTGCTGTCCCCCTCCACTCCACAGGTACCAAACACCTTCTCTAAACTAACACTCTGCCTTGATTGCCAGTTGTAACTTGTTCTGGGCTTTTTTTCCCCTCTCATCTCTCCCTGTTAATCCTTTTATTACCCCACGATAGTTAACTCTTACCTACAAGCCCTGCTTTCCCAAGGCGTATCAGAAAACATCACCGAGGCTTAGGAAAAAAAATACCACTTTCAGATTTGAAACGCCGGAGAATAAGAGTTTCTGCAAACCCATTTAAAGCAGTTGCGTGGCAGGGCATGTCATAATCCCGCCCCAGCAGCTCCTGAATCCCACCTCAGAAGTTCCTTGGATCTCAGGCAGCAGCGACTGCACAGGAGTAAAGCTCTTGGAGCTCAGCGAGGTGCGAGCTCAGAGATCGTCCGACCTCGGGTCAGCTACATCGGCCTCCACGCGTGGTAGCCCAGCGTGTAGCTGCACTTGTTACATACACTGGGGAAAAGGCCCGTCTGCTGCTGTGTGTTCCCTCCCAGTCATTCTTCTTACACTGAAGCTCTAATTTCCATTTAGTAATTCCGAAAAAGTTGTCAGGCTGGCTTGTGAAATAAATTAACAGTCCATCAACTGAGAATAACAGAAATTCTCCTACTTCAGAAGTCTCTGTGGTAGCAAAGGACGCACACACGGTTCTTCTGAACCAGTTTACCCATGTGTCCTCTACAAAATTGGTTTAAAACATGTCAAACTAGCAGGGAACTTGAAGCCATAGTAATTTCATCCAAAGGAAGCGTCACTGACCTTCTTGTATCATATACCAGAAACCTGTGTTCTATTCTGGACTGAACAAATCAGGATTTTATAAAAAGGAACAGTAGAATCTTGGTATGATCTTCAGGGTTACTCTGAGCAAGAAAGACAAAAGCTCGTATGCGAATCAGTGCTTAGTGCTGCAGAATTACTCCCACTAGGGACAGAAAAAAAACAACCCTATAACAAAATAGCTTGATTTGCCAATAAAAAGGGGGTCAAGACAGACTGCTTTTGACTTAGTAACTACTCCTTGTAATTTAGTGTACAGATCTTTACCTTCAGCTAAGCAAATTTCTTTCAAATCAGAACCATACTGATCACCTTTGAATGTTTTGATGCCACCTGCAACCCACACTTTGTGACCTTAACCTGCATGTGATTGAGACAAAACAGGTAAACAAGCCATTTTTATTATTGCCCGCCTCTTCTCAGCCAGGCTGCAAGTCTCTGTTGCGGGATGCCACACCTCCAACCACCTGCTGTAAGCACCCCCACAGCTCTGTTGCCAGCTTCTTGTTCCTCTGGGAACAGCCACCACATTCGGTGAGACTGCACCGCCCGTCTACAAAGAGTTAAGCCCCGTTTGCGGAGCAGTATCAGGTCTCCTTTTCTCCATAAAAGTAACAGGCTGAAATGAAACATAGTTATAAACCATGGGGTTTAAAGACTTTGTGCCCGAAGAGTCATTTCCATCCCAAAGCTCTCCGAGAAGCTTTGAGATAAGTATCACCTTCAGGGCACAACACTTTAACTCAAACAACTGTACCTATCAAGCACCAGGACATACCACCAAGACAGAAAACTGTTTCCAGCTGCTTGTATCAGGAGAACCACAAGTGCAACAGCTGCTTTAAAGCCTGCTGAAAGAGGATGCCACATTTAAACAGGCTCCTTCTTAGTAAAGACCAAAGTGAAATAAGGTAAGGTACTTCTAACTGCTGTTGAAGGACAACGCAGTCACCCAGAAGCTTGCTTCCTGCTCTCCACCACCTCACAGCAGCTCTTCAGCTGCATCACCCGCTCAGTGTACTGCTTTGAAAGAAATCTCTTTGTTTTTCTGTATCATCAAGTACATCATGCTGTCGTGCACGTGATGCCTGAAACGAAGACCAACAACTCATTCAGTATTACACATTCACCACCTGTAGGTTCAGATATCCTTATTTCCGCGCTCCAAAAAGTAACTTCAAGAAATCCCAAACGGTTACTGCTCCATGGCAACAGGAAAAGGAGCTGCACAACTACCCTACACAAAACTCTGGTGTTTCAAAGGACTTCCAAGCTAGAAATGTGATGGAAAAAAAAATAATTATTCACCTCTCTACCTCAGTTACTCCTTAACCTGTAAGATGTGGAACAAGTTTGTGACTTGAAATGAAACTCCAATGATCTTAATTATTCCACAATCCCACATCTCAGAACTTTTTAAACCATAAACAGGAAATATATTCTGGCAAGACACCTTCTATTGTTTAGCTAAATAAGTCACACATAACTATGGAGACACAGGTATCTAACATCCAGGAGACAATCCCACCACACAACAACCAAGTAGATAGAGTTCTCCTGCTGAGTTACAGTGACCTCTAACTGTCATTCAAGAAGTAATTATTGAAAGTATGTTACATTAACAGAAATAGAAGTTGTGACCAGGGATGGTGTGGACCCAAACATCATCTGCAGTAAAGATGGAACTTAAGCACTGCTGAAGAGCTGTCTGTTACAAGCACTATCGCAGGTAGTGTCAGAAGTCATTAAAATACCAACTGGAAACACCAGAGTCCATTTGAACAATTTATTAGTATCCTCTTTTTTTACAAGTTTTAGAAAAAGAATCCCAGGATTTTGCCTCCTGTGTGTTTTCGCCTAGCCTCCTCATGGTCCATGATGCCAGCTGAGGTTGTCAGTACAATGTACCTGTCAAGAAAGAACAAATGTTCAGTTTATCGCTTTGTTCTATGCTTGTGCTCACAGCACTAACTTCATGTCTGTGTCACAACAGTAAGATCTGTTTCTGTAAGAACGGGCCCAACAGAACTAAGACCAGGTTATCAGGCAATGGAAAAGGAAATCCTCTCAGGAGTACCGCTCTGCGGCACACAAAGGACATTTATAGGCTTCCGTTCTCCAAATATTTGCCTAAGTGTCAGCAAGAAGTTTTTTGTCACATCCCCACTGTAAAGTCAGTTCAGCTGCTGTAGCGGCAGCAACTCTATCTAGACACAGCCTGCGTCTATTTTAAGCAGACATTTTTCTTCAGAGCAGGTAGAGTTGCCATGGTGCCAGACAGCTCCTCACCTCGGAGCGCCTGTCTCTCAGTGTTTTGAACACTGTGCACTGATGCAGATGAGTATCTGGGTCTGGACTGACAACTGAAGCAGCCTTAGTCATCGCTAATGCCAACGCTTGGATTATCAGCATGCTTCAGGCACACAGCTTCGCATCTGAGAACACCTCTTGTCCCACCACTCTATAAATACTCTCAAAAACCTCCATAGAACACCACACACTAGTAACCTACATCAGTACAGGTAAAGCAAGTGGCTTATCACTGCAGCTTTAAGGACAGAAATGACAAGGAACTGCTCATCCTGCCTTTGACGGGACAGACTGGCTGAGCCTCTGAAGACTCTTCCAGCTCTGGTGCACTGATATTTATTACTGAGATTTATTACTTTTGACTCAGAGAATTTTGGGGAGGAAAAACATACTGCATAGTAAGATTTTCTGTGGTGTGCCAGTTTGTTTAACAGAGGCTCTTAGTCTCTCATCTCTTAATATCTAAGCAACTCATACACAATCAGGAAGTTAAATTTAAGTAGTACAACCTACTTCCAGTGACCTGGTAACTTACATGACTCCTCCCCATCTATAAATGGACATTAACAAAATCTAAAACACGTAAAAGAAAAAGTCCTATTTTCCCAGTAAACTGTAGACAGAAATGGTGAAACCAGGATTTACCAAAGCCAAACAAAAATAGGTCCTTGATTAGCAGTGCCCCTTCAAAACTGGTCCAAAAGAGCATTTATATGGAAGATTTTTAGACCACCAGATCGATGAGAGAGGAAAGGTGCCAGGCAAGTCACCTCAGGCAGTATAACAGCGTAATAACCCCACACACACATTTTTACATATCACACAGATTTAACTCTTCTCCTGACTTACCCAAACTGACGTGAAGGCAGTAGGTTGTTCTGCCACTTTTCCAAATCCTTCAGCTGAACATCAAATCTGGGACTGATCACACCACACTGTAAAACAGAATTCCATTTATAAACTGGATTAGCACATTTGCCATTCCAATTCACTAGATGAAGAAATTTAACAACTACAATTAAAATATTTTTGGCAGCAAAAGATTTGAGTACCAAGAAGCACGCTCCATTACCCGTAACAGGAAACAGGGCTTCCCGTCAGGTAAGCTGAGACTCACACACAGTCATTCAGTTGTTACTTCCTTAGCCTTCCCTCCTCCTCCTCACTTAAATACAGTGACTTATGCTGCTGCTGAACCTAAACTCACAAACTAATGGCTAGACCTAGGAGAGCACAACAGCGCACTATATACCACTGAAGATTAAGCATTCTATATCATCAAAAATCCTGCAATTACTTGGGGATGTTCTACTTCTAATCATCATACAGTTAGCAAAAAGTACCTGTAACCAGGGAAAAATTAACATGCATAAAGTTATCAAAGTTTTCAAGTAAATCCTATTCTGTACTGACCATGACCACCACTACCACCCCCAGTTACCTCACTGGCTCCAATTATCTCAATAAACGTCCAAGAGCAAAACAGAAGCGAACCTTCCTGCACTGATGGACGTTTTTCTGAACCAAACAACTATTCTCTTATTGCTCTATCAAGAGAAACATAATATCCAGGTGCACCCTGGAAGATCTGTTACGAAATCATCCCGGAAGAGTTCAAGGAACACTGTACTCAAACCTGACATTCAGTACTTTTACTACAGACACATAACACTCGTAATTTGGGTGGTGTCAGAATTCTCTGCCTACTACACTCAAGCAATTTTCAGCTGCAATATTTATTCATCATGGAGATACCCCCCAACATATTTTGACCAAGTAATTTCTTTATTTCTTTAGTAAAGAGCCACATGTCACTTAAATAGCTTAACTGGAAACAATGATGCACAGCAAGTCATCACAGAACCAGAAGACCTATATTTTGGACAAAACCATTTAACAATGCCCAAAACACACATGAATACTTCATATGACCCAGGAACTTGAAGATCACCAATTAACATAACATTCAGCTTTCCCTCAACTGCAAGCAAAGCCCATCCAGCTGCAGGAGAAAGGCTTGTCCTCTCAACATTTACAGGTATTAAACATAACTGGAAAGCAGCTCAGTTTCTACCTCTTAAGACAAGTCTTATAGATAGCTTAAGCGTCAAAGAAACTGAGACATCACTAGGTAGCCAGAAAGCCTTTAAAAAGAGAGAAACACGCAGCACCTGCAAGCAGACTTCCCAGAGAACATCTGACATACTCAGTTATAATGTAATTAATCGACCATACCATTATAAATCTATAAAAATTAACAAGCATTTGATAACCACTGATAATACCCACATTACTCTCATTTATATGGACTAAATAAATACCACCTTCTTTACAAACAATTATTTCAGAACTGGAGAAGAAAAATATAAATTTAAAAGTCTCATTTAAGCATCTTCCTAGACAATTGAATTCAGGAAGAGGAATCCTACCTTGTTGAGTCTGCCTGTGAGATTGACAACAATCTTCCCAGCTCTGTGATCATCAATTATCTCAAATTCACCAATGTAACCTACAGGAGATTAGCAAACAAACAAATCAAATACATGATACTTAGCTACATTAATACAACTCAATTAACTATGTCTTACAAAACCAGTTCAAGTTTACTTTTAGTCACAAAACACCTTAACACAACAGCAGCCACAGAAACCATGAATGAACACAGTGTGCTCTGGACTTACCATGCTTCATCATCACAGTTAAAAACCGGACGATTACTTTGGAGCACGGCCTAATGAGAACTTGGCGTTTCCCACGTTTTTCTGCATTGTTGATGCTTTTGAGAGCATCGGCCAGAACATTCATGCGCACCATGGTGCCTGCAGGGAAGAGGAGAGGCAGTTACATACACCAGCTTTTCAGCACAGAAACAGTGAGCAGCACACTGTTTTTAAGACTAATTTCAGACCTAAAGGATCAGACAGAAAATTACATTAAACCTTAAAAGGCGTTCTTAGGCTAAAAGGTAAATCAAATGGCATGCTCGGGTATGCTCAAACGGATTCACAACTATCATGACAAGTCAGGAAGTCCAACGCACTGATTTAAACTTGATTTTATCAACACACATAAACATTTAAAAAACACCACCTAGACAACATTTCAACAGCGTGACACCTTCCCCAGGTGAATCGTTTTGAACTTTAAAACCCTATTATGCAGTATTGGCCCTGTTCAAAAACTAGGTCATAGATAGTATTACATATAACAGATGCTGCTCAGATTGCTTATCTGCAAAAAACCGCAGGACGCAAGGGCAACGCTGCACTCTGGAAAGGAAACTGGGCATCAGCTCTCGCATTGCAGGGATAAGGACAAGAGCCCCCGAGTACCACAGGGTAGGTAGGACAAGGCTGGGTACCGCGGCCCCACTTACTAACAGAGCCAGCGCACTGCCGGACCCAGACAGGAAGGTCCCCTCACCTAGGCCACAGGACCACTCCCGAGCTGGCCACGTCCTGCGGCACACGAGAGTTTGTACCGCTAACCCAGGGACCCCCAACCGAGCAGGTCTGGCTAATTCCTGCCCACGGGGGGAGCGCAGCCAGCCCCCCTCGTCCTGAAGGCCGCCCCCTCGCCCAGGGCCCGGCCCGCCGCCCGCTCCCCGAGCCCTCCGCTACCTCCTCCCGGGCCGCGCCGCACGATCCTCACTCCCCGCAGTCCACAGAACTCCGCGGCCCGGCCCAGCCTAGCCTCCCACCGCACCGGCCCGGGCCTGGCCACCGCGCCAGCGCCCGCCCCCGGCTCCCGCCCCGCATGTCTGTGGAGAGCAGAGCCACAGGCAGGAGCGCGCTTCCCCCCACCCTACACTCCGGAGGCTCCAGAGAGCGCTAGAGGAAACGCCGGTGGCTCAAAACGGGCCGAGCCTATCGGGCGCAGCCTCAAGTCACCGGAAAGGCGGGCGGAGGCGAAGACAGGGCACGGATGGGGCCGGGAGGCGGCGGATGACGACCAGGACCCGCCGCACCCACCAACTCACCGGTGCAGCAAGATGGCGGAAAAGGAAGAGGCCGGGCGCCCGCGCGGGATTATGGGAGGGCCATGGGCGCGAGGTTGTTCGTCGCGCCTCGCGAAATCTCGCGAGACTAGGCGTCCCGGCCCTGGCCATCCCCATTGGTCGAGAGCTGCAGAACGCACTTCCGGAGCGACGCCCCGGCCGGGGTTCCTATAGCAATCGGGACGCTACGCAGCGCGAGGCCGTACAGCGAGGCGGGAGGGACAGAAAGGATGCGACGCCCGGCGGAGAAACAGCCAAAACCGGGGTTTGGCAGAGCACAGCGGAGGAATTCCTAATATTGTTTATTTTCACCGGAGTTTTAACGGGCCCACGCACGCTGGAGAAGAGCGCAGCCACTCCGCACCGCGAGGGAGCAGCGGTCTGAGGTGAGCGAGGCCGCACCACGCCGAGGAGCAGGGTTTGTACCCAACTTTTACTTAGAACAAGAGCGACTGCTGCAGCGCAGATGGGGTGTCGGTGTGGGGCAGAGGGGCCGCTCTGCGACACCGCCCCCATCACCACCTCCCTCTTCACACCCCACATTTCTTCTCGCCCCTGCCTGGGCAGGTGCTGCCGAGCATTTCCCACATCATAGCACTGAGATCACCCCGAGATCACACCACAGCGTCTCCCGCAGCTCAGACCCGTCCTGAGTTTTACCGACTGCGTCTGGTTTGTCCCCAACCT
>JAOXNO010000070.1:9521535-9618695 GCA_028565335.1 Limnodromus scolopaceus | reverse complement strand
ATGTCCGCGAAAAATCGGCAACAGAGGAGGAAGTGAATTCTAAGACCTACTGAGGAGGCAGAGCAGTTAGCATAGTGCAAATACTGAAAATAATACAAGTTCTCCTACTACTTACACCTGCTGTTAATTCATGTTATCTGAAAATTACTAGCCAAGCCCTCCACTCAAATGAACTGCTGCAAATCCACTCAATTAAATGAATTTTATGCCAATAGTGAGCTTGGCTCAAATCCTTTAATACTTAAATTCAGATTGAAAAAAAAAATGCTGTATTTAAAGTGTGTTTTGACTCTGAAAAGTGACTAAAATGGCATAAAGGATTTTCCAAAATTTATTGGTTTTCAGCAACTGTGTGTAATGAACTCAACAAGTTTACAAAATAAACTTTTTATACATAGCTACACAAATTTATATGGGTTGAGAACACTCGTGTGCATTTCTGCTGTAGCTATCAGCACCTGTAAGATCCTGGAGTTGTAACTGAATTGTGCCAGGTTTAGTTGCTCTAAGAAAAGGAAGTTGCCATTTCCTAAAGGTGTCCCACTTTAAAAAGGAAGCAAGAAGTCTTTTTGACAACCGACAGACCAGCAGGACACTGATCCAAGAAGATGCCATTTTTAGAGAGACTTTTCTGACCATAATCACACTTTGAGTGCAGAACTGATTGAAAAACAGAAGAACCTTGGCGGAAGATTGACTATGGATGCATTATTGAACAACCGTCTACAGAAGTAATACGGCAAAGGGAAATGACTTTGTGGAAATCTTTACAGATCTACTTGAACAAAAATTGGAGAGTCCTTCATTTCTTGGATTCTATGCATACCCCTGTGAACTGAAGCACTATAATTTACAAGTGTAAACTAAAAGTATTAGGAAAGTGAAGTAAAAAGCGTATCACTCTACCTCCACCAGAACATCACTTTATTGTTTATCTGTCATCAACAATGTAAAACTCTACTAGATACTCTATCCTGGTTTTTAAAAAGGTAAAGATTACATTGGATTAGCTACGTCGTACGAAAGAAACTACAGCAATCACAGTAGAATGAGATTGGAGGGACAATTTGAATTACAAAAAAGTGTACACTGCAAGCAGAGGGAAGTGCACATTAAATCAAATGCCTGTAGGATTCATTACTTTTAAATGCACAGTGACAATTTTGAGAAACTGTACATAATAGAATCACAAAAAAGACTTTAAAGTAACCAAAATTACATTTTGCATTTGACCATCCAACTCATAAGTAATCATTGAGGTTCTATATTTTCAGTGCTTTTGGAAAAATTGTTTACCAAACAAAATTTAAATTGTTAATTTGACTAAACTGTGAAGTAGAAGGATTGAAATAAAAGGTATATTGGAAGTACGCCTAACCTACAAGAATAAGCCAAGAGGGGTGTATGCAAGGAGAGGCTGGGAGGGAGGAGAGAAAGGAAAGAGGAAAGGGAGAAGAGAACAAAGGCTTTTTCTTCTATCTCAGAAGTTCTTCCAATGCAGCGTGTATCCGATGTACAGCTCTTTTCTTTCAGTCCATTTCTGAAGTTTACGTTTTGTAGCCTTTTTCCATACTAACTGGTCGACTCAACCAGCGCTGTTGCCACGCAACAAGAGTAACAAGAATCTGAATGCATCAAATCTTCCCTTGCTGTGATTTCTTCATGGCCCCATTTTTTCTGTTTTTCTTTGAACAGGGTTCGGTGTTTCCTGAATTGTTCACAGGGTCAGGTGGAATTGAGTTCCAAATCACTCTGCGGTTTGTAGCATCCCGATTTCTTTCTGCAGCTTAACCCCCAGACACGTTTGCAGTTCTTCCGCAGCAGAAAGACAAACCGTGTTGTTCAAGCGGTGGAGCTTTCACCCTTGACCGCGGGGGTTGCAGACCATTGTGTTTAGCGTATCCCTGAGTGCAGCTATCCTGCAGGATTCACTTCCCAGTGCACCGAGATTTCCTAGGTTTCCTCAGATTAAGCCCCAGTGTGCATCACCACCGACCGTGGTGCGGCTACGGATGCCTGAGGCCGAGTTGATTCTGGTGGGTGTCTGACCTCGCTGAACCAGACTGATCTGCTCTCGCCCTACTCATACCCAGGCAGTCCAACCTTCATACAGCTGAGCCAAGTTATCTAGATTAGTTGCTTCCTTAATCACAAAGTCAACCTATTGAAAAGGTCAAACAGGTAATTAAAAATAGGCTACATTTTTTAAAAGTGTTTAAGTGATCTTAAAATTTACTGTTGAACATCACCTGCAAGTGCAAAACTTCAGTGAAAAAATTCTACAGTAACTGTAAACTTGAATCTCACATAACTTTGTACAGTCCACATAAGAAATAGGTATCTGTACTGGAGGAGCAAAAAACACCCCAACCAAACCCCCCAAAACCCCAAGCACCATCTCATTCATAGCCCCTGTCTTGAAAACAGTCACCACATCCTCAAATTTACATGGACACCTGGGTCCCCTGACCGAGTTTCCCAGAGGCAGGAGCGTGGGTGTGTTACACCAGTAAACACAGACAAGGTCTGTGCCTTAGACAGCTGCATGGATCTCATGTTCTCCCTGGATACCAACAGCTGTGTAACAAGCACTAGCTTACTGGTACACAAAAGGCAATTTTGTCCAATTCATGAGCTTATATAAATCTACGATATAGAAAACAAAGGCATGTGATAAACAAAAAAAGAATGTAGCAACACAAGGCAGCAGCACACCATAATTTGCATTGGAATATAAATCACACAGCTGAAAAGGGACCTCCCGTTCACAACAGGATTTTACTCTTTCAGGCACACTTGAGCACACTTACACACATGCTGACTACCCAGATTTAATGCAAGGACCAGTATTGGAACTTTACCATTTTCAACTCACCTGTTCAGCAACAGACATTCTCCTGTTGGGATCCACATCTCGGCCCTCTAACTTGGCTTTGACCCGCTTCCACACGCTAACTGCATATGAATTCCTTTCCTGCACGGCTAAAGGCACAAAATAAAATTAATTCAATTTTACACTCCTGCACAGAAACCCACTGAGGTGTCTGGGGATTTCTTGTTGTTGTCAAGTGGTGGTTTTTCTGGTTGTTTTGTGGCTTTGTTTTTTAAGCCTTGTATTTACCTTTTCCCGTTTTAGGGTCCCTGGCTGTCTTTTTGGGACTACAGGCAACACTTTTGCCAGTTCCTGGGACTGTGCTTGGAGTAGTATCTGCTGACGTGGCAAGATTTTTCTGAATTAGCTTTCTTGCATTCTGCGACATCACCTCTGGCTGAGTTTTCTGCCCTGTATTGCTACGTACAGCTGCAAAGGAAGTTAAATATATTATTTTGAATGCTTCAACCGCTTTTATAGTTGCAAGAGAAAGCACAATGAAATGTGTATCAAATGCAGCTACCAGTACAAATGCATTTTAAACCGTATTTTAAACTTTGTACCAGTTCTTTCTTCAGTCTCTCTCTTCTAGTTTCTTTCACTTCATAAACAAGGTGGTTTTTTCCATCACAAAACATTTATTTACATTAAGCTAATTTTTATGGGGTCTCTTAACCTCCAATTTTATCATTTTGAATGATAGTTACAAAATATAATTCTTGTTCTTGACAGAAATCAGGAACCTGTGCTTAGTCGAAATACTGACAGTAGAATAATCCTTTAAATAGAAAAATCCATGCTTGTAAGAAACTTTGTTCATGTTTTTAACTGTAAAGTAATGAAAATTTTGCAAACATGAATGCATTTTGGGGGTTTCAGGATTAATTCCAAAGTCTCCATAAATTTTAATACTAATTTCAACAGAAATTACAGTTCAGTTGATATAAGTGACGACGCATCCCAGGTATTCTGGGCTTTGTGGAGTGAATCCAGATCTCAAAGGCAGAATTTAACAGACTTTTATAATCTTATAGAGATTGTCTGCATTTCAGTTTAATAAAAGATATGATCCCCTCTCTAAAACATTGGGAAGCAATATTAATGTTTGTACTTTTTCAAGTATTACCTGCAGCAAAGGTTGGCTGATATGTAGCAGCTGATGTCGGGCTTGAACATTCATTCGATGTATCCGTGACCAAAGGCGATGCAAAACCCACCAGATTATTGTAGACACTAGGAAATATAATGGAGTTGATAAATATTCATGCAACTACTTGACTTTTGAAAACTTTTAAGTCAGAATGCAGAAGTCTTTTTTTCAAAATCTAAAATAACCACCAAGGAGGTGCCCAAAGCTATGTTTCTGACATGTACAAGTAGATAAGCAAGAGTGCCTTCACCAGAGAGAAGGTGACTTTCTTACCTTTGGCTCTGTGTTTTTAGTTCTTTCAAGGTGGGAGTTATTTCCTGCAGCATTTCAACATGTTCCTGACTGCGGACTTGACCCATAACCTGAACTAATGTAAACAAAACTGTCTGAATATTATCTTGCCATGATTTATATTCGCCCAAGAACTGCCTAACACTATTCTCATAGGGAACGTCTTCACCATCTGCCAAAGCCGCTTCTTCATCCTGGAACAAAGATGTGCAAAAAAGTTAACTATGTCATACATTTTGGCTGAGAGAATAAAGCTGAGCATTTCTGAGCCTTTTCAGCCCCTCAGTTTGTCATCTGACTACAAATAACCATGACCTTCAGTAGTTACATTTCAAGAAAATAAATTTGAAAAGGATCAAATGTTTTACTGAATAAAAACCAGGAGGATATGAAAACACAAAGAAAAATCTTTCAACTGCCAAATGAGAGAAAAGGTTTAACTCAACCAGAGCCTGATTAGCCTAACTCTAGAAATAAAGCTTTATGAATTCTTTGAGGTGAAATGAATTTTATATCTTGAATTCCATATGCATGAACACATTTCACTGTTTGTACTTACTTTAAAAATCAGTGTTATTTTTCTTAAAACCATACTGACATGAGTTTGAGCAATAAACTTAATACAGCTTTAGGTGTACCTTTGCCATAGCTTTCAGTAGATGTTTGACATCTCCAAGTTGTCTGTTATGACCTGTGAGCACAGTTTTAATACTATCCACCAGGTTCTGAATCGTTTCACAAACTGTTTCTATTTGCTGTTCTCTTTCTGTTTGTACTGTTCTTTGTGTAGATATTTCCTGGGTCAACTGCTTGTGAGCTGAGTGAAGCCATTCAGAGCTGCCAATAGGATGTTCAAGACCAGTGCCCTAAAAATAACAGAAATATTTTGTATCTGGAGATAAAATTCAATTACTGTGTAGACACTACTCCAAAGTGTTTAGCAGGTGATGGAATTAACTCTGTAACCCACAACCCATTAGAAGGTGTACAAAGCATTGATTTAGAACACAAGACAAAATTGAGAACTCATGATTACAGTGATTCTGTAATGTTACATATTTTGCTTTGACCCTTACTTACCACCCTCTGAAGCAGGCGAAGCTCCAGTTCGGAGACTGAACTGTTGAACTGCGACGCGAATGAGCACATTTGTTGACAGCGTTTGAGAAGTTCAAATAATGCAGCATCAAGATTTAAGGCTTCTGCTGTTCTAGTACGTAAACTTTCAAAGTGAATGATATTACTGCAGAGGAAAGTGACCTGAAAATCAAAGCAAGAGTGAGAAAAGTTATTCCAATTAAACTGTCTATTATACAAACTGCATTTGTTCCCTATCTTTAGGAGGGAGAATTTTAAATACAGCAGTAAAGCTGTTACAGTAGCAGTATCATTTCAGGGTCATCCAACCCTGCAGAAATTCTCACAGAGGTTATTCATATTGCTTTCAAAGTGGGACTCCCAGAAGTATTTGGTTATCTACGTTTGCTATTTAGATGCTGGGGAGGAAGATTATCTACTACATAACTCTCAAGTAGGAAACAGTGAAGATACTTATGAAGTCAATAGTACTATCTTTATGCATAGTACCTGACTTGCTCTTTGACTTTCTTTCAGTACAAGGTTTCTTCTTTCAGCAATAGTGGCATCAAAATCTTGCAAGACTGGTGCCAGTGCAGGATTAGCACCTCCTGCCCATTTTAAACGCTGCTCAATACTTGCTTCAAGTGCTGCTAGTTTCTCCTGCATTGGGGAAGAAAAAAAAGTGTAGATAACTCAT
This sequence comes from Limnodromus scolopaceus, assembly GCA_028565335.1. Taxonomy (NCBI): domain Eukaryota; kingdom Metazoa; phylum Chordata; class Aves; order Charadriiformes; family Scolopacidae; genus Limnodromus; species Limnodromus scolopaceus. The sequence continues at coordinate 9,612,605 of JAOXNO010000070.1, read as the reverse complement.
ATTGATATATATCACCTTAAGCCTAACTTTAAAAAAAATTACAAATATATAACACACAGAGAGACATTCTTATACCCATATATATAGAAGAATGGGGTATTCGTGAGTGACAAATGTTAGTTTATACTGTTTAAAGGTTTATTTTCAGCACTCATCGCAACTGGATATGAGTGTTATGGAAATAAAGTCACCTGTCTAGATATTAACCCACCAGGAAAAAAAATACAAAAGTAAGTTCAAAGTAGTCACATTCCTAGACTAAAAGTTATATGAAATCATAGCAGTCCTGAATTATTTTACAAATAATCTTCAAAAAATTATTACAAACAGTTCCTCCACAACTAAAAAGGAAATTAAAGTTCAAGAAGCTAAGCAGTATTTATTTTAAAAATTAAACATTCTATACTACTGATACCCCAAAGTCTAAAAAGCTGAGCCAAGCCACAGAAACCTCAACACAGAATAATTGATTTTCCCAGATCTACAAAGGAAGCTTCTGACACTTCAGTAAAATGATAGTAAGGATGGTCTAAGTCAGACAAACTTAAAGAGTAGGAGCATGATCAGCCTTCAGAAGAAAAGTACTTTGCCATATTTGTATTTTTCCTCATGAAACAGATTTACTGATATTCCAGAGAATATTTTGTATGAGACAGCAAAAATCAACCAATGTAACAGTACATATGAGACAAACTGAAAAAGGTCAATGAAAATACCACTATATTTGTGCTTCAATAGCACAAGAGATAAAGCAGCGACTGTTAGTCACGTTCCCATATGCTGCTGAGTAACTCCCCCCAGAAGAGTAGTACCTGGACTGTTGCAATTGAACCTTCAATCTGACTGAGAGTATGAAGTTTCTTTTTCATGCTGGCTAAAATTGCAGAACGAGGTGGAGGAGTAACAGAAATAGCTTGTGGGCGACTGATGAGGACATCTTCGTGCTGCCACTTTAAGATAAAAAGGGGAACATTTGATTATCAATACTGCTCAGCACAAAATACTTCGCTTCCCAAGCAGCAATTCCAGCACTCTGCTACACTTCTTAAGTAAGAGCACTTTAAAAGGGCTAAGTGTCAGAAGATGATACCAGCACACTTATAAGTTCTAAATCCTTAAAGCACATTAAATTTAACAAGTAAACTATGTTTTACTGGCTTAAATATTTATACCATTAAATCAGTCATTAACTTACTGGAAGTGATTTACGCACATTTCCTTGATCTAAAGGAAAACCCATCAATATTCAGAAACAATTCACTTGTGATGCACTAAAACAAAGACAATTTTGCTTACCAGTCTATGAAATGGTTTAGTAACTGACATGGAGAAGGCCTTTACCCTTAACCTACAAATCACTCCAAAATGAAGATCAATGATACTACAACACAATTGGGCACCAGCAACTGGGCACCAGTTCAAGATCCACAATGACATTTATCTAAAGCCTCAGGAGACCATTTTCAGGATTGATACTGCTGCTATTTATATTTTTCCATGAGGCAAACAGCTGAACAAGGAGACAGTTAATGCATTAAAACTTGGAGGGAAAGGTAGAAGGTGACATTCTGCAATGCATACTCTGTTTTAAGAAGTCTCCTCCCTTAATGTCATAGCCTGTTTAAAAAAAAGGGGGAAAACAGGACAACATGGCTCGTAAGAAAGCCAATGAACAGTGAATGATTTCTTTTCTAATTAATGATTTAATGGTTATTTAAAAAAATGTGTATTCACTTGAAAAATGAATTTACACATTGCCACTTTTGCATCTTACAAGGCAGCTAATCTGTAAAAGAAGCAAGCTGTAATGCTTTTTTCCCCTTATACATTTACAGAACTTAAAACCCAAATCAAGGTTTTTGATTGACTACTTAAGTCCATTTAAAAATACTGTTAAGCTCATTCAACACAATATAAAGTTCTTCTTGTGCTTAGAGGCGGTAACTGAAGCTCACTTTCCACAGACAAAAGATGGAAAGAATTAACACACGGTGTGGTCTTACCTGGAACATGGCAATATGCAGCTGCACTCGCTGAAGACTGGTCTTGCAAGATGAGATGCTGGTTTCAAGTCTGCGCACTAGATCATGCTTTTTCCACGCTGTGTCGTAAGAACTAGCTAATACTGTTGCCCTGTTCATGACCAACTGCGAGAACTTGCCGATTTGGATGTTGTGCTCCACAGCTTTCTTGCACAGGTCATCCACGGAAACTTTGCTTTCTGCTCCAAAGTCTTTAGCCTCTACCTGAGCAATGATATCAACACCCAAAGCACTGATGAAACTGCACAAAGTCAGTCCCAAAGCTTGATTTGGAAGGCCAATTAAAAGCTGTCTCACAAAGTCAGCTGTAAAAGCCTTGATTGGTTTGGCCATTTGGTCTTCACTAAAACAAGAGTTTCTGTACAGGGCTTTCACATTGACGATCTGAACAGGTCCATTTACTGCATTCTGGTCCTCAAGTGAACTGATTCCTTTCAAAGGAAAAAAAATAACATTTTTGCTATAAATAAAACATTTGATGCACCTAGAAAAATATTATAAACACAGTAAGATTACAGGAATTAATTTTTAACTTCTGCATACTTGCCATATATGAAAGGTAAGTTACAGTTAAAGTGACCATCATTTTACATTCTTCTCAAAAAGACATATGATGAGAAGTAGACAAAGTGATACTGAGTATTTGATAATATTTTTTTACCTGACAATGTTTTAGAAAAGGTACCACAGAGCCTGAAAAATTCTTTAATTGTTTGCAGTCTCTTCAGAAAGAAAATTTCCTCTAGAACTTGCCGATTATTGTCATCGTCAAAGAAGTTAACTTGGGTGCTGCGGGCCTCCCTAATTATGTCAATCTTACGCCAAGCAACAGGTATTTCCATCTTGTTTAGCTGAGCAACACAAGTGAAAAAAATTAGTTTTGTTTTTATAAAACGTTCACGTTCCTGACTCAAAGAGCACTCTGAAAAGAACAAATCCATACCTTTTCAATCAATAAACCAAATGCAGTTTCCACTTGAGCAAACATTCCATCAAAGGCTACCAAAAGCATCTGACCAGCTGACATTTTGGGAGTCTCATCAACTGAACCATTTCTTGGCTGAATCAGCTCACCATACTGAGCATGAAGTACTCTTTAAAAAAAAAAAAAAACACAACATGTTTTTGCTTAGTCTACAGGAAATAAATAGTTTTTTCTTAAACATTGATCCCACAGCTAGCGCAGATTGGAATTAAGTTTTACTTGAACAATGTGGTATTTTTGCAGGTTTTTCCTACTCCCCCCTCCCCTGCCCTGCTTACTACACAAATCCTAACGCTTGTCTCATATGAACAGGTAGGGGTACCATGTAAGATGGGATTGTATTAAAGGACCAACTACAAAGCTAACTTACAATACAGGTAGAGGATACGGCTTGTACTTCCTATGAGCATGGTAAAAAAGTTATGAATGATAAGTGATGTATACATCACTTTTCCTTCCTTGAAAACCAACTACTGCTTTTATAACATATACATATATAATTGACTGAATGGAGCATGGGGTAAAACGGTGGAGCATGAGGTCTCGGGTTGTGGCTGAGATGGTTTTAAAAGCTTGGTATTATCCTGTCTCCCTCCCTTATGTCACTTTTGACCCTCGACTAACATGCTGAGCAGGCTTCCCAATGGGTAAACCAGGAGGAAAAATAACCTAAGAGAAAAGTAAATTGTTTTGAACTGGTACAGCAGCCTTCACCGAACCACTGATAGAGTCACCATAATTGGTTGAAGGGAAGCAGCAAGATCACTACTTCTACTCAGCAGGAAGCTTTTAAATTGGCTCAGTCATCTACCAAGCACTTCCCCAGAAAGGTACTGTCCCACAGTAAAAGATGCACAAGCCTTTTTGTTTGGTTGCAGTTTTGTTTGTGTTTTGTGTTTTTAATCAAGTCACTGATTCATTATGCAAAAGTTGCTCATCAGACCTGCTGACGAGGAGTGCCATGGGTACAAAGTCTCCCATTCACAGTTCCTCCCACAAACTAATGGACTAGTTCCTACTTTTAGCATCCCTTAACTTCAAACAAAATCACAATTATGTACTTTGGAAAAAGTTGACTACCAGAAGTCAACTTTAAGCAGCTGTAAATTGCCATAGCTCTGTATTTCTGTGTATGCATGCGGATAAATGCACAAACATACAGAGAGGAAACATGCGCACTTTAGACACTGCACTCTGCTTAAGGGTATACTTGGGCAAGAAAAGCCTGTATATCAAACAGTATCATTTATACAAACTATTGTTCTCCAGTCTTCATTGTCTCATCTCTGAACTAAAAAACAACCTGGCGATTTACCTTGCAACATCAATGTAATGAGTATGTGTTTCCTCCTCTAGTCCCATAGCCGCATTTCGTAAGTAGGCTTGAAGAGATTCAACCAATGTTTGCAAAGGGACTCCATCAGTTGTTTGTTCAATAAGATTATCTAACTCATGGAGCATACTTTCTAAAGTATACTCTCCTTTCATTAAGCACCTGAGCGCTTCAGGAAAAATGATCTGTCGGAAATTTGAGTTCAATTCCTGTTGGGAAGCAAGTATGAAGACGTAAGAAACTTTCCCCTCTCAAAAAGTATTATATGCAACATCTTTCTCATTTTAGCACTACACCAGCCTGCTGTAGACATTATCTAAAAGATAACGTGATGGTGGTCAGCCAAGGGTCAAAATTTACTTTTTTTTTTGTTAAATAAATCAGGAATACATTAAACCCTGTACAAACCCAAAGGTTTGACATTTGCACAATGTGGCAACAACGACCTCAATAGCATCAGCAGCAACAGCTTACATAGCAATTCTCAGCAGAGGATCAGTGGCATAGAAATGATACTTTGCAAATCAATTTCATCAAATTATGTAGCTTTTCTTTTCCATTATGTAACTATGAGTGAGTTAAATTATTTACTGAACGTATGATTTCCTAAACTGATTGGACTAAGCCAGGACAAAGAATCAAAAACTCGCCAGTGATTATTTTGTTGGAGGCCTACTCATGCCACAGGAATCAATGCAGGTAAAAAACCAGTACCTTAAGCGGCATAAAGCCATTTTCCTCAAGCAAAATGCATCAGAGGGCTAAAGGCAGCTACAGAAAGAACCAATGTGCTCTGTCTCCAAAATGAGACAAGACACACCAAAAAGATTAGTTATCTTGGCTGCTCAGTCAGCTACACATTTTACCTAAGAGCTCACAGGGAGGACAACGATGTGTGGGTGACAGATCTCAGCTGCAATGCAATTAAATTGCATGAAATAAATTGTATGAAACTAATTAATTGCATGAAATTTTCTGAAACACTTCTGAAGTGTTAATACTTTGGAAAGCGGAGAAACAAAGCGATGAAAATCTTGATGTGCTTACACAGGTTGCTAGGGGAATATTTTTCAAACACAATACAGTGGAAGCAAAAGCCAAGGTTTATAAACCCCTACATCTTCAGCAGGTATTTTACTCAAGCTGCCACTAAGGTTTTTCTGTTTGTTTTATCAAAGTGAGAGGATTTTTACTAAGAAATTATACGTGCATTTTTCTCCTTCCCACTCTTGGAGTTAGGTGTCTGTAAAACAGGTTTTCATAATTTTTTTCAAACTACTTGTTTCCAGGTGAAAATAAGTAAGGCTTGGCAGGAGCAGATAGCACAGATTAAATGGTTTGGAAGTTGTTCTGGACTGTCAGCAACAAAATAAAAGAATGAGCAAGACACGGAGCTGGTGTGTCTATAAATCCAGTACGAACTTTTCTCATGGTTACTTGAGAGTAGTTTTTACTATTTGTCATGAATAGATCAAAATGGTTTCTTTCAACCAATAATAATGTAAACGGCAGAGGCAAATGCCTGTTCAGCTCAGCCAAATAGAGCAGCCAAGATCAAAGTACAACAAAACAAAAAAATCTCAGCAGCATCATAAGCAAACTTTCAGCTGTTTGAGGAAGAAGCTCTTAAGAATGGATTAGCTAAAGCTTTAGAAGGTTGGGGATGAGGAAAAAAGAAGTAACATAAATGTAAATATCACCTGAAGCGAGATATACACTCCATTAGCTAAGTGAACAGCTTCTGATGCTTCAATTGGGTTAGGAATATCTAAGTCCTGGGGTACAAGATGACACTGCTTCAGCAGCTGCACAAGGCACGTAACATTCCCACTCATGCTGCAAAGCTCTTCCAAGAACCAGGCTCCATCTCTTGAAGTCAAATCAACCAGCTGCTCTCCAGCACTAGATGCTGCACCTTCCATCATCAGATTTCGCCTAGACAAATTATGACACTCAGTTAGACAGCCTGCCTGCTATTGCATTCTCCACATAATTATGTCACTTGAATATTCCTTTTATGTGGCCTCAAACATGAACGCATCCAAAAAAATTTCACAAGAGGCAACTTACCTCGTCAGCGTACAAAGAGCAGAGATGATAACGCTTGCCAAGCTCAGCGAGCCCTCCTCTCCATTTTCATGAAGGAAAACTTTTATGCAACGCTCAATTTCTTTGAGCTGCTCTTCACAAACAGGTACAGTAACCGCCTCCTGTTTCAACCGCTCCACCTGCCTGATAAGTCTGTTATTTATATCTGCTGCATAGCGCTGTAGAGTCATTTCTGTAGCCGTTATGAACTGACACATACTTGGAGGTGGTTGAGGAGCATATTGCATTTCATACCTGTAAAGCAAAAGGACAGTGACAAAATCCTCCATTCTCAAGCTCTAGCAAATTGCATTCTCCTCTGTGGGTAGGAAGAATACACCGCATCTGAACAGTTCCCACATCACCTACTCCAAATACTACAACAGTTGATGACTACCCTAATGACGCTTTCATAAAGTCCTAGAATGCACCATATCTCAGAACTATTTCCAAGGACAGAAGACAATCAGTAGTCCTTGAGGTAAAGAATTAATAGAATATAAGAAATTGGAAGGAAACCAGTTTCAGCGTAAATGCTTGACTATATTATAGATCTTATAAGCCAAGCAGTAATAGTGCTGAAATGGCCTAACTTTCGAAATAAAAAAGAAAAAAAAAGGTTGAAAATGCTTCAATAAAAAAAAAAAAACCACCTTTAGTTGACTTAAATGATTTTTAAATACTAGAAGTTTCTAAACCCCCTAAACATCACTACCATAAAGCCACAAACATGGTTGTTCTTTTGTTCATTACAGGGCAAGTTACTTGGCTTTCTTTTTGCAGTACACAGATTAAACCCTGCAACAGTATTTTAAAAGTAGGTTTTAATCTTTTTTTTGAAACTTCTGGAATTGCAACTTGTCTTGTTTCATAATTAGATTGGTCCTCACAAAAGAACTCATTTTAATTAGAAAATTAGAGTCCTGAAGGAGGTTGGAAATTAAGTTCTTCAAAGAGTTTTAGTCTGTCAACTTACTTCCTAAAGATATCCTGACAACGTTCTATTGTCATGTTACAGATGAGTTCTTCCATCCAGGTTTTCCATTGCTCGATTCGGTGCTTCTGAAACACAGCTTTTGGATATTGAAGAGCTACTGTTGCGTAGTTGTGCAATTGTTCCAGACAACCACGTAGAACAGATCTTCTCTGCTGGAGAAGAGCACTGACTTCTCCCTCCAGTTGTTCACACTGACTGATCAAATGCGCCTGGCCCGCATTTTGCAGAAATGCAGTTGCTGGTACATAACTTGGAGGACCTTTTAAGAAAGATGGTTACAAATTAAGCTTTACTCCTCTCTGAAGAACACACATTTTATAGCACACAAATACTGAGCATTAACATCTTTTCAAATATATTCTTTTCCTTGTGAATAAAGAGGCAGGGAGAATTCATATTGAGAATTCTGAGCACAAAGTAAGAGAATAATTTCGTGCCCAGCCAGGATAAAACAGACAAGTTCCTTCACACAGCTTGGCACCAAAACCTCGAAGGCCTCTAAATCACCCTTTGAAGAACACCCTTTCTTTTCATTTACTATATACAGGTCCTTGCCTTTAAGTTAAAGGATACTTATAATACCTCCTGATACTAAACTTTAACTATATTAAATATTAATTATTTTCAACCTGTTGAAAACCCCCACAAATACTTTTTTATACCTAGATCCATTTGCGTGCTAATTTCTTGAAGAAGACTTGCAAGTTGTGTTGCCTCTAAATTACTGAAAGCAGTTTGGTAATGTGTTATCCACTGCTCAAACTCATTCAGCTTCACCTGGATCGCTTCCTGGACAGCTCTTTGTTGGGACTGCAGCTGGGTGTGCTCGGAATACCTGTATTATTGAAGCCACAGACATAAGTACTACAAGAACAACAATACTTAATTATATTGAATAGAAAACTATATTTAACAACTACCTTGTTGACCAGAAAATTAACATATTCTCACCAATTGCAGAAAACCTTAACAATGTTTTGTTAATAATTAACTCTGTTTTCCTACAACATAATGAATGCATGTGCATATTCATGCAATTCTGAAATCCTTGATAAATTTCAAATAACCTTGAGAAATAAGTTAAAGAATTAGAAACTTAGATGAAATTTTTGTGCTATTTATCAACAGTTGTATTATGTAGATTAATTCGATGGGACACAACATTGAGCAAATTCTGTCCCTTGCCTTGTGGCTCAAATGTGGAACATGGACGAGCACATTATATTGATGGACTATAAAGTTTAGGACAAATACAATTATTCAGTAGGAAAATGGTTTCAGTAGTTCTTCTGTACAAGGAGTGACTTGCTTACTGCAAGAACAGCTTTTACCCAGCTATTAATCTCTCTCAAATACACAATTTTAACATTTAATTCATAAGTACGTTACTAAACCACCAAATATATATACAGATCTGTGTGATTCCTGACAGAATTCCCAGCTCCTCTGTACCTGTGCTGAAGCGTATGGGAGGGATGATCCACTCCTTCTGCACCTTCCAGAAATTCTGTCTCCTCCAGTAGTTTTCCTTGCAATTTTTCTACATCTGTCAACTGCTCTTGCAGATTCAGATACTCTTCTAAACTACTGTCCAATTTTGGCAGCACAGCAAGCATTTCATCTCTGTTCTTAAACCAGTTAACCTGGAACCAAGACACAGACATTACAGAACTGGACTAAATTCAATCACATAAGAAAAAGTAGTATGTGGCAACACTTAACCCATCATTGATGTTGTTCGTCTAGGACTACCTCCCGCGCTACAAGTGGTAAAGCATAACAAATATTCTTTATTTAGGCTGCTCTCTAAAACTCTATTTTAACTACTCTAGCACAGATTCAGGCAAAACATTATAATAGTTTAGAACTAAGCACACAGAAAATGAAAAACAAACACTTGCAAGTTCCATATGAGCACTCCCTCCGCACAAATTCAATTTACCTCAAAGTTTGTGAACTATTTCTAATAAACAATCACCTCTTCCACTACCCCCAAAATGCAAATAAATGAAGTGAAAGCATAGGACCTACTCTGGTTATAAAACAGAAAATTACTATAGTAAACTCACCTTTATCTCAGCCACTCTTGAAGAAAAGAGACTACGTGTTATATCTCTTTCCATTTCTCTTTTGCTCTGTTTGTTCTCAGCCTGCTGCCCACCACCACCATAGACAGCCCCAGCAAATCCTGCTTCACCTCCCGCTGTCCAGTCCACCAGCGGATCATAAACAAAAGCTTCAAGCAACGTAAGCAAAGTCTCTCTCCCACGCCGCATGATGTGAAGGACCTGCATCATATTTTAAACAGACTCACTCTGATCTTGCAGAATAGTGGAATTTAAAATGCAAAACACTGTATCAAGAGCAGAACGCTTAGAAATTCTAAGACAATATTTGATAAATGATAGCCCTCAGTTTTCTGCTAGTTGCTAACTTACCTGTTCACAGGAAAGCCTGAAAACCCCTTCTACTCCTGTCACTCCAAGTGCTGTTTCAATATTGTGCGTCATCCGGAACGGAACCTTCTCTGGTACCCTAAGGCTTTTCCCTTTAAGATAAAAATTTAAGTTGTTTCTTTTAATTGCCAAGAAGGGAAACCTTTTATTTGAATAACATATAGCATTTTTTAAATTACCTTTTTCAAAGCAAACATTATAATCTATGTGGACAACTTCTCCTGTAGTCATATCTATAAGAACATTATCCAGATGTCTGTCTCCAAGACCAATGATGTAGCCAACCATGGACATAACTGCAGTGGATCTTGCATACGACTTTAAAGAGAGTTTCAGGAAAAAATTATTTGTGGGAATCCTCTGCCAACACATTGGACTGACTACCATCTTAAAACATTATTTTAAGAGTAAGACAAATCAAAACCAACTTATCCAAGCTGCATTCTATTTGTTGTCTGACAATATCTTACAAGAGTTTTCATGTCTTAGATTGATAATTATAGTTTAATAGTGTAGTTATCAGGTGTATACCCTGTTTTTTATTCCAGGTGGTACAACCGCATCATTTCCTGCCAAATACTAACATTTCCTGTTACGTGAAACTTCAGCAGTTCTAGCTCATCTAACTCAGGAGTATCATTGCTTGGACACGCCCCAGGCATTTGTTGCCCCTCATCCCATTAAAAACACAACCTTTCAAAGAGAAAATGTATTTGTTGTAACTCACCTGTGTAACTCTCCACCATTCATCTGGTGTAGTACATGACGACCAGAGCTCTTTAGCTAGGAGATTCGGGGGAGTCGCTTCCATCAGTTCTTCTAGAACAGCCCTCATGACATTCAAGGGCCAGTCACGACGTGACACATCAAGACTAAGCCCGACTGCCTTTAAAGCGGGTCCAATTTTACTGTAGTAAAGTTCACTGGGTCTAGGCACTATTCCAGGATTCTGAGGAGTCTGGTAAGAATCCTGAGCCTAGAAGAGGTAAAAATGCTAGTTTTCATACTGCAACTCTCATTACCACAGAAAAGCATCCCAATCCCAAAGTTTTGGTGAGAATAATATAAAAAACTCCTTTACTGAGCATAACTTTTACAGTTCAGAGAGTTTTTTAAAATTCAATGGTTAAGAAAACCTAAAGAAACTGAAAACACATTGCTTTAGCCTAACTCTACTCTCCTCAAAGTCAAATAAAAAAAACCAACTGTATTTAAAATTAAATGACAATGAGAGAATGAGATGTGGAACTAAATTTTAACCAAGGTTAAACTTGTTCAAAAAGGTTATTTGTTCAAAATCAGTTCTACTTGAAGTATCATGCCAGAACAGTATATTTATGTTACATACCGTAATATTTATAAATATATATATGCAATTTCATCTGGTGAAATCCTACGAAATATGAATACACAGAACTATTCTGCATGATTATGAACCAAACACAACCCTTTTAAGACTACGTTATTTAGAATAAGAAAGCAAATGATTCCCTCCTGAATTGTCCTAGCTGGCATAAAACATAGAAGTTACCTTTTGTGCTTGTAAAGCTGCTTCTCGCTGTTGCCACCGTTTGTAAAGCCCAAACAAAGGTGTAGCTCCATCCACCCACTGGATCAAGCCTGACCTTGTTCCCAGAGGTGTCACAGAGTAGTGTCTTGCATGGAACCGCGGTGTCTCTTGACGGTTAATGGTAGCAAACATTGTGTTCACAATTGATAAGAACTGCATGATTCTTTCATCTAGATGCAAGTCTTCCAAACCTGCGATACAGTCATTTTGTTAAAAATTTAGTTTCTAGAATAAAAAAATAATTATTCTCTTAATGCCCAAAACTTAGCATTTTTTGAAATACTACTTCATTTCAGACTATGCATAGCTTTATAAATTATACAGATTAAGGATGAGATGTTCAGACTAAACCTAAGTGTTTACATAGCATTTACCTACTAGAATCACCAGTTTGTGACAGGTCTATCTGTGGGCAGTACACACAACAGTTACTAACATAATGGATAGGTCTCTCCCTTTCAGGGAAGGCATGAAGTCCCAAAAGTTCACTTCTGGGCGCTACCTTAATCTTCTGGGTGCATCCAGCTAATCCTATCAATATGCAAAGCAGAGAACTGTTTCTCATCCTCTCCCCTTATAAAGAAGGGATCTGAACCACCCCTGATGCACAGCTCCACAAAGCAAAAATCCTCAAAAATATATGGTGAGGTGGGGAGGAGAGTGAGAAGATGCTCCAAATAACGCTTTCAACTTACCATGCAGGCAGAGAGAGCAAAAGTTCAGCCATACATCTTTCCAACGTCAATATAGTCTGATTTATAAAAAGAGACACTAACATGCACAAGAAAACCTCTATTTCTTACCTTTGAAAAGGTAGGGATAGTTCTTCCCATCTGAACCCAGGAAAAGCAGCTTTTTAGGTTTGGTTTTGGTAGGCAGAATTGTGATGGTGCTGCCCACACTGTGAATTGTGACTGTGTCTCTGGTAGATACTTCTCCAGGAAGTGCTATTTCAGTGTTCATCATGGCAGCCAACCAAGGACTGATTTCTTCAAGCCGTAAAAGGTAACTAGCCCGTTTTTGTGCTCTCTGCTGCAAACTTAGCATAACCTATTCCAAAGAAATGTTTTGGTTTAGGCTGAGGTTCACCTTAACAGCTAGCATTAAAAACCAAAACAATCAACCGCCCCCTCCCAAAAACCACTAACACCAAAACAGACTTAATGGTAGTCATCTTCCAGAAGGCAGGGAGATTTTTCTTAAACTACCTTTCATACTTGTCACCCTACTAGTCCATTTACAGTTTAGGATGAAGATGACAAAATGTAAAAAACATCCTTTATGCAGGAAATACACCCTGCCTGGTGATAAGCACCGAAGTCACAACAAATCAAACTTCTCAGGAGGTTTGCTCCTGCATTTATAAATATTTGAGCTGTGGTCAAAAGCAGTAGCATTCAGCAAACTCCTGTTTATGCGTCTGCATGCTTGCTTGCTCTGCAAAACAGAAGGGAAACTAAAAAAAAAGTCTATTTGTGCATCTATGTTCAGTCTATTAGTCTATTAGACAGTCTACGTTCTGCCTATTAAGACTGTTCAAAACCACCAGGTTGGCTCCAAGTGAATATATATTTTGTTTCTCCTTATACCTATAAATAACTAATAAGACAAGATCACATAATTGAAAAACAAGAGTATATTTGGGAACAATTGATCATTTGAAGTTTGTTGCACAGCCTGAGGACTATGTTTAGATAACCAGAGTACCAACTTGTTAGAATTTAAATCCACTAAACTCAAATAGTATAGAGTTTCAGAAAGACAGTATTTTAAAAAGTTACAGCCCTCTGCCCCCAGAACTGACAGAATCTCAGCAGAAAATTTGAAAAAAGTAATTTCATTGGGTAGAAATGCAGTAATGCAGACAGTAAGACTTGTTACAGAGGCAACAATTAGTTTGCTTTAGTGTTTAGCATGTCAGTGGTGACTGCAGAGAACACAATGTTTCAGGCTGCCATTTTGATATGGCAAGAGAGTACTAAGGATAGGGTCAAGCACATGGTGCAGCAAGTGTCAGGAGTCTCTACATTGTACTCTTAGTCTGTGTATATAATACCTCTTTAAATGGGAGCCAGCTGCTTCCAGGTTTAGCAGGATTCAAAGGATTCTTAAGTTTCTCTAGTGCGTTTTCAATTGCATCTCCATAGTTATCCTGAAACCATTTCTCATGGGGAGTTTCTGCAGGAGCTGCAGTGATGCTCCGTACATGTTCCAAAGCAAATACAATGGGCTTCATTAGAGCTGTGTGCTTTTCACGCATGATTGCTATCTTCTCCTCTCTATTGAAAAAAGAAAAGTTTCCTCTTGAATCCATAAGACCAAGTTATTTCATAAGCAGAGCATTAAAATCAGGCTGCAAATTCTCAAAATTTCTAAGAATCCACAAAAATTTTCACATCTCTAAAATGATGTCTTCAAGGATGATCATATTAAAAGAAACAGTATTTCATTCCACACCAAATGCATGTTCCATAATTATTTTTTTTTTTTTAACTGAAACATTTGAACTGGGCTCTTCACTGCTGGAAACCCTGAGGAGAAGCTCAGAGAGCTCAACTAAGCAATTATTTCCTTTAAAAGAGTTCCTAACTACTACTTCCTGAGGGTGCAACACACTATAAAGAAGGGAAAGCGTGCTATTTAGATGATGCTGTTCCACGTAAGCCATGACTTCAGAATTCAAGAGGAGTTCTTCAGTTTAGCCAGTGAATGGCTTTTGTCTTCCACTAATCCATTCACAAGAGAACCCAGGTGAGAGAAAAAAACAGATTTGCTCAACAGTGAAAACCAGAAGCAGATACAGAATTTTTTGAGTAAACAGAATATCTTGATTTACAGCAAACTCCAAATAGATTACGCTCTTCAGCGTGCTTATCCTCATTTCAGCTGACTTGTAAGGAGTATCTTGGAACGAAGAACTATACGATCTCATAATCCACAATTTAATATGCATTGGGTTCTAACACATTATTACTAAGGGAATCCCAACATGAATTCACAGACAGACTGTTGTTTCTCATTTGCTTAGAGGACTAGCTGTAATGTCAAAATGTTCCTGAAATAAGGTCACTGGCTTACAAAGCAGCCACTAGGATAGTACAAATTCAGGAGCAACAACACTACTGATAGGTTTGACTGTATGCTTCCCCAGGAACAAACATTTGTTACAATTACCACTTGAATTATTCAACAGACATACTTCCGTAAAGTGTTGTTGTTTTGGACCCTCTTGACTTCATCTTCCAGTTGTTGAATCCTTCTGAGGACATACATGTGCTGTTGCAGTAGAACTCCCAACCAAAGTTCATCCCAAAGAACTGTAACTCTGCGCAGCTCAGCCACTAGCATCTGAACCTGCATAAAATAAATTGATTCACTTACTTTTAAGAGTAATAGTATTAAGACTTACTCTTGGAGATGAACGACTTGAAAAAAGGTGGCAGCCTAACAGCAAAGATGCACTAAACTTTCAGTTAGACCTACCCCCAAGATATACAAATTACACATTTTGTAGTTCAAATAAGAGCACAAGTAACATGTTTGGATTATTTACCTGCAATACCATTGTTGGATTTGCCGCAGAGAGTTTCTCCACAATTTTGCTGTAGCAATCTTGCATCATTGCTTGATCTTCATTTAATCCAACTTTTGTGTCATCTTTACTACTTTCTTGAGAAGTTGAGGGGCTCCCTCCATCACATTCACCACCCAACAGTTCTTCTCCTTGAATATTACCTAACAAAGTAGGGATGGCAGAAGGCAGCTTGTTCCCTAAATTAAAAACAGATGTTAAAATATTATTTACACTGTTCTGGCCTTGAAAGATACATCACTCAATACTACACTTAGCATCAGGTCCCCATATTACATTAAGTACTGGCCAAGTATACAATGATAAAAATAAAAAAACCCTGACCTATTTGTCAAACTGGTAAATCAAATGAAAGGTATCAGTGAGGTCCCATACTAAAAATGTTCTTAAGATAGAAAGTATCAGAGTTACTGAAAAAAAACCCCAAACTCCTCAGTATCCTTTTGTCCAGTATATAAAATATATTAGCTAAAGCGTGTTTGAACATTTACTTTTTCCTCCATACCTGAAGTCTGGGATTCACTGCTAAGTGAAATGGTACCCACTATTGCAGGATATAGTATGAGATGAGGAGAATCTTGAGCCACTCGACACAGTAAGTTGCAAATACTCTGACGAACGTACACTTCTGGGTGATTCAGGCGGGAGAAAAGCTGAGGAATAATACCTTCATAAACAGGAAAGAAAATGTGCCAATTCATTTCCATACACTTCAAACAATGCAGAATTCTATTTTATTTTTAAAAGCAGGCTGGTTTTGCATTAGGAGAATGCAAATATATAGTTTCCCAATAAAAACTTCTCATTTTAAATAACTGTCTGTCACAGTACAGGCAATAGCTTATTTTCTTCTGCTATTCAAATACAGATAACATCAGAAGCAATATATAAATCCTTTAGTCAAGCACTGGGAATTGAGTTTTGCACATTGTATCTGTTACATAATTTTTAAAAAATAAAGAGAGTTGCATTAATAGTTCTTGAAGTTAGTATAACTGGATGTTTCAAAAGAAAGTACAATTTTGCAATTGTTGGCCTCCTCTTCTGCTGCCTTCCACACTTTAACTCAGTAACCTTTTGTGGGAAAGTCCTGAGCAACCAGAACCTGTACTGTAGTGACAAACAACTACTTCCAAGACATCTTTCTCTGAATACTGTAGCTCAAACTGTAGCTAGGATAAAAACCCACCTCATCTTTTTAAGGTAGTAATGTACTACTTCAAAAACTACATCTCCTTTCAATGTCTTAGGGCAGGGGAAAGACGGGGTACATGTACTTACCTCTCCAAGGAGCAGTAGGTGTAGTTTCTAGCCCATGCTCTAGATACTGTCTGAGTTCTCCAGCATGTTTCACAAGCAACCGTAAGAGCCTTAGGGTTGCCATCACAATAACATCATCAGTGCTTTGCTCAGAAGTATTTCTTAGGTGTAGCCTGGGATCTTCTTCATCAAGTGGAACCTTAAAAGTAAGAAATACTCCTCTAAGTACAAAGGTCATACTATAATTTAGAAAAGATTGTAACTGGATTTCCTCATCAGCACAAACACTAACCTGACCAGCATTGAGTTTGAGGAAAGTAAAATATGCACTGCAGGAGAGTTTATAGAGACTGAAAATTCTGTCTACAACTTTCCTCCACACTTTGATTAACCCTTCTGTTGCATTTTCATCAAGATCCGAAAGCCAGGGACAACTTGTTAATAACTGACGCCATATAACATCCACCATATCATCTTCTTCATTGTCTTCATTTTCAGTGATTTGTAGAGTCATATCTTCATCCTAAATGCAAATGAAGGACAATAGATTTGATTAAGTCCTCTAACTGTTTCTATAAACAGTATTAGTTCCTAATCCAGTTTTTGTCTAGACAATTCATGAAGTTGCATTACTTGCTCATATTACTATAGGCCACAGAACAGGAATGTTACTGCTTCGCAACACATGGTTTCCTGGAGAACTCTTGTATTATCTGAATGTTAACTTCAAAACATTTACAAGACTTAATATGAATCAGAAGTAGAGGAAAAGCAAGTTTCATGCTGAAGTTGAACGTTTTTTAAAGCAAGCAAATTTACACTTACTTGAATCCCAGCTGGACGACACACAGCCTGCCCAAGAATCCCATAGATTTTCTCCCTATCTTCCTCTGCAATGTTGTCTGGAAGCAAGTTCTGAACTTCAGATTTCTCCCGGGGCAGCAGACGAACACCTTCTCCCTGACTGTAACATTTAATGATTATTTATTGATCCCCAATACATTAGTATTTGTAGAATTACTGAACCCACCAACACTGTATTTATAAAACTTCTTGAAGGAAGAAATCTTCACCCTTTAACTCGGAACTAAACTCACTTCTTTTTGGAGAGCACAAGAAATCAAGAGAATATTCACACTTTTCCGCTCACATGCAACTTCTGACCACAAAGAAGAATTATCACAAATGCAAAGCTAGAGTTCATCTTAAGAAAGAAAACTAGTTTTGCCATATCAATTGAAACGTTAGGATGAATTTACCTGGCATTATCAACTACTTTCCGGCCCCATCTATAAGCCCAACTAGCCAGGGCTGCCCAAGACTTGGCTACTTCAGGTGCCTGTACAGAAGACAAGTGATACAGCTGTCCCAAGATGAAGTCAGGTTCTCCAACTCCAATATTTACTGTGATGGGAGAAAGAGAGCAGCATGTGTTATCATGTTAAACCTACTTGCAATTTCCTCAACATACAAAATAACAGCAAAATATGAGAAAAATATGAAAGAAATCATAATACCGATATTAAGGTGTTTGGATTTTTGTGTATAGTAACCTATTGCACAAACACACTGTTTACCTTTGTATTAGTAAAATAAATATGCAAGTGATGGAGCACTTAAGACTTTATCAATATAACTGGTGCTATCCTTTAGTGGAATCATCAGTAACTAATTTAACAAAAATGAGTAAGAACACCACTTCTACCTGTAGATTCACTTTCAATCCTAGGATATTCTTCTTCCAGTGTATTAACAGCTGGGAGATCAATCAAATTATATATGTTTTTAGACAAGGTAGACAGACCAGTGTGATTCTGCTGTTGTCGAGCTCTGTACACTTGTTTCAACTGTCCTGAAATCTCTTTCCATTCTGCTTGAATCCATTTAGCCAGAGTGAGAATAGATTTAGCAACTGCATATTCCGCCTTGGCAGATTTGCAAAAGGATATGGCACAAGAACTCAGCATTTCCATGGCATGCGTTGACTGACCTGTGTATTATGAAAAGCATGTCTTCAGTAGAGTGTTAATTTTAATCAAAACACTCCTGAAATTCAGCATATTCAGATACAGCTTGTAACAAAATATTTTTCAAAGAGAATTTTTTTTGTAAACTTAAAAACGACATGGAAGAAAAGACTTGTGAAAATGCATTCAGACTGAGACAACAGTTAATAGGATGAAATCAATTCCTAATGATACTGTTCTATTACGATTTCTTTAAGGTCAGGGGAATTAGCCTGGTTATAAGGACAAGCCACCCAAGGATCTACAACATAATGAGCAAATACTCACCTGCAGTGTACAACAATTTTGTTTTCTCAATATCAAGTTCAGGACCCCATTTTTCATCTATCTGACCAGGTGCAGACAATTTTTTAAAGTGCTGGACTAAGTCTTGTGCAGTGGTGGTTTTTCCCAGCTGAACTTCGCTGCACTGGGCGAGCAGTCGTGTAGCTAGGGCAATATTTCCTCGCTTCCGTGCAAATTTCGCTGCTGTTAAGCCCAGCTCCATTAGGTGGCTTTTAATTGGGACTGTTGGTTCTGAAGAAGAAAGTAGAACATTCTAAACAAAATTTTTAAACAAACAATAATTGCATCTGGGGTACACAGATAATTTCTACCCAATGTATTCTGTACATGGCTATCCACAAAAAATTGCTCAGCTTTTTCCTATTTCCTAGCACCTCCTTCAGAAATTTAGATTACTTCATTTTTGCCTTGAATATTTATATACGTCATCTGAAGTAAATATCTGAAATATATCCCTAGATTATCTGCTGGGCAAAATAGTAATTTTTTTCACTACAAGAATTCTTCTTAACTAAGAAATCTACTTATGCTCAATACAACTTCTTTTTCTCCCATTAGGTCTTCTCATAGTGCACATTTAAATGGCTTTCATAACTGTTTTTAAAGATCCATTATTGATAGCGTTGAAGTGTTCAGAAGCAAAAGTATTTAAAGTACAAAGAGATGAGCAAATAAACTGCCATTAGAAGACCGAGTATAGAACTGCTAAGCATTTCAGAATAATTTTTTTCTTTTTGACACTGTCTACATTACAGTAGTAATTGAGACCCCTAGTTGTACAGCAAGACACCTAAATAACCAAAATCTGGCTTTTAAGAAGTAATGTGTCTAAATAATAGAAAAAGACACAGCCGCTGCTTTCAGCAGAAGATTTAAGTTCAAATACTGCATTTACCTTTCATAGCACTAAAATGAGAGCTTATATACCTTTAAGTTTTTCCATCAATTGATTCTGGTACACTGTGTACCTCAGTGCATGCATCCACGGCCTTACATCATGCTGTTTGCATGACCTCAAAGCATCATTGAAGAGAGGTATGAGACAGTCCTGAAAGAGACACAGAAGTTGCATAGTTGTCATCAGAGACATCTTCACTGAAACATACTTTCATTTATCAAAACCGAAGACCTTTTTAGTGAAGAGTAAATATTCTTATTTGTGTAGTAGCCACTCTTTATTGCTAACACAAATATGTTTTATGCAACTCTAGAAAGACGTGCTGATTTTGAGAGAACAACACTAGGAATAACTCAAAATCAAGCAGAATTCTTTTCTGAACAACAGGATTAGGAATCGTAACTAGATCATTCATGCTGGATGAAGTCTGACATTGAGTTTTTAATTGCTGAACTGATTGGGTTTTGATAAATATTTTAAAAATACTTTTAAACTAAGATACACATGGGTGTTGTAGGAGTAAGTATTACAATGTAGAAATATATCAACACTTCTCTAAAAAGCAACTACCAATGAAACTTTAAAAATACTAGAAGTAATTGAAAGAAATGGTAGATTAATAACTATAGAAAGAAGCCCAACTGAGATGTAAATTTAAAAAAAACTTAGGGAAGACAAGGTAGAAAGCTAAATGAGGTCTTTTTACAGCATGATTAGCAATGGTCAAAACAGTTAATGTATGTTCTATATTCAATACTTCATGACACGACATGGAGAAAGACATTACACCAACTTAGGTTTTAAACACACAGACATACCTCTGATGTCAGCCTGTTGGATACAGTGTTTTCCAAAGCAGAAGAACAATACAACTGAAGAGTGCTCAACACTGGTAAAGACTGAGACACAGTGAGCGTGGAAAGTCTTAAAGGTCCCATCGCAATTCGAGATGTTTGTTTTAAGTACTTAATAACATTTCTGAAATAAAAGAATCAGAACAGTCATTTTTGTTAAAGAGTAATACCAAAATTACTGAAGAAAAAATAAATTCAACATCTTCAAAGAGATAAGAAAACCTTTCAATATCACGTACAAATTATAGTATCATACTTTATTATTAAACTGACAAGAAGCAGTAATTTATCAGCTCAGAGAACTACATAATCTCCAAATTAAACATCATCTTATTTTTCTTCAGTAAGCTTATAACTTACAACAGCTAAAACTGATAGCCAACTACCATAGATGCTGAAGTAAAAAGCAGAGTATGCTTTTCAGAAAGTTATGGTTAACAAACTAGAACAGCTTTTCACAGTATATTACATTCATTCATTCATAGCACGTTTCAACTTACTCAGAGATTGACTGCCACTTTTGCTCCTGTTCTATGTGGTTTACAGCTGTTGCCAGACATACTGAACTTCTCAAAAGCTGTACTTCAACTGCTTTTTGAAGTTCTCTTGGATCGGGACTTAGCATATTAGGAAGGAGCTTCTTCATGTCTGCATGGAGATTAAACAATTGAAACCAACTAGAATTGCCAAATTTTATCAAGTGGAACTATCTGAACATTTTTGAGAGCAAGGAAGTTTGGAAAAAAGCCCTTTTTTACTATACATATATGTGTATATATTCATATTAGAAATTGATGATAGATTACTTATAAACAAACACATTAACTCCAGAAAAGACACTTGTATCAGCATTTAGAATGGTCACTGCCAATCATTTTGAAGCTCGAATCATAAAGGTTACGGTCAGTCCACCGAACACAGCAAACTGCATTCAGAGGTTTCAGCCTGTAATTTAGAGACACGTGAAGGAATATTTACTTTCATATTTGAAGTAATGTTAACTTATGCATTTATACCTATTTTTTCTTTGGATCCCCCTGCAAGTAGGTTGATATTTTCTCCTGGTAATAATTCTAGTTGTTCAGTGCATTCAGTAAGTTGTCCAGACTCAAAGCTGCTCAAAGATCTGCAATTCAATGTTTATAGTTTTATTTTCACATTTCTGACTGCATTCCAGTTGTTAAATAACTTATACAGTAAAAAAGACTCAAGCCTAATCTAAAATGCTTTTATTTTCATGTCAAGAAGTTTCAGCCAAAAGGATTTTTACAATGTTTACCTCAATAGAACAGGGATGGAAAGTAATCAAGTTGTCAAATGAATCAGAAAGGTCCCTTAAACCTTGAAGGGCTATTTCAATGTCACAAATATTTTTTCATGAACCAGACAAATATCAAGAGTTAGGAAATAAATGCACAAACTACAATTCTAAATTCCATTTAAAAAAAACAGAATAAGCCAAGATCACCTCCTTAATATACTTTTTACATTAGATTAATGAATTAAAATATTCTTAAGAACTGTACCAGAAAGGCATTTTATTTTTTATCATTATTTAACTTGTGCAAAAGGATGCCTCTTCTGCCAACAGCAGTGGAATAAATTTGGTATCTTTTGCTTTCAGAGAAAAGATGTTTTTCTTGAGTACTAAGAAACCTCAGGAATCAGAAAGCCACAGTAACTATTTAGAACAGTATTACCTCTTTACTTATCTGAATGGCTAGTAAATATGGCCAAGTTTTCGCCCTCCAAGAACACAACTTCCTTCTGATCACACCTTTATTTCAATGACATTCAGTTTCTAAATTCCATAAAAACTTCAGTATTTCAGTTCTAAGATACTGAATTCTAAAGTACTGTTGAACAAGTTAACTGTATCCTTACTTTATGTAGTTAAAGTCTGCTTTCAGGTTGATTGAGGTATTACTATTGCTTTTCTTCAAGTCGTGGACCATATTTTGCCATTCCTGAACAGCAGACCAGTCAGCAATGGAAATGTAACATTCACATGCTTTGTTACCCAAATAGTTTATAACTTCAGGTGAAGAGTCACTTGGCTTAGTCAAAACAGTTTTTCTAGTTTCTCCTGTGAAATGAAAAAAGAATATATATACTTAAATATATATATTTATGCTTATATATTTTTAAATAACCATTCTATTATTCAAATATTTTTTGTCAAGAAAACTCAACTTAAAATCAAATAGTTGCACATTTACAGTATTATTCTTCCACTTGCACTTTTTTTTTTGAAAAAAGAACCTTTTCAAAGGAGGTGTTGGAAAAATTTAGCCCATATCTGTAAAGAAGTATCAAAACAGGAAAACAGAAGAACTAAATTAGGAACAAAGAAGGTCCCTTTTCAAAGATGAAACAGAATACTGAAACAAAGTCTTAGTAGTTAAAAAACTGAGTAACTAGTGCATTTATGATACAATTATGTCATAAGTACTAAGCATTAAGTTATGATGATCTAAAATAATTTAGAATTACATTAGTAAATTACAAAATATTTTACCTATTGTTTTTAGTTTCATTCAGCTAGACCTCAGTACTGCAAATCCTTACATCTATACATAATATTGGCTTCAATGGCATTAAGTGGTTCGGTTTAACCACAGACAAATAGGTTTTCAGACTTAAAAACGAGACACTACCATTACCCACAGCTATATCATTGTGTGTTCTTATTTTACATACAAACAGTTACAAGATTGTATTTCTCTTAAAAAGAAACCAATAAATACTGACCATTCAAGGAATGCTTTGGGCTGGCATTATTCACACTGTTTGAATTGGCCAACTTCAGAACAGTTTTGTCAAAGCCTGTTATGCAGCAATCCACCCCCGTCATGGAGCACAAGTGCTCCTGGTATTCCGCAGTTGCTTTTTCAAACCTTAAATAGTTTAATAACTTAGTCAGCATTTTACCAAAAGAGAAAACTGGTTCTGTAAATAGACTATAAACATTTATTTACCACAATACTCAAAAAGTCCATGTGTCACCTTCAGCAAAAGAAAGGAATTAACATAGAATACAAGTTTACTGGCTGAATTTCCAGGTTACAGCATAGTATAAAAGCTTTTCCATTTAGGTTCTAATGCTAGCTTCAAACCAAGTACAGATTGAAGGCGATGAATGAGTTTCATATTTGACTGTCTCACTTTTTACCTGAATGAGTAAAGCCGAATAGTGATTAACTATGTATCATTTAATAGAGGACTGTAAAACTAGTTCCAGGGCAACAATTCACACCTTAAACTTGACATTCCTGAGAAACGTCTCAGGTATTACAAAGCTGCAAATTATTTTAAGTAATCCTATGAAAATTGGAATTTTTTTTTTGTTTGGGGTTTTTTACATGTAAGGTAAATAATGAAAGTTGTCCCTTTTTCATTTCATACAGATTAAAGGATGCATTACTTTAAGGAGATGCCAAAATGAAGGCATACCCTATCTGCAGCCAAAGACTCTACTTCCATAGACAAGAAGTCACTTTTTCAAAGCTGAATTAAGACTGCAAAACACCTCTCTTGATTCCCTTTCTTGACAAACTGTGACAGATAATCAGGTAATACCACTGGTCAGAAACTTAATTACAAAATATTTAAATTAATAGTATTTTACAATGGAAAACGAAATACAATACGAAAATAGTACTGCTGTGTACAAAAAACTAACAAAAACCAGCTTAGGAACACCAATTATATTTAAGTCCTAGTAATTTAGTTGAAACTAAAAGTTAAAAATATATATCGAAAAATGCTGGATGCATTAGGTATCTCTAAAAGACACAATGACTTTAACTGACATGGAAATTAGATCAGTAGCCTTGATTCATGCCACAATTTAAAAGATTCAGAGGTAGATCCAGGCATATGAAGGAAAAAAAAAACTGCCCCAAGTTTGTAACATCCAGCTGAGAAAACTTACCGCCCTTCTGCTTGTTGAGCTACAGAATTGATCCAGGCAAGACTCTTTCCAACTACAGCAGAAGACCAGACAGCAATACCCTGAATAGCTTCAGGACAGTGAAGCTCACACAGTGCTTCTACCAGCATCATAATTGTCACTTCCAATTCATTTCCCTAAAACAAAACCAAAAACTTTATTTAACAAATCTCATGTAAAGTTAAGAGCTATATACATGGTTAAACACTTGGAAATGGTAAAGCAGCATTTCATTACATGCATCTACAAGTGAGGTACTCTGCATATCCATCCATTACACTGCTTTTGGAAAAGCGGTGGAGCTGAGGGAAGAGTGTAAGCTGTGAATTCACAGCCTGAATGCCAATAGTTAGCCATCCCTAGGTGACGGTCTATACCTATATAACAATCCGTAAGCAGGAAGCAATAAATATCTATCAAACCTGCTTTGTTAAAATATTTAAACAAATCAAGTCATGTACTGAAGAAACTATTCAAACTTTTTAAAAAGCTTAATCATTTTATATCCACTCATCCCACTCCTACACTTACCTGCTAGTTACTTATAGAGGAAGGACATCCTCACGGTACATCCCCCTCCTGCTCATACCCACAGGTAAGCAACGACACTACACTACCACAAGCTCGGGAAGGCCTCACACTAATACAAGAGAAGTGTCATAAGGTTTAAGTAGAACCTTCCACTATAGCATTCATTTATACACAGTATTTGACCACACGTATACAGTACATCCTAATCTCCAACCTACAGTATCACTTAACTACAAAAGTCTGTAAATACAGAAGTATCAGTTTAAAACGTAGCTTTAAATAACACAATCTTTACAGACCACTGATTGCCTTAGCTTAATTCTTTCAGAATATCATGGGAATGTTTTTGCAATAGTCTACAGAGCTTGAAAAGGGAGTACCTGAGAGATACTATTATTAGTTTTCATTTCTGTGAGTAAATCAAAACCATGCCTGACTGTCACCGCAGGCTGGCCAGCCAGCAATCCAACTCTCATGATGGAAAGTCTAATCCTTGTTAGCCAGTCTTGGCATGTCTGACGATTAGTATAGAAGAATGTCCTGATAACCTTTAAAGACAGAAAAGGTAAGTTATAAAATACCATTCTTCTTTATGAATCAAAATAGTTACATTAAGTACTTAATATTTATAACAAAGCCAAGACAGGTTTCTTTTCTCCAGTTGAGTTTTCAATTGAGAGATTAAGAAACAGGCAAAATTCCGCATCTTGAATATTATTAAAACAGATGGTCTGAAATCATGCATAGCACGCAACTGGCCAGGCATACTGGCAAGCTAAAAATCTGGAAATGAACTGACTATAAATTATATACTATTGTCATGTCAATGTCTAGCAATTAAACAGCTTATTTCAACAGTGAAGAATGTTTTGCAGTTAGTACTAAACAAAGGGACATGTTGTTTATAAATAATTATTATGTTCCTCAAAAAGCAATTTAAAGCCTCAAATATTTAATTTATAATATAATATATATATAATATATATAATATAATAAAATATAATAATTTATAACAGGACTGCTGACAATCTACAAATACGTGACTGCTACAAATTAGAGGTACTACAGACTTGCTTGATTTGTACCACTATACAAGCTGGTACTGCAGAAACAAATCCTGTTTTCACGTGTTCTCTAGAAATAAGCCAAAGTCAAAACCAGATTAATTAAGAGTCTCAAACTTTGTTTGATAAGTTCTTCTGAAGTTCCACGGTTAAGATCTGAATAACCCTGAGAACACTCTTCATTCAATACATTTCAAGTCACATCAGCACTGTAAGACAGGCAAACCTTGGGTGGAGAGGTGAGGGCATTGGCACATCCTTCATAAGCATTGTACATCAATTTTTCCAAGTTCTCCAGATACTGTAGAAGGAGAACGAGCCTAAGCTGGTTGCTACTGTGTCCTTCATCATTGTCTGCAGTAGTCCACTGGCTAACATCTTGGTCAGGGTTTAACGTATGGGCCGCAAGACTTCTAATAATACCTACACATTTTACCAAAACATGGAAGAAGAAAGTTACCAGACAGTATTTTATTTAGATGTGTCAAGGGATAACAATGCTAAAGCAAAATCACTCAGAAGTTAACACTAATTATGCAAACGCTCTTCTGCCATTTCACTTTTTGTCATGTCAGACAAAAACAAGCTAAAAATCTATAGTCACTGAAAAATAAAGACATTGTGCTTCTTGCCTTGGACATGAAGTTCTTTGCTGCACAATCTCTTACAAAAAAAATCCCATGAAAATAAATTATATTCTTTACATTACCTTCAATTGTTTGAAATGTATCTTGGGCTCTACCCAGAGGAGTTCTCAACTTCGAAAGAACAGTGAACTGAGCTGCTTCCCAGACAGCCCACTGCCAAAGGACTGCATCAGTCTTCAACAGATTACGAGGGATTGTTGGTTGATCTCTCTTATCTAGCCTTTGACAGCTATAGAACAATCTTTCCAACCAATTATCCTTCCTGAAAGAAAGTATCAGTATATTGACATAAGTTGAAGAGAGAAATTCATACTGCACACACTTCAGCTACCTATTACTCTCAAACAAGTCTCTCATAGGATTATTTCCAAACAGCAATGTACATACGCAAATAGGTGTGTATTTGAAGTTATTAAATGCTTAAGAGAAGTGTACAAAAAGACTGAAGGTAAAGATGATAATTACAAATTTTAAACTAGATCTAATATGGAATTGTTCACTATCAATTCAATATCCATGAATTTCAGTTTTAAAAGAAGTTCTTACCCAGTTCGGTGAGAGTTTCCATACAAAATAAAACTAATGACATCAGAGAAATCCTGCGGGTGGAATGTATTACTTGGAGCTTTGCTCATATGACTTCTTATAGCCAAAGAAATTTCTTGTATTTCTGTGTGGGTACGGTTACTGCAGGAAGAGGGGAGGGGAAAAAACAAAACAAAACAAAAAACCAACCCATGCTATAATGTACTTGAATAAATCAAAAAATATTGTGCAAAAAAGTTGTGTGTGTGTGTGTATATATATATATATGCAATGACTGGAAATGAGTATACTCTTTGGTATAAGACAAAGTGCTTTAAGAGTGCAGGTCTTGGAGACAAATGGCAAGGCATAATACTGCTGTAGATCTGGATAACATGGACTTTACAAGTATGCATTTTTGCTGCAAGAAATGCTGCACAGTTTATCAAATTTGTTAACTACTTTGTGTACTACCTATTGTTGTTAAGCCTGTAACAGTAGAAGATACAGAAAGACTGTCATGCTTTTTGATTTTAAATTAAGAAAATACAATGACATTTGGCTGACATTATTTTTCAGGTATATTTCTTCGAAGAAAGAAACCAAACCATTCTCTGTATTAGTTAATTTGAACAACTTACCTCAACACAACATCTAGTGGAATTGACTTCAAAAGTTTCCCAAAAGCTTGTCTTACACGAGCACTGCTATGTACTAGTTGAACACGACACACATCAACACACCTGGTATGGCCGAAAAGGAGAAAAGGTCATAACACTTCCATTAACTGCATCATTCAAATATACAAAATTCTATGCAAGTACCTTTGTAAAAGGTCATCTGGCAGAGAGGAAGACAGGGCATGGAGGCTACTACATGCTTGAAGACAAATATTGACATCTTCCAGAAGTGCTGAATTAAAGAGTAGAAAAAAAAAGTTATCCTTACTAGAATTAGATAAATTACACATTATTCTGGTTCTGGCAGAACATCTAAAGACATTTTTACAGGATAGCTGGTAGAAGGAGACAGGCTTTAAGCCATACTTCTGTCTTGATTTAGTGACTGGTTTTACTATAATAAATAAACGCTTAGTAACAAAAAGTCACTTGTGTTACATGTTACCTATGGGCCTTTTCTGATGGCTGACAGATTAATCCTTTGACACCATAGATTTCAATAAGAACAAACTACAGTAAAGTTAGTAACTCCTGGCCTTGAGAAGTTACTGCTCTTCCTAGAAGTATGGTATGAAAAGTATTTGTTCCCATATTTCTATTTCCAGGTTATTTTGAAATCAAAAAAAAAAAAAAAATACATCACATTATGGAATGGTTCCGCTGCTTTTGATAAAACAAAACACAATCTTGCAAGATTTGGCACACCACTCGTATTTTTGGTATACCAATTTCACAATCACAAATATTTTTTTCAGAAAACAATTATTTGCATAAGTAATGACTAGTTTGAGAAAAATTACAGCAGGAAAGCATAAATTTTTACACAATACAAAATGGAAGCATCCTTAAAAGTAAAGCAAATAAGTACAGTTACAGCTATCAATGGTATACGAGGTCACTTATGTACTTATTAACTGTCTTTTACATGGCATAATTAAGTAAAAATATGCGATATCTTACTGTTTGCTAGAAGTCCTTTACAAAACTTATGAAAAGATGGGAGTGAAAATAATGGTGCATATGTTTCAGATTTTTTCATCAGAACAGCCACTTCCAAAGCCCATGTCATCAGTAGTTTCCTTCAAAAACCAAAAGTATGTCACTCCATACAGTTACATAAAGCTTATCTTTCAACATAACAAACTACTTCATGTTACAAATGAGTATTGTAGCATAACTCGTATTTTTGAAACAAAACTGTTTCTAACAAGAATATCCCTAGCTTTCACAGCATTTTGGTAATACTGGTGTATACCTATTGTAAAAGGATAGTTTCTATGAGCAAAATCTGCTTTTCAGTAAAGTTTGATAGCTCTGCTTTTACTGTATACATCTTCTGATGGTTTCAATGTTTCTAGTTTTCATACATAAAAATGAGC
Source organism: Limnodromus scolopaceus (assembly GCA_028565335.1). Taxonomy (NCBI): domain Eukaryota; kingdom Metazoa; phylum Chordata; class Aves; order Charadriiformes; family Scolopacidae; genus Limnodromus; species Limnodromus scolopaceus. Next base: position 9,583,440 of record JAOXNO010000070.1, on the reverse strand, counting down.
TATTTGTTCAATAGGTATTTCATTATTAATGTCTCATAAAAGCCACACACTTGACAGGTTAAATTTACCCCAAGTTTTACAGATCAAAGTTATCCTCATTTCTGAATTAAGCCATTCTAATGAGAATAAATAAATAAATAAAATCTATCTCCTGATTAATAAGAAAATGTTAGTTACCTGGTATCTTGGGTAAGGTTATCCTTCTTAAGCAGTAGCCCCAAAAGGTTTAGTATGATTGAGAAATGTTTTTTTGTTGCTGTGGTTACAGTACTTATAACTGCTCCGTCAAACAGAGAGGGAGAGGAGGAACTGAGGCTACTGGATATGAAATGGTCATGCCTGAAAAGGCAGGGAAAAAACATAAAATATAAAACCACCCCAAGATTAGGGATACTTCCTTAAAGTATACAAGAGAGGACAAAACCAGCAACAAAACAACCAACCCCAAAAACCAAAACCAAACCAAAAAAACCACAAACAAACCCAACCAAAAAACCCAGCAGCAAAAGTTAACATACACCCACGCAGTAAACACTTTATATCAAAACCCAAGTATTTTGCTCCCTGGTCTAAAAGAAAAAAGCTGCAATTTTACATCAGTCCACGCAGCCCAGGAACCTGGTTTCAACTGTGGCTGGTATCAAATGCTTAGTGAAAAATCACAAAAAGCAAGAAACATACAAAGTAGCAGTTAAACTAGTATATTCCCTTAGTTTGACAACATTTTGTAGTAATAAGGTCCAAAATGTGTTTAAATCTATTGTTTACATTTCATTACCTCTCCTAGATCTCACAGTAAGCAAAACAGTAAATAATCTTTCCTTATTTACTTTCAGTAGAGTTCTCCCTCAGTTATCTCTACTCAAACACAAGACTTCTAATCTGTCTTTGAATAAAATGCCAAATTTTAAGCCAGGATATGCTTTCTTGGCTGAGATACAGACTCCCTGCAATTAATGAAAGTAAAAACTGATTAGGGAAGTTTGGGCAAAAGCTTAATTGTAACAGCCTATTTAAATTCATCCCTCCAACACTATAGTCTATTCAGGTCAGTCTATCCTAATGCTCTTAAAATACTGATGAATTAGTATTCTTCATACCTGGAACAGTGTGAATATAAGGTATAGAGTACTGCATACTGGACAGCAGGAAAATGAACTGCTATGTCACCATGAACAATCATCAGATTTTTACTCAGTAGTGCAAACACAGTCGGTGAAAGAGCCCACATCTATAAAACAATTGCAACATAAGCCAAGAAACATAATAAATAGCATCTATTTTTAAGTGTATTTTCCATACCATTAATTATTGTGTTTTGCTTCTTCCCGAGGGAAACAATTTAACTCTATTAATTTTCTGACCTTAATTGTAACTATTTTAAACAACCTGTTAAAAGCAGTTTATGTTTTTATTTGGAAAGATCTGGAACAAGTGTTTTCACACAGCTGATGCACTGTAAGAGGACACACTAAAGCTGCTTTTACCAGTCTTGATTTTCAAAAAGAATTACTATGACAATCTTAGAATCAATCCATGAATAACTCTGATAAGACACTCTTCCCTAGAAACTGCTTTTCATTATGCACCAACTAGATACAATCCACCCATTCTGTTTCCATAGTTTTAATAAGGGAAGTTTTTCTATAACATAAGTTGGGAAACAAATATGATAATTTTAATTATACATATGTGCACTACTGGTGAAATACATTATAGTGTATTTTAAGTAAAAAAGAGTTTTTACACTTAATTGCACAAACTTTATCTGTAGAGTTTCACTCACCCCAATTAATGAGTTTTTAGCATTTCCAATAGTACTTAGAGCACTGAGGTCGAATATAACAACAAACTTTGCATTATCCACATTTAATATATGCTTCTTGAAAGAGTCATGCTGGATTTCAGAACAGGCCTCAGGAAGATGTAAACTATACAGAAGACTATTTAGAGCACAGGTCATTTCTCCTAGAATCAACCTGTAAGCAGTCTCCAAAACAGGAATGTTCTTCAGGCTCAATACGGCTTGGTATACAGCAAGGGCTGCTGCAACAACCTTGAGAACATAAAATAATTACAGTAATTGATTAGCATGAGATCATAAAATACATTAATCACAACACAATTTAAGATTGTGCTCCTTTATGTACGAATTGCCTAGTCCGATGCACGTACCTATCTTCTGTTTTCTGTAATTAAGTACTACTTAGAGAATGTTATTAATCACTGTCTGGATCATCCACATAACAGGCTGAGTATGAAAAGCCACATCAACTAAGGACTTCTCTATCTGGTATGATGGCCAACTCACCAATTCCTTAGCAAACCTAAATGCCGAAACCTACAACTAGCTACATCGACCTTTTCAAAAGTTTCATAGATATATAGTTAGATAAAAAACATATTTAACTCAAAGTTTCACAACTTAATAAATATATTCTAAGAAGTGCATGAAGGCTGTTACAATATACCTGTAGAAGTCACCAACTCTTACCTCTTTCTCCTTATGATAACGAAGAACAAGTAGTTTAGACTCTGGTATAAATAATTTCTCTACAAATGACGATGGCAGTTTTGTATTTATTTGTTCAACAATCTGAGGATAAAAACCAAAATTATGAATGCCTTCACCTGAATTATTTTTTACTAGAACAGATTATTAAAAATTAAAATACTGTTTTTCTAGCTTTTATATACTGTATTTAGGAAAAAATGGCTTCCCAGCAACAAAAATATTTTGTATTTGCTTTCCCAAATGCACATTCAGAGAATTAGTTATTTTCAGGCTTTAACAGCATGACAGAGAGAACATCACATGATTAATTTAGATTGATGTGGGTTTAAGAGTTTGTGATCTACACATTATGAGCTATGTTTTAAAGATGTCTGATTTCCCAGGTCATGGCATAAGTAGATAATTAGAACATATTAAGCAGTAAGATTCTGAAATTCATCAGGTGGTATTATCAACTACAGAGGCCAGAGAATGACACTGTCCAACAGTCAAGCCAGACAAGGAGAAAAAGAAAAAAGAAAAAAAGACAAAACACCAATACTCAGGCTAAAACTAACCGCCTCTTTATGGACAAACCAAATCCATAAACAAGCTAGCAGCACAAGCTTTACAGAAAAGAACACAAGCATTTAGAAGAGGAATTTCTTGCTTGTGACCAGGAAGAGAAGAGTTTTAAATATTTATCCAATACACACACACAAAAGAAGCAAGGTTGCTTAGAAAATATTTTCCAATGAGAAAACCGCAGTAATAAAAGTATGTACAAACCAGTGTCAACAGATTCAGGACTGAAATGATATAATCAGTGCCACAAGTCTGACAGTTTTCCATTTGATCTAATCCATATGTGATGACCATGTCGCAGTGTATGGTCATACTGGGATCTAGGCTGCCAAGTAAAACACCAACACACTCATTGGCAGCTGTAAGAACGGCTTCAGAAAAGAATACTTGGTTTGCTGCAGTCACACATCTCATTACTCTGTACAGAACCTGGAAAATTAAAGACACACTAAAATTAAACTCCATTAGAAAGAGTCAAGGACTGCATGCTATTTTAATTATATTCACATCCATTTGATATCCTGTCCCATCACCTACTCTGCAGCTTGGTAAATTCTGTCAATAGAATATTCCAAATAACTCACATCATGGCACTACACTTCAGAAGTATAAAAAAGTGAACCTTAAATTGCCTGGTTTCCTACTCAGTTCAAGACCTGCAAAACCTAAATTCATTATTCAGAATCCTGTTCAGTTCCAAGTGATGTCAACAGACCTCCTCTTGCAAAAGACAGACTAGGGTTTTTTTCTTGAGCTTGTGTCACAGGAATCCTCTGCAGATTAAGAGACAAGCAACATAACTGTCTTGGCTTTAACTGAGAGGTCTATACATTTATTTAACGAAGAAGTTCTGAACCTCACAGAATTCTGCAAGAGCAAAAATTCCAGTTGCACAGGTAATGCAGCAACAAGAAGATTTTTAACTCTAAGTATTTTTATCTTGTTTAATGTTTTTTGTAATCGCTCACACTCTCTACAGTTTCTGTTAAAGTATGGCAGCTACTTAGCATATTATTTAATATTTATTCTGAGTTTACACTAATTCATATTATACTTTAGAACAACAGGACTTTGCTATCAGATTTGATAAATACAATTTCAGCATGGATAACAAACCCTACATTTTATAAAATCCAATTCATAATTTGAATTTAGTTTTTGTAGAATCATAGCAATTAGAATAAATGGTAACATTTACAAAGACAAATAACACAAGCATGAACCCAGCTGCATGAAATTAAAATGCCTAAAACAGTTTCTGCTATATATGACTCCTATGTGCCCCTATGACAATTTACACCTTAATATTTAATGAAATTCTTGTAGCATATTTCTTCAAGAAAAATATTTGCTCAAAGCTGAGCATATACATATTCAGGTAAAATTCACAAAAAATAAATAAACTCAACAGTGAATAGCATCACTATGTGGTGACAAATCATGTCAGCAACAAAGAAAAACAAGAGAAACTTCAGCTCTTACATCAGTTACATATGCTTCCGTGATTGGTGGTCCTCTAATTGGGCTGAAGCGTTCCCCAATACTCCTCACCACAGTACTGAAAACCCGAAGAAGTGCAGCCAGTTTAGGTAGTGACACTGAAGGAGGAGGAATATCTTCATCTACAGATTCCCCAGAAGCCACATGGCTGAGGTCCTACAGCACAGAAGTTTTAGATGTCACTACACATCATTGACAGTTATAACTACATGCATAAAAGATCAAAATATCAGATTGAAAATACTTAATTATAACTACTTTCCAGACATATTATAGATACTATCCAATTACAGATATATTTATCCAATATCTGTAACTTCACACACATACAAAGATGGGACATAAACACACAACAATGAGCAAGTCACAGAGCAGTCATGAGCTGCTGCTCATTAATTTAGTCACTGAGAGTACTCAGACTATACCTCATAAATTAGAACAGAGGCTTACGATGTTCCTGGACCCTGGAACCTGACCATCCATATCGCTGCACTGTTATAAACAGTTGTCTGCACACTTTTACTACTCTCCCAAACAATTCCCGCCCACAGACTGGAGTCAGGATGTTCTAGTGGCCCTTCCCATCCCATTGTTTACGTGCAGCCACCTTGATCTGGAGACCACGAGTTTACCAGCAGGCTGCTTCGTGCCAGCTGGCATCAGTACCGGGAACATTCCCAGAAGTGCTGATCTCATTAGTATAGATATAGCCTTGGTCTACCCTGCTGTCAGATAAAAAACACACTAGCTGGAACCACCTCCTCCGTGATTTAACTTAACACATGTTATCTTAAAACTCTTCCGTGATTAAGAATACGCACGTCGTCCAGTTCAGCGGACAAGCTGATAAGCAGCGACTTATTGCACCGACTAATCACTAACGACCGTGTGCCCACAGCCAGAGCAGCCCAGGTTTCTGTGGACTTGACACTGCCAGAGAGGTCTGTGAATCCTAACTCCTTAAACTGCACCTTCAGAAGCCTTGGTGTACATGTAAGTACGCTAATAAAATCAAATTATTCATTCTGCTTTGAGTAAACAGATTATACTGGAAGTACAATTTCACCAATAGGATCTGCATGTAAACATATATAATATAGCATAATCTATATAAGCATTTATACATGAGCACATTCTTGTGTCTTAAGAAAAAGACAACCCCCGAGAAAATCCTCAAACTCTCCCTGTAATGACAGCGTCAGATAAATTCTGTGCCCCGTTAACTACGCAAAAGTTGAAGTTAAAATGAAATATGTCAAATGAATACACTTTATTTTTCTATCAGTTTCTGCTGCATTATTTCCTGCATAACATAATCAATTTATCATTCATCTGTGGAATCATTAAGAATCCTTCTCCCCCAGTGGTTACTACTTCTGAAAAACCCTTAAGTTGGACAATCAGAGAAAACACCAAGGAAAGAGGATGAAATGTCTTCACTGCAGTTTTTAAAAATTAAGGCATTCCTGGTTGGTTAATTGCTTTCATTTTTATTATAACATGATACTCTCAATCAACAAAGGCAGAAAGCCTGGCTATGATACTTTTTAAGTAGTTCATGAGGATTCATGTAGGATTCATGTAATTTAAATTATACATGCCTTAAGTATACTCCATAATTTGATCCTTGGGAAAGCCATATAATTTTATTTTCTACAAATGTAGCATGTTCATAAGCATCACACTGCAGATTTATTAAGAAATCCACACCAGTTAACTCTGGTATATACCACAGTCTTGTTTACCTCAGCATAAGCTTCCATATCTTCTAAAAACTGACCCAAGAGTGTGGTAGAAAAAGTAAGATCAGCCACCCAAAAGGGCTCCAAGCTCTGCAGCCATCCTGTATAAAAATGCCAGGGTAATTAAAACAGGGGAACAAGGTAGCATAAGAAAATTAAATTTTAGTTGCATATTGCTGAGGTAAAAGTTGCTAAAATAAGAAAAAGTCATCTGCATGAAAATGTTAACATAAGTAGTTTGTAAAATACTTATAAATTGTATTTCTTCTGTGCCTTTGACAAATTCATTTTAAGGTTCAGTCTCACAGCAGTTAAACATTAAGGATAGAACCTAGGACTACGACACAGGAAACATAACAGACTTGCTGTGAATAACTCCAAGATAACTACTATAACTATGGAAAAAGTTTCCCAGTTTCTTAAATGCCAGTACAGTATCTTTACCACAAAGATTTTTTCTAGAAGTACATGATAGAAAATAATATATTCTTTCACAGAAAATATAAGATTTATATACCTACTAAAATTGCTAAAAAGTTACACAAAGCAATTGATGTTTAAATGTAGCTTGAATAAAGCATCCCATTTTTCCAGATGTATCAAAAAATGGCAAATGTAAATTTACTAAAAAAATAGGAACAAAGTCTCTCGTTATGCAGCCAGAAACCCATTTTGGTTTTATGTCATCTTCCATGTTAGTAGGACCAGACTTGTGTAAATAAACCCACATCATCTGCAAGCCAGAGTGGGACTACATTGATGACTCTTTGGTCAAACTTACCAGACACCTGTTGCGTCAATGAAGGTTTCTGAGTGTGATCTATGTGCCACCCAACCAGTATGTCCACTGTGTCCTGGAAAGCAATTTTATTAAAAGGTTCATTACTCAATTTGCCACAGCAACATTTCTACATGAGAAAGAAAATACAGAGGACAAAGTAAGCTTACCCTAAAATTGGTGCTGAAAATGTGTGGGTAGCATCGGGACACCAAAAGAATGCACTTGACACATTTGCACAGTAATTCTGGTGTATCCACATTTTCTAGAATGGACTGCAGGCTGGTCATTACAAGCTAAAAAGTAAAACAATGCTATTAGACATTTCACTTCATTAAGACATGAAAAAGCTACAATATTAGACACAGATTTATTCAGTGTTGAACACTTTTTAGCAAACTACCCTGATTCAAACAACAGAAACATCTCAATACTCTTCCTGTCAGAAGGAAAAAAAATATGTAAAAAGCAGCACATGTAATCTACAAAAATAATTAAGTGGGCATTTGCTTGAAATATGGCAGACCAATGTTCCTAAGTTCTATGTTCCTGTTTCTCCTGTTGAAGCTTTTTGGCTCTAAAGTAAATTTTAAATTGGAGCAGAGTCCTGGACAGAGCTGTTCTATATCCAAAGTTCCAGACCCTAAAACTTGAACCAGGGGACCAGATTTGTGTGCATACATCCTACTCCCTCTCAGATCTAATTACAATTCAGGTTAGAAATTGTAAACAGAAGGTAGCACAAAGTAATCAACAGGTCAGGTTTTGTGCACTATTCCACTTGAGTTCTCTTTTTGGTCTCAACAAGATCCTTCTTCTTGGATCTGCAATATATACTAAGAAGTCACATCAAATTGATGCGCATATCGTATCGATGATACGTAGATCATATCATTCTACAAAGACTTGACATTCTTTTCTAATGCAATCAGAATCAAAGAATTCCATTCAGTCAGAAAGTTCCCTTCCATTTGTAATGATATTTACTTATTATGTCAACACAGCATTATTTATTGTTCATTCCAGTTTAAAAAGTTGATTCAAGCATTGAATTGGAAAAATCATTAATAACCCTGTTTTAACTTGTAGTCTTACCTGCATTAAAGATGAAAAGGCTTTCTTTTCTCCTACAGTCTCCAGTGCTTTGTAGGTTGCACACAAATAAAGAAGTTTAACTTCATCTTTTGTGGATGAGCTGAATTTGCTAAAAATCCATTTGAAGATCTTCTCAGCCTCATAGCTCAGAGAAGCACAAAGAAGGCCAAGACAGCAAGCTCCTTCCTGTCTCAGTTCTTGAAGCAATTTGCTACTGTATTTTGGGGAGAAAAAACACCAAGATATGTGGAATCTCCAGACATGAGAGCAGAACAGAAGAAATCATGAACAAATTAAAACATTTCCTAAAGAAGAATATATGCATGAATGAAGTTGCTTCTCTCCTACTTAATGGCAGCAGTGATGAAGCTAAAATTAATAATCTGAAAAAAAAAACTATGAAATATTATTTCTATGGAATAAAACAACTTGAATACAAGTATGCAATAAATAGGCTATTCTACTTGCAACACACTATCCAAGGGAGAAAATTCTTAACATAGAGCTAACTTTGGGTAATAACACTGAACTAAACACCAAAAAGCCCATACACACCTGAGCTCCCTCTACATATGCTCTTAAGTCACATGTAAATGAATTAGATCAGGTTGTAAAAAACTTATGTTCAATTTGCAAGCTAGAAAACCACAGCAGCGCTCTACTACACCCAGGTGACTAAACATAGGTGAGAGAGGCTTCATGTTACCTACAACATAAAAGCCACACTTGTGCATTCAAACTCTGCCCAGAGCACACTTGAAACAGCGAGTCTCACAGTATTGTTGAAATGCCTAAGAGTCTTAACTCTCCCCAGTTCTGTCCTGTTACTACAATGTCACACTCATGCAAAATTAGTGAATTCATTCCTTTCAACCCTTCCCCCTTCCACTTCATGTCTATACTGAAATTCAAATCTAACTCTGTCATTATTTTCCCTCTTTAAAGCCTTCCAACTGCTTAGCTTTTTCAGCTTACCTTTCATTGAGTACATCATGAATGGCAGTCAGAATATTATCCAGTTGTTTAACTAGTACCTATAGTACAAGATACATAAAAGGCATAAGCATAATAATGGCACAATAACTTCTGCAAACTTGGCCCTGTTTACACCCACATTAAACACACCAATGCCAATTCTGGTTGCTAATAGAATGCTATTATGCTTTCCATGGCCCCTGCAGACTAGCATGAACTATATTAAGCAATAGTGCAATATTATCCTTCATGTTATATTTCATATTTATTTACAGTAGCCACAAAAATACACTGGCACCCTGCTATCAAGATTTGTTCTAAGTTTAGTTCTTGCTGATAACATTACATCACAAATGTAAGACTCATCGTACAGCTCATCAGTAGCATCTACTGAAGCCCTAGTCTCCTATACTAATAATCAATTGTATCAGCAGAATATGTAATTGATCAGATAATACAATCTGATGTATTATAATTTCTCCTTAGGCAATCCTGACTTTCAAAGAAACAGAGTACTATTTTGAGAGATGAAACATTATTGATGAACCAGTGCTGCTCAGTACACATAACCAGAAATACTTGTTTCCCTAATACACACTGAAAAAACCTCACATTAGCAAGGTGAGTTGCAAAAGAATATATTAGCTGCACCTGTATAAGATATTAACAAGAAGTCTTCTCGAAGACTTAATAAAAAGGTTTGTTCTCTTCAGAAAGATACTAATCTTTAACACAGTGGATGTTATCTAGTTTTTCTTGTTAAGTTTTGAGCAACATCACTCTTGGGGATGGGTGGAGGGGTGAGAAAGAGGTCCACATGCTTGGCCCCTCAGAACTCATAAGGACATTTTAAAAATGTGCCTGGTATCCACAAAAGAGGTTACAAGAGAGACAGGAGAAGGCATCTATACAATTTAGAAGCTGGAGCATGATGCCATTACATGACAATGGTACTGACATAACAAAGTTACAGTAGTGACTTTTACTACTTTACTTTGCTGAACACACATTTCAACCCAGAGAATGAAAAGAACTCTGTTAAACTACACTTAGCGTCAAGAACTGCAGGAGCTACAGCTAGATTAAACACTGTCCATTACAAAATTTTAGGCTTGACATTGTGGATATCACTTGACATCTGATCTTGTTCTCATTAGCAAGCTGAGAGAAGTTTAAAGTTTCTCAGTGACAAACTTCTAACATCCTGACCACTATAAGTAAAATGTTTGTCACCACTGAGTTAAATATTAGAATGGCAGTACCAGTATATTCTGAGATATCAATAAACCTAAATAAAATGTTGTTGGAGGAAAAAAAGCATTGATAATACTGGAAGTAATTAAAAAAATGCAGCAATGGAATAATTGTGGAAAGCTTTTATTCCCCAAACCCTTATATTAACAAGAATTTTGTTTCAGAGGAAAGGTGAACTATTAGCTAGACTTGCACATGGTTTGCTTATACCTAGGTGCACAGAGTAGAAAAGTCTCAGTGTCTGTCATGCCTTTTGGAAAGGAGCATAATTACCACTGGTTAATTAATATATAATGAAAGAAAGAACCAAATTCTTGTAAATACAGACAGACACATAACCCACAACTGGAATAGTACAGCCCTGTCTGTAAATGAGTGGCAGGGTATTAAACCATTGTTTCCTGCTCTTTCAATACTTGGAGACCTCCAAAGCTCTCCAGAACAGTGGGGGAGACGTGTCTGACAAAATACTAATAATACTTCACTTCAGAAAGTATTATTAAAAACATATACCCACAATGAGATACTTCCCCTTCCATCCCCAAATCCTTAAGAAACACTTGAGGATATTAGAGAGTTCAACAATCCATTAAAAAACACCAAAGATATAATGAAAACCAAGACTTACTTTGATCCTTTCCCATAAAAGGAAATCCACATACAAACATGTTTAGCTAGAAAGCTAAGAAACTCTAAGATAAGCTGTTCACAAGACTGTATAAATATCTGCGTATTTTAAATTTAAAATACAGAAACAGTCTTGAACTAGACAACAACAAGTTTTACTTCCTTTTTTCTCTACTTCCCTGCTGAAGGATTCAAAGGGCATTGCTAAGACCAGTCAAAAAACTCCACATGCATGTCATATTTATCCCTGCAGCTTATGCATTCAAGTAGCTTGCTTCAAGGCAATACGTTGTAAGTAATCAAGAAATAAAAAATTTCCTGGATGCTGGAAAAAAGACAGGCAATCCTTCCTTCATCATGGAAGGAAATTCCTTGTATATAAAATAATCTTTGCAGACATATCCCAATACTCAGATTTTTTAAAAAAGACAGTTTTATAAAACAAGAAATACTCCAGTGCTATGGAAAGGTAAATACTACTAACCAGTTTGTTTTCTGGTTGCTGAATGAATTCTTTCAGTTGCTTTACAGTAGCCAGTCTTCGGTCTCTGTCGTCTTCCCGAGTAATCCTCCGAAGAAGATTTGACAGTCGAGACTCGTCAGAATAAGACAACGATCGCTCTGAAAAAGAAAAGACAATTATTTCTTCTCTCTGCAGCATTTGATCTGTAATACCTGTACTGTCTGAAGTATGTATTTGTGGACTCAATAAGTCATAATAGTAATTTGAGAAAAAAGTAAAAAAATGAAATCCTGATTTGTTTTAAAACTAGTATCAGGAAAATTAAATGTAAAGTCTAATTTAGCTACCTGATTTAGGTACCAATTACAATAATTCATATGAATAATTAATTTTCCTCATTTGCAAAAAGAAAAAGTTTCTTTTGAAAGTTTAACATTAGATGTTCCATGGTGATTAAAATTCATGTGGAACATGATGAGGTTTTCTTAGTCACCATGACTCCTATGAGAACACCCAGGACAACTACAGACAGCTTTTTTTCTCTAGTGTGTTACACATCAGCCATCTGATGGGAGCAGCCATTAAGGTAACCTGGGTATAATGGAAAAATACTGACAAAAGATGATGTCCAGGAACTGCTGGCCAGAGGCCCTGGCCTGGGAACCTAGAGCATCCTTGAACAGCAGCTGGGTACCTAAGAATCTGAGACATTCTGACATACCCTTGATAAGCACAAAACAAAGAAACTGCAACAACAAACTTACTGTTTGGAAAGGTAAAAAATAAACTATAATGGTGGAAAACATCCTGACAAAAAAGGAATCTGCAACAGCTATTGGCTGCTCCTGCTTGAAAAACAGACCAAGAAAGCCAAGTGGCCTAAGAAAACAGCATCATCATCTATTGGCTGTTCCAGGTGAAAACCAGCAGTTAGTAAGAGCTACTGGTGGCTCCAGGTGGTTGTGTCCTACACCCCCTTATGTCTCTAACAACGTAAAAATAACTCGCTTTCTACCCAAAATGGAGCTTCTCTTGTCCAAGAGTTTCCCCTGCAAAGACTTTGCCACAAGAGATCTCCTGGACAGACCAGACCCTCGCTGGGGACACCTGACTGACTCCAGGCTCCACAATGTAAATCATCTTTGAAGTGAGACTTTGGCTCCAATTGGCCCCAGTCCTGGAGAAGCCTGGCAAGTGCTGTGCTGGTAACGCTTTGAATAATACATATAGATGTGCATATAAGTAATTCATCATAAGTATATACTTGCTTTACTAATGGTAACTTACAGTAACTTGTAACAAAGAAACTTAAAAAACAAAAACGTTTGTGTCCTCCTGTATTACAGAATCCTATGAACCCACCCACGGACCAGTAACTCTTATAGGTCATGACATCATCTACAGGAGAGCACGTCTGCTGTATTACAGCTATGAAGAATATTGTCAACTTTATTCTCATGTCTTTATTTCTTGAATTTTAAAAGACAGTATGAATAAAATAGGCTTTGATAATCTGTTTCTTGTCAGGCACCAGTTTAAGCAATTAATTTTGAAGACACCTGACACTCCGAAGGATTAGGCAGCCTTAGCAAACATTAAAATAGCAATAAGAGTCTGAAGGATCAAATCTACATTTTGTTCCTAGCTAGAACAACTACATGAGACACGTTGAGATGTTATCTGACAGGTATGAAGACACTTCTTTAAGATGTTACTGATTTTACAGAAGACTAAGGCATACATATCCATTTAGGAAGGATTAAGTTTCTTTTCCCTTGCTTTATCTGCAAACCACAGTCTTCAGTAGTTCACAAAAAGCCACAGGAAACATGGTCTGCGAAGACACCTTCTGAAGCAATATCTGAGGTCCTCCTGAGTGACGGTGCCAGACTAATAACTACAATCCCTGCTAGATGATTACTTGCACCTGAAGATCTCCTCATATTTCTGCCCAGAACTGAGCCCACAGCTGTAGTCCAAAGCTTGCCTGCCACTGGTCAATACATAGCTAAATTTCAGAAAGATGGACCTAGCACAGTTACCCACCCAAAAAATTTGATCAGCCCTGGAGAAGGAAGGATGCAGCCTGCCTGGGGCTGTACCAAGTCTACCATTTTCTTTAACACCAGGGCAGCAGTAGAAGGTTCTCAAAAGAGCAATTTGAATCTGCCCTTGAATAATACAATGCATTGGCCAGCCCCTAATACAGTCCTTTCCAAGACAACAGATGTGCCTCAAGAGAAAGAAAGAAGTCTATTTTATAATATTCCTACAGCTGCACTCTACCAACGCTAACCTGGACCAAGAATGCCCAGTACACATCACTTCCCTCCTCCAGTTTGCACTGATCTCTGCAACTCAGCGAGCACATGGGAAGCTACACCAGCACTGCCGGGTTAGGTCACTAGATATTGCTCCTGAAAAGTAAACCCAAGTCCAGTGGTTTGGAAAACACTGAAAATAATTTTCACTAAATAACTTTTCATAAAGATATTCTAGATCTTTGTAAGGTCCCTAGAAAAAATCCCCCCCGGCTCCTGTCCCTAAAAATGCTGGTTGACTCTTCAGTGTTAGATGAAAAGGCAACAGTAATTATAACCCTTGATTTAATTACATCCACACCTTGCAACTTTTTTTGTGTTACCTTCACTGTGTTTATCTTTTTGTTTGCAATATCTTTAGGGAAAAATGTAATTTATTTTGAAATACAGTTGTGCTGTTCTACATAGAGAAAAAATCCTAAAACCAAAACTGCATAAATAAAAATACCACTAAAGTTACTGTATAAGACACATATTTAACTGCTGCTAGAACATGATACACTGTTGAGAATTCTACTAAAAGCAGCTTTTTTATTCAGCTAATATCTGATGAACATTGGCTTTACTCCCTAAGAGAGGAAGTGTTAGCTGTCTGTTGAGCCATAATCATAACCTAAAAATAAAATAAACTAACCAAGAGGGTGACTGAAGCTTTTCTAATCAAAGTGCTAGTTAACACACACCCATATGACTTCCACTTGTGAAAAATCAGCAAGGTCTGCTAACTCACTCGCAGAAGATGACTATTTTAAAAACTACTTAATGCACACACTAACAAACAAGAAAATATAAAATAATTAAAAAATAAGATCCTGTGGCAACATAATCTGACTGTATTTTGAAGATGATATGAAAAACCAAAATGACTTGCTGAAAACTACAATCACAAGGACAGCCCAGTTAAAGAGGAACTCTTGAAATCTGACATCTAAAGGACAGAATACACACAGAGGATACAAGTCATAGGCAGCAACTTCAGTCATCCAAAATTATAGTTCCTAGCATTTTAAGGATTAAAGAGGTGTGCATGCACCTAGCAGAACAGTCTCCATTTTCTGCTAGTAGTAACTAATAGTGAATTCACACACAAGCTCACTACCAGAAATGTTATTTACATAGAGTTCTCTATTTCTTCTATATAAACATAATTTAAGACACTAAAAGGACTGAATGATTTTTATATCAAGACACAAGAATGGGATTATAAAGTCTGGGATTATTAAATGGGATTTTAACGCATTCCAAAGATCAGGCTTTTGCAGTCTCATCACCACTTGCACCTCAGTTCTTCCATCTGCAAAGCACATTGAACACTCTCCTTTGACCTTTGCCTCCTCTGAAATATAATTCCCTGAGAAGAAACACTGTGTCCTCATGTGTTTATGTACCTGGCATAAAGCAGTCAGAGCTTTTGTCAGTGGCTCAACTGCCACTCATACTAAGTAATGCAATAAATGACAGTGCTTAGTCATAACAAAGTTTCTATTTTCATTCAAAAAAATCCTTGGAACAACTGTCTTTTTTTTTTAAACTACAATTTAAACCCAAATTGTGGGAAAAGTGAAGCCTTCTTTCTCAAAAACACGTGCCCAGCATTCTCACATGCTCTTGCAACACCAGGTTTACTCTCACTGCATCTTCCAAGACCTTGCCCACATTCTTATGATGCTTCCAGTTCCTCCCTGGCCTCTAATCCTCAAATGAGCAAGAGGGAGCATGAATTGTGGCTGGTTCAGGAGTACACATCTACTGACTAATCAGCTGGTATGATGTGATGACTAGTTGACCTGCAGGCGAATGAGAACAGATAACGGTTGAGCTCACTGTTGCAGGTTTTCCCACAGTAGGGACTCATTAACAACTTTTTACTCAGGCATCAATTCTCAACAAATCTAAAAGCAAATTCTCCTTGGAGCCCTTGATCTCTTTGCCAAAACTGGCTAACCCGAATAAGGGTTCAAACGGTATTTAAAGGAAATTGAAAGATTGACAGCATAAGCCATATACTCAAGAGAACTACCTAAGAGGAAGCCTCAATGCAGGGAACAGTAAATACAAGATTAGAGTTTCCATCAACATTATCTAATCATGTATCACAAGAAATAAAATCCATATAGATTGCCTAATCATACTGAACTTCTTTTCATATTCGGAACACAAGAGAGGTTGGCAAAAGAGATGATCCTCTTTTCCTGAAAATCTGTGGTATCCTTACCCTGTGATTTCCTCATGTCTTTTGTGGCTAAAGCACGATTCCCATGCGGAACACTGGTAAAATCAGGATTGGTCACATTGTTAACTCTCAGCTCTTGCCCCAACGACTTCCGACCATAAGTATTTTCCCCAGATCCTCCATTGACACTGTAGCCACCTGTGGAAAAACCAATATGAGATTAAAACAGGCCACCAGACTATATTTAGTAGGGAAGTATATTATGAGTTATTCAATTCATATGCAAATCAGCAGCCATATCCTCTACCACCTTCTTTAGCTTCCTTTATCACTTTCACATGCAAATGTTTTGTTATGCCCTGTAAGTTTCCAGGTCACACATTCAGAATCTGATCAGTCTTTTTTTGAAGCATATGAAAAAACTCAACTGCAACAAAGTTTAACATCGATTTTGTTGTATTTGGGGTTTTCTTATTATAACTTTTGACTCTGTATTTTACAATGCCCTTCATGTCCCACCACTAGTACACATGGCTAGATGCATTCACTTACTTGCTCCTTGGTTATGTTCATCAAATTTCCACTTTGTTTTTGTTACAAATCCACCACACAAGGTCAGTAAAGTGGCCAAGGGCGAAATCTTTTAAAAAGCCACAGACCATTTATACTGTCATGTACAGACTGAACAACTCTCCCTAAACATACACAGTCACTATTTTCACACACTACTACTGACATTATTTTAGATTAATTAAATTCAATCCTACATTCTCCCACTTAAGATACACATGGTACATCTTTGGTAACAATATAAAAACAGATATAAAAGTGTAATTTTGAGTAATGAAATTATTTTTACTCCTAGATCCACAAAAATTTACATACTCAAACCAAAGACTTTTCCATTCTGCCACACCACTCTGAGGGGCAGGTTCTTCCCCTGCAGTGCTGTGGAGAAGTGAAACTGCTCCCCTGAGCCTGTCAAAACTTCACCCCATGTATTAGAACTCACTTTCAAGGCAGCTGTGCAGGCAGCTTTCTGAAGTGCCTCCCCCGACTCAGAGAGGAATCAACTAATAAAATTAAACCCAGAACAACCAAAGATATTTCAGAAAAGAAATTCCCACAATTCCACCTGCATCAGTCTATAAAAGGAAGCCTGGGAAAAAGGAGAGGTGGCTCTCCATAAAAAGAGGCTGTCTACTGAGACTACAGGATGGATAAAAAAATAAGTTCAAAGACGAAGGTGAATCTAGACCTTAGAAGATGTAAACAATGTCATCCTTAAGGCAAAGCTTTTCATAAAAAGCAGCTGTGAAGTACCAGTATAAGTTTATGTATTTCTATACACATAGGACTTCCCTAAAATAACAGAAAATCCTGTGCAGTCTCAGTTGTAATTAGCTAATTACAACTACAGTAAAGAAACTTTGCGTATATTTGGATTTACAACATTAAACTCAATTTTTAAAGATAACCTAGCATGCCTGCCACTTTAACATAATTTTGTCATAACAAACCAATACTGTCCTATGAAGGAAATTACTTCTAACAGCAATAATTATATTTATGACTAAAGAGAAGTAGATCACTAAAATTCAAAGCAACAAAGAAATTAATTTAACTTAAGATGTCAGATAATCATTCATACAGACCACAAGCATCAACTAACAAAAATAGACATACTACTATATACTACTGGAGTTCTTAAAGTTATTTCATACTTTAGCACACAAAAAAATCCTAGCTTTTTTGGTTGTCTGCAAAGGCATTTGGTATTTGCTACAGCATATTTGACACTATCTTACATTAAACAAACACAAACGATTCTAGGTACTAGTAGGATTCTAGGTACTTATGACATATAGTTATCCAGGAAAAAAAAAGCTAGAAATTCTTAAAATGAAAATTCCTTGCTGGCTGACTCCAACAGATTAATTGAAAAAAAATCTTAGTAAGCAAAGAAACTATTCTGCATCTGTATGTAAGCTTACAAATTTCTCCAAAAATAAAAATGAACTAGAGATATCTGGAATTTGGTTTTATAGTAGAGAATATCCTAATCATCTCTTTTCAAGTCACACCTGAACAAAGTAGCATAGTTAAAGTGCTGAGCTAGCAGAGACATGCCCTGTAAGATACAGTACTTAAGGGAGATAGGTGCATTTTTCTTTTCAAATGGCACTTTCCCAGCAACTTCACAAACTACCTTACTGAATTTGTCCAAATCTTACTATTTCGCTATACTGCCAGTACAATCTTTAAATACTAGCACACCTCCAAGCATTAAAATAACATACTATGTCAGCCTGTGCAAAACACAGCAAAACTCTCCATGTTAGCAGGCACAGTGAGAAATATACTCACTTTCTAAGCAGTTTCTCTGTTAAAATTAAGCAAACCTTAAGGTTCTCAAGGTATGCAGAAAAACAAATACCTGCTTCATGCTCCTGCCTCCTATGAACTGTACCTGCTACTTATAAAAAAGTAAATTTGCATCAGTGTACCCAGCTGTAACTTCCTCTAAGATATAGCAATTCTTTACAGATAGTTATAGGACACAAAAGTAGGGGGAGTGCAAATGCTATTTAGGTTCCTGAACAAAAACTCCCACACTAATATTACTGTGAAATTTTTTTGAGTCTGGCCTGCCTGAAGAAAACTTCCTATTTGATATCTGTATTTAGAGATTAAGAAAATTCAGAATACAGATTTCTCTTTTGCAAAGGTAAAAAAAGATATAATTTTGAATTTTCAGCTATTTTCTGGAGAAATTATTTCCAGTCTCAAAAAAAACCCAACCCACCAGAAAAAAACCCACCAGTATGAGCCATACATCATGCCATCTATATGAAGTCTGACTGAGGCACATAAAAGTAGAAGTTGCCATTAATGACAAATATAGATTTGATTCCCAAACTAAGATCCCAGTTTTCTGCAGTAAAGCTGCAATAAATAAAATATCAGATTAGTAGGTCCATTTAATTAGGCAGTCCGTTTTCAATACCAGAAGCACTAGACAGTATTCAGGAAGAAATTACAACTTGCAGAACAAACACATCCAGAAGACTTCAGGAAAAAGTGCTTCATTTGTTAACGCAGTAAGTCTTCTCTTACATTCTTCTCCTAATGCAACTGCATATTTTTCTCACTATTAATATCAATCACAACATTTCTTTGATCCCTGATAAATCTCTCAACACACTGATATTGTGGCAATGAGTTGTATCAGTTCACTGTCACTTTTTGGAAAAAAAAAAAATCTTCACTATTTCAAGTTTACTGCCTTTCTTCTTCCCCTCACAATTTACACATGAAACAGCAATCTGTATACCTTTTTCTTCATTCTGTATGTCAGTGTGGACTCTGATATCATCGTGTCTTTGTCGAGACACCACAGCTGAATTTGAGGGTTGTAATCCATAGGAGGCAGAACTGCCCCGATCTCTGGATGAAGAGTATTTTAAATTGTCCTGGTCAGCTGATGCACTGTCAGTTCTATAAAGAGAAAAATATTTTTTTTATGTAGGGGTATAACAGGAGTGGGATTCACATTCATTTATAAATGCAACATATTTAAATGACAATCCCAAATGTATTTTCCTGCGTTAAAAAAAGTTGTATGTCTAACCTTCTTCTTAAAAAAGTGACTTTAAATTCACACTGGGATTAGAATTCACTAATTATTACAGCAACATGCAAAGGAAACGCATTCTAGTGCTCCAGTGCCTTTTCTCAGGATGTTCTCAAGTCTCTTTTCAGCTAGATGCCTCTATGAGATAAGGAAAAATTACTTCCCAGAAGTGAAAAATAAAATACGACTAGGTATAGGTGTGTACCACAGCTAAGCCATACAATGTCTACCATTAGTGAAAGTCATTACCAACCCACACATGACCATTTCCATATTATGCTATGGGCCTTGTTGAGCAATGTAAAACCAATTATTAGATGGAGGTGGTACGAGCATATAAGTGATAATCAATATAGGAATCACATATTTAGTTTTTGCAAAACACAAATTGCAAAACAAAAAAAAACAGGCTTTACTGGGGAAAAACCTGGAATGTAAATTAAGAACTGCTATCCTTTAGAGTAAACGTTTGCAGATAAAAAGTGAGTTTAAAAACCTCCATTAAGTTTAAACCAGTCTCATATAATAAAACTGATCTATAGCCTAGAATAAACTTTCAAGGAAACAGGTAAAAATTATGAAACTAACTCTTCCCACTGGACATACTGATTTCATTATTAAAAATACAGTAACTTTAATATACTAACTTGTGCACTTAAGACTTCAGAACCTAAATTCAACCAGTCCCTACAAATGCATTCTGCCAAGCAATACTAGAGGTTTTACATTAAAATAATACCCACCCAAAACAAATCAGCAGAATTTTGTTTAACTCAGGTATATTTGGAATCATGCTACTCAAATTATTTAGAGGGCTTTTCCTAAAGATCTACTGTTTTTATTTTAAGCTTTGTATAATTCATTTGATTATTTAACAAAAAGCAGGACAGATCATTCTTTTTCATTCCTGTAAATTAACTACAATTTGTGTAAGGACAAACACCGCACTTTCTTCAGAAAAAGTCAAATTTTTACTTTTCAAGAGAACACTGTGATTAGAACCAGTAGACAAATTCAGGGGAAAGGAGTTAAATACATCTCAAGGCCAAAAGGGAAAAACACAGCTAGAATTTTTGAAAAGCAGTTGTTACTTAAGCTGTCCTGAAGGCTTGCTATTTTCAAATACAGCTCATCCTCAGTACAACTGGAAGCATAATACCACAAGGGCTGATATTTGCAAAAACTGGAATGAAAGAACACCCCGCCCCCCCATATTTTATTCTCTTGAGAATGTTAAAAGACAACATACAAAGACAATTTGGAACAGGCTTAAAAAGAAGAAAATTGTGCTTTTTTCCTGTTCTCACAGTGAAAGGTTGACACTAGGTTTGCTGGGCAGGTATTATTCCCTTATGCTCCATAAGCAAATTCATCTTTAGATACACACAATAAGACATTTTCCTCATTCACTATTCACTGCAGTGTCACATCTATTGTTTTGTCAAACACTTGCTTAGATTATTTTGTAAAATAGGCTATACTACTCAAGAGGCAAAGCCCTAGTAAAAGTCTTTGCTCACAATGGTCAGCTAGGATTCCACAAGTTGGACCTTCATCATTCACCTGAATTACACTGAACAACAACAAAGTTCTGCACCATACCTTCAAATGGTATAGGCTTTCAGTGTGCCCACACCACCTGCAAGTTTTCCAGTCTGCTACAGAGCCCCCAGATTTTCCTCCTGTTCTGAAACCTCAGGAGACTTCCAGCTCACTTTGAGGAACAGCAGAGTTTATTACACAGGATTCAAATTATTTAAGCCTTTCAATGAAACAGACTGACAATTTTTCAATTGGTAAATTTAAGTACTGATGGATTCGTAACAGTGCACCTCCCCAATTTGGAGCATCGTTTTTTTTAAGGCGATGTGCTGTAGACTGTATCATCTCCAATTGTCAAGCGTTAAGTCTGAAATTCTTAAGTCTGAAGGCAAGCTGATTAACCATACAATTTTTAAGACTGTTCTGCATATCCCAATCAACTGAAGGACTATATGTGTTCTCAGCTAACCTCACTTCCCGCAGCACAGCCTTTGAACATTTTGTAAAATTTTCCATTGTAGTAAAATACATAAGCCTATTGTTTCCCTGGGAAGAACCACACACTCGCTTTGTTCTGTCTTTGGGAACAGCTTTCTGCAACCTAATCTGTCCACACTTTATCACCCAACTAAAAGGTAAGCAAAATTTTATTGAAAATACATAATTTTTGTCCTTTTTACCAATTTGCAACAATAGTTCCCACTACAACAGATGTGTAGCTTAGATAACCAGCAGTTTCTGCCCTTTCTTTATGAGGCAGAGAAAAAACACTTCATAGAAAGATACTGTTTCCAGCGAACTAGGTTCCGTAACTCAACTTGTTTCTATGGTCCCCTTTGCTTTGAAGGATTTTGAACGGGAAGAAGATTCACAGCAGAAGCAGAGTCCACCATCTCATGGGCCCATGTATTTCTAGCCCTCCAGCGAGGCACAGCATTTCTCAGGTGAGAAGCACGTTCAAGAATTGCCCTATAGGCTCCCGCATCAGCACTCTGGGAGTTTGTGGCATGGGCTCATTGAGACCTGGGGATGTGACCCTAATACCCGTCACCTGCACTCCCTTACCGAGGAACACAGATGCCCAGGTGACACAGGACACTGCTGTGTAAACTCACAGTGAAGCATGGCCTGTGTGCGCAGAAAGAGACATTTAATTTTCAAATCTGTATCTGAAAAATACCATTTTTCACGTCAGTAACGTATTCATGATTTTGAAAGAGAACTGCTTAGAACTCAAAACCTGTCCACCCTATGGACAGGTCCTTGCCAAAGTCTCACAAATAACTGCTTTTCCTCCCTCCCTCCAGCCCTTTAAGGCACACTGCAGTCATCCCACCAGGCAACAGGAAGAATTCTACCCCCGGCTACCTCAACTCATGCCCACATTGCAAGAGGGCACGTTTCCTGTCCATAGGGCAGCATTTCCACTTTAATTACATTACGCCAAGCAGATGGGAGTTGTGTGACAGAGGTAAGGCTCAGCATCATCTTTCAAAAGAAGTCTATGTAACAACAGATTTATCAGTTACATACACTGACATTGTAATAGACCTGAACAAACATTGTATACTAATAAAATCACAACATACAATGTTAGCAACAGATAAGCAGAAGTACAAACACAAATGTGATATTACATAAAGTTGGAATGGGAAATTGTAAGGATGAACATGACTATTATTACCTTATACTGTAGCTTCAAAAGCTTATTTGCCACTTTACGAGACACTACTCTGTTTTATTTCCACCTGAAAAGCTCATTGATGGAGACTAAGCAAAGGGTTTCAAGACTTCACGTGACAGTTTTCATCTGTGCCTGGTTCTGGGTGGGAGACTACCTGGTTACCACCAACACGGCACCAGCTGCCTCCACACACTGCTTTAGCAGTATCATTTATACAGAAGAGATGGCATTCTGTTTTCTGCAGAGTGATTTTTAACCTGCCTTTATCCATTAGAAAAATGAAAACAGTTCACCCACCTAAATAAGCAGAAGTGGCCACCAGTTCTCCCTAAAAAAAGTTACTTTTTTTTTCCCAAGGACATGCAAAAGGGAAGTTAGACTTTTCCAAAAATAACTATATTTCATTCCATCAAAAGTATCAGCATGATTTGACTAGCCAATTTGTATGACTAAAGAAAGCATAGCTGAGAACAACTGGCTTGAAAAAGAAATCTTTTTATCTAGGAAAAAGAAATATAGGTCAATCAAAAATATATCATGTTTCTTTAGTTATATGGAAGCCTTAAGAATTTTTGTCCAAGGAACTTGTTATAAACAATCTGGTATATACTATTCATTATCTGTAGCTCTTTCAGAACAACCCTGCCATATGGATATTATTTTGAGACAAAAATCACTTAATTATTCTATTTTATTTCCAAGTACAGGATCTACACGGAAGATTTATTCTGAGACAACTCTACTGTACAAGTTGTATTATTGTTCAAGTCAGTCAATTTTACTTGCTCTATTTGCCAAGTTTATTTGCTGTAATGCAGATAAATTCTTCATTACTTAAAAATCTTTATCAATAAAACATTTAAAACTTAGAGTCACTGGATCCACTCAAATTAACAGCTTCCCACCAAGTTTCCAACCTTTCTTCCACTACCATGCAGTTGCAATGCCAGCCTTCTTGTGGTGTGCTCATTTATCATCACTTGGTCCATCTTGCCAAGCCCAAGCCTGGCTGAGACCATCCCAAAGCCTACTGTTGTTTCTACTCCTGTGTTGAGAGAGCACGAGAGTGTAAGTGGCTGTGTTTTCTACTACTGAAATAACAACTAATTAACCATTTTACTACTGCAATTCTGCCATCTCCACTGCACATTTCTGCATCACTCCCTTCTTACACAGTAGCTCACCAGTTTCCTTCTGTTCTGTGACAGACATTAGGAAGGAATGTCAGGAAATTTATTGCATATATATGCATCCTCTTCTTACTTTTCCATAGGCATCTTCTGATACCCATTCTTGGCTACAGAATATCATGCTAGCTAAATCCAATCTAGTATGGTTATTCTTGTATGGAAGACTATCTGCACTCCAAGTTCCTTTTTCTTCCCACTGACACACTTTCATCTTTTTTAATCTTTCTCACATCTCATTCTCCTCTGTCTTCACATTAAAAACAAAGCCTTTCACATCACAAACTTTGGCTCCCCCATTTTACCAAAAAACAAAAAGCCCTTTGATCTCATACTTTCCCAACTTTATCAGCATATTCAACAACTCAGATGTGAAAGGAGATCAAGAATTACTTGTTGCCAGTTCAGAACTCAACCCATTCCTGTTCAGCATCTCCCACACACAGTCCACTGAACCTCCTCCCAAGGTTTCCACTGACCTGTTCACAATGACACCTCACAACTGATACTGCATCTCGTTCTCTAAACTGCCTTCAGCATCACAGACTTTTTTTTTCCTCTATCCCCCTGTATGGTACATAACTACCTCTCTCACCCTTTGCACTCTCCTCTCTCTCTCCCAACTACCCCTGACAAGATGGAGAAGCCTCACCAACTTTCATCCTTCATGACTCTACACCCCTTCTTAGGTAACTTCAGCAACGTCCTCAAACACCTCTATGTTCACCTTTCAGGTGTCTCAGTTACACACCTGTCCAAACTAAGATTTTGGCCTATTTCTAACAAACATTTTCTGTGTACCTTGTTGCCCATGCAAACGCAGAAGAAAGAGTCTCTGTCTCAACTCTCCTTATACACAGCACCCACCCTGCTTGTCATTCAGTGTGTTAATCCAGCATTATGAACAGACAATATCCGCAACTGGTACTTGCCTTTCGTAAAAGACATGCTTCTGCCCTTCACAGCCATGTAAAAAGCACTGCTCTAACCATCACTGTCTTCGCCCATTTACTCTGACAAGTTTCTTTGCTCCCTGCCAATACCTCCCATTCTGTCTTTAATTAAACACAGGTACTTGTCCTCAATCATAAAGTCTAGCCAATACTGCTCTCCTGCTTATGTTATAAGCTACCTGGAAGAAGAATCATATTTTTCTGTCTTGTCTCATCATGTCTGGACCCATGGGGACCTAGGTGATAACTTGGTTTGGCAGAGACCGTGCTAACAGAAATTACTAATTCATAACACTGACTTACATTGCATAAGAAGGATACACTTCATTTTCAAGAACAAATTTCAGTACTTAACCTAGTAAAACACTTCTGGAACTTTTCTCAGATGTGAAAGACCTTCTTTTTAGCTTTTCTGTATGCTCCCCTGCTAACCTATATTTATGAGAGGAGAAACAGTAAAATCTTAACTTCTTTTTCCCACTCTTACCTAAGAGTAAGAAAGCCATGGTGTACCCTGCACTTCCTAACCTACTACCCTGCACCTCACTCCTGCTTAGTACCACCATAAGCACATGAAACTTGCTCTGCCACTCAGAGCACTTCCTATCAAAGGGAGGTATTGCGTGTTTCAGAATATAATTAGCCTTTAGCACTCCACAGAATTTACTCTTGCTCACACGCAAGACCTGCCCACTGACATGATTTGATTTTTTCCCCCCAGAAGTCCTATCAGGGAAAATGCAGCAAGATCTGTCAAACAAAAAGGAAAGAAAAAAAGAAGTAAAGGTCTAGAAAGCTATAAAGATTAGGAGAAAGGGGAACAAGACCTTCTCAAAAATCCCTCACTGTTCTGTGTCACATACACCCAACATTTACCTAAAAAGTGTTTGTGTTGCTATTAATTTAGAGTCTGGTACACCTCAGTGAACACATTAATATGCCCACATATATCAGGACAACTTCCTCCTAGTACACAGCTCTATCAATACACACACTGTAGGAGTCCACGTGCATCTCACAGATATGACTGCATTCATGCAGACACACACACACAAAAAGCCAAATTCCAATTAAAAACTACTCTCCCTTAAAGAACAACTTGAGCTCCAGCCTTCACTTTCAGTGTTTTCACCTCAAGTCCCAATGCTGATTAGCATTACTAAAAATTGAGAGGAATCTGGACCTAGTAACAAGAGTCAATCTAGTCATTTTTACATACACGCAAATGTGCATTTGAAAACACCAGCAACATCACCTTCGCTAAACGAAACTAACAGTCAAAAGAAAAGAAAGGGGAAGGAAAGAATATCTGGGTATATTTTGCCTTGGGGGGTTTGTCCAAAAGCACATTCAAAACAATCAACGAAAAAGAAACACTCATTGCCGGTTTTATATAACAGATATCCTCTCAACCGTGCACGTGAATCACTTTTAAAAATTAGTTAACGCCAAAACAACAAAGACTGATTTAATCTGTGCTTCATTCTTTAACCTTTTAATGTAGACTCACAGGTTCCATATCACCAAAGCCATCTTTTTGAAATTTAAGAAAACTTGAGCATAATGTATAGAGAAAAACGTGCTCTATATTTGGGACTGTGTGAATGTTTCTTATTCCTGCGCTCTCTCACCAGACAAAAAAAAAAAATTAAAGGAAAGGATGAAGTTAAATTTCTTACTGACAGAATCAGTGAAGAGGCATTACCTATTTCTTAGCAGGAGTGCTAATCATACAATGTGATGGGAACAGAACTAGGCCCTACCCATGCTATGGAGTTCCCCATGTTCGCCACACTTTCTCTACTGCTTTCAGATTATTGGTTCTGCTGTGGGTTTGGGGATAATTATTTTAGCAGCCCAGTTTACAGCAGCTCTACTTGAGTACTAAGGAGGCAGCAATGGGGGAACGGACCAGAGCCAGGCACAGGGGGAACAGACTAACTTCTTATAGCAGCCTTATCACCCAGCAAAGCATTTCTGCAGCTAGACTCCTACTTTCACCCCTAACACCACTGAACCTATTGCAGACAATGCTATTTTAGAACGAATCAGTTTCCTAGCTCCTGGTAAGACATATTTTTGAGGCTAAAAGACGGAACTTGTGACAAATTAATATACCCAACCAGAAAGCATTTATAGAACCCACCCACTGCAAAACCACAAGATTTACACCCAGTTT
The DNA here is from genome assembly GCA_028565335.1 of Limnodromus scolopaceus. Lineage (NCBI taxonomy): Eukaryota > Metazoa > Chordata > Aves > Charadriiformes > Scolopacidae > Limnodromus > Limnodromus scolopaceus. Next base: position 9,556,254 of record JAOXNO010000070.1, on the reverse strand, counting down.
CTTCCAGGTGGGAAGGTCAAGAGTTAGAGTCCAGAATTCCAGGCTGCAGCCCAGAAATCTGAATCAAGGTAGTAGTGAAGGAGTAAGAGAGACCAGACTTCTTAGTTCCACCCCCCCCAAAATCTAGATGCTGTAAGACGTCTCCAACAAGGTTTGCAAGTTTTTAAGTGAGGGAAAAAATAGTAAGTTATTTGGCCAAGTAGTTCAATAACAGAAGAAATTAGAACCTAAATAACCATGCCCCACATACCATTAAAAATTGGATAGCCTCTAGCATTAGCCCTAGAGGCTGTGCTGTTAGCTGCTCAAGCAAAAGGAAAGCTTCTTTCACAGTAAATACTGAAGTTACATCTGTGTTTTGTAAGATCTACCTTCACATCCACCCAACCTTCCTTGCCCAAATCACATGCAACTGGGACTGTCATCTGTAAATGCATTCCCAAGCATGTGCTACACTGTTTTTTGCTGGAAATTTTAAAAGTAGGATCCCATACTATGTTAAAGTTTCAAAAACGCAAAAAAAAGGCCCAAATCTTCCACATTAACAGAAAAATAGTTTAAGAAACATCAAGTTTATTTACAATTTCTACATGACAATTTTGACTAATAAAATAGCAAAGCAGAGCAGTGCAGCAAACACACAAGCATCAGGTACACTGGAAGTAATCAGGGCCTGAAACACACTATACTTGACTGAAGAAGTCAACAGACTTTGAATTTCACTTGCTAAGAAGTGCCAGGTATAGGCACATTTTACAACCTAACACATTGGATTAGCTCTCACCCCAGTCCACCTACAGTTCAACCACTTCCCCCAGATTAAAAAAAATAATAAAAATAATCCTGTACTGTTTTATTAATCCTCAAAAGACTACGAGTAGTTCTGCAGCCTCTGTTCTTCTCTGATTAACTGCCAGCTGAAAAGCAGACTGAGAAAATGCAGGTACCAAGCCCACTCGCAGCTCTCACCCCACTGCAGCCCCCCCGACACTTCGGCCCCCGAGTCCGGTGCCTCCCACCGGGAACAGGGGGAGCCGCTGACCGCGGACACATACCCTCCGGCCGCCAGACATGTTACGGCCACCCCGAGCCGGGAGGGACCGGGGGGGAGCGGGGAGGCACCTGAGGGCATCGGAGGGGGAGCGGGGGGCACCGGGAGAGACTGGGTTGGGACCGGGAGTGACCGGGGAGGCATCAGGGGGCACCGGGAGAGACTGGGGAGGGACCGGGGGGGACCGAGGCCCGTTCTGTCTTTGCCCCAACTCAACGCTTGGCAACGCCTGAACCCGGGAAGGGGAAAGGGGCTGTGCCTGCCCCGCCACAGGGACCCCCCATCGCTGGCACCCCCCATCGCAAGGCCCCCCCACCCCGGGCATCCCACCGGGGCAGCCACGGGTTTACTGTGATTTCGCCACGCCGTATTCCCAGCTCTCTTGGCAAGAGCTGGCTCCCAGTGGGGGGAGTGGGTGCTGGGGGGGCTGCAGTGGGGTGTTGGGGGACACAGGGTGCTGGTGAGGCTCTGTTGGGTGCTGGGGGGGCCTGTGGTGGGGTGTTGGGGGACACAGGGTGCTGGTGAGGCTCTGTTGGGTGCAGAGGTTAACACATCGTGTAACCACAGCTCCCAGGAGCGTCCCCAGGGAAGCGTGACTGTCCCCCAGACGCTGTAACCCCCAATTCTGCCGGGAGAAAGAGCTTTCTCTTTGGTGTGTGCTCACCCTGCAGCGTGGGCTCGGGGCTGTGCCGGCCGCGGTGCCTGCGGATGCGGTTTGTTTGCTCAAAGCGGCCGCCAGCCGGCCCTGGCTCTCGCCCTCCGCCGGGGCGCACGCCGCCAGGGACGGCTTCAAGCGCTGAGTGTTGTTGTGAAAAGTTTTCATGCTACAGGTTTAGCACAAGCAAACATGCCAAGAAGCTGAGGTCTGCTCACCCCACTCTCCTGCCCTGCTATTTCAGCCCGGGCCACCGCTGCTGATAACCCCTGGGCGCCGTCCAGGCGCCGCGGCCACCGCCACGGCCTCATCCCCCGCCGGCTGCCAGCCACGGGCAGAGACCCACCGCGGCAGCCGGAGCAGCGGGTTAAAGGGTCCGGGAAAATCGGTTTGGGGGGCAATCATCTCTTGGGACGGGGACAGAGGAAGTGGCGGACACAGGGCTAGATTCGAGGATCAAAATACCGCGTTCCTGGGTTTCGGTTCTCCATCCTGCTGGTGCGTGTTTCCCGGTGCTGCCTCCTCTGCCCAGCCCGTGTGGCTGTGCCTGCTCCGTCCTCTCAGGCAGCTCCTGCAGCCGCAGGGTCACAGGCTGCCTTGGTAAAATCAGTGTTCGTGGCTGCAGCGCTGCTTGCGGAGAGGTAATCACTACACAAAGCAGTTTGGGTTCATCTAACCAGGAACCCATGGATTTCCAGCTGAAAACACACTCCCCCAGAGCTGCACGGCCTCAGCTCCACGGGGCCACTGGTCACTCATACCCTGTGCCTCGAGCTGCTCCCAGCTCTGGCCGAAAGGCTGCGAGAGGTGGCGAGGGGGCAGCTCCGCTCCGAGCGAGCGGGTGCCGTGGGTCAGCCTGGTTGTGAGCCCCACGGAGAGTCCCTGGGCGATGCTTTGGCAGCTGAAGCCGGTGCAGGATCTGGGCTGCCTGCGCTGGTCCCAGCCCGCTGCTGGGCCAGGAGGGTCTCAGGCCACGCAGGGCTCACCCCGCCGCAGGCTCCGGTCCCCCACACCACGCTCCCACGGGGTGAGCGGGTCCCATGTGCTGCGGGGAAGAGGGAATCCAGCTGAAGAGCTGCTTCTGATGGTTTTCATCCTGCTCGGAGAGCAAGAGGGGAATTTGTTTCCTGGGAGTTCAAGGGCTGTTTACATGTTGATGAAGCAGCTCCATGTGCTGCTCATGAAGAGCCTGAGGAGCAGCACATTCGTGGGTCCTGGGCACGAGCTCGCTTTGCACCCACACGCCATGGGCAGAGTCAGCCCCCCGGAGCCCCCCGCGCTGCCCAGTGCTCCCCACCTGCCCCTGCCCCGGGGATGGGGCTGCCACCGGTGTCTGCAGCCAGGAATGGTGAAAGGTTCTCCAGAGCATGGGAGCCCCAGATAAATCCCAGTGATGGGGAGGACAGAGCGGGGTCTGCAGGGTGTCCTGGAGCCACAGCTGTTCATGGCCACGTTTTGGGCCGAGCAGGAGCAAGGGGCTGAGTTTAATGCAGAGCTGCCTGGTGACAAAATGGACCAAGACAGACACACCGGGCAGGACGGATACCCCTCTCATGCCCGGGTGGGTTTCTGGGACCCCCTCGATGTGCAACCTGCCCAGACCCTGCCAAGCTCCCAGCAGCACGTCCCGGGGCAGCCCCGTCCTCTGCCACAGCTGCCTCTCGTCTGCAGGAGCCTCTCGGGCCGCCCAGCCTCGGCTGCGTGATTAATCTTTTGTCACAGAGGAATAGGGGGAACCAGCGATTAATAAACGCCTGGCTTAGGCAGTAACCCGGCTCTGCTGTCCCCCCCCGTAACATCGCCCTGTTCCTGCCCGTGACTCGGGACGTGCCGGGTGCCGGGCACGGGCGCAGCCCCGATGTTATTGTAGGGTCTGCCCGCGGGGAGCGGGGTCAGGGCTGTTTGACGAGGAGGAATCGCCATCGGGAGGATGTTTGTTTTTGTAGCAGCTGGATGTGTCTCGGGGAGGGATGGGAACGTCTTCTGTCACTCGTGGGCCGGGAGGAGGCTGGCAGGGCAGGGATAAAGCTCCTGACAAGTTTGGACTAGCAGGCGAGTTGATTAGCTGAGAGATGAAAATTCACAGCTCGGCTCTCGCAGGGGCCGCGAGCTGCTGGAGATGTGTTTACGTGAGGGGAGAGCTCCCCCGTGCACGCTGCCTGCCGTCCCGGGGAGCCACGGCAGCGCGGGGCTGGGCAAAGCGCTTGGGTCAGCACCGGGTCCCCACGGCGAGGACTCCCGGGGGCCATGGGGACGAGGGGATGAGGGACAGCATCTCGGGGGCATCCCGAGTTCTCCACGACCCCAGCGGGCACAGGGCGCTGCTGGCTGCCTCAGCCCCACCACAGCAGCCTGGCCGTGCCTGTGTCCTGCCACGGCCGTGGGTGTTGGGGTCGGGACACCCGGCGCTGCCTCGGGTGTTAATGTGCAGCCGAGGGTGGAAATGAAACCCAGGGACCCTCGTCAGCTGAGAGCCCGGGCTGGGCTGGGGCTGATGGTACAGATTACCCGATGATAGACAGAGATAAATGCATACAGCTGGAGGCAGAATAAATCGATGCTATACGTTGTATAATTGTCTTGAAAATAAGGTAATGACTGGCTCTTGGAATGCTTTGATCTTATCAGAAAGACAAGGAATACACTAATGGCTTTAATTAGACTTCGGGGATGAAATGAATTCGGCCTCCTGGGTGAGCTGGTTTCTGGAATTGACCACTGGTGGGGATAGAAAGGCTTTAATCAGATTTAGGCTCTTTAATACCCACAATAGTGTGTGTCTGCATGTGTGATACAGACCCACTGCTATGCCGGGGTGGGGGCTGGGGGCCCTGGGCTGCCTCTGCTTTTAGGAGCCTTTTCTCAATGTGCTTTCCCATTTTCCCATTGTTTGAGCTCTGCAGAGTCTACTATTTTTATTTATTGACTTTTGAAGGAAAGTTGTAAAGAACTTGTCAAAAAGCAGTGGAGAGCTGGTAATTGTTTAATTTCCTGACAGCAGGGCCACGGCAGCTCCCCGGCAGCAGGGCAGCGCGCTGGCCACGCTCGAGCATCCAGAGCCAGCAATCGCCAATTACCGCAGCTTAATTATTGCATGGAATGGCTACAGTCAAAGCAACGGAAAAGCCTCTTATCTCTCCAGGCACACGTCTTGGTGTTGTCGCCCAGGACACGTAGAATTGTCGGTGCTGAGTGCGCGGAGGCCGAGCAGACTCTGACTCAGCCCGTGACTCACCGGGTGAAGCCGTTGCTCATCGGCCATGGTCGTGGTCCAGGCTCGGGGCTGGGTGGGGGCGGCTGAACCCCCCCGGGGGTCCCAGCCCGCGCCACGGGGATGTGAACCGGGATGAGGATACCGCGGCTCTCGGGGGCGGGTCTGCCTCTCCTCCCCCTGGCCCAGGGGTGTCCCCAGAAGGACCCCATCCCAGCACCCCTGGCCGCCCGCGGCTTTGGCAGGGGCTGATGGTTTTCACAGGCTGCACCTGACCTTCCCCTGGTTACTTCCCAGCAAAACTGGAGTTTTCTGAGCAGCAGCCACCCAGATGCTGAAGCTAAACATGCAGCAGTTACTCTTCCTGGGCCATGTTTATGTCTTCCCTCTTGTAACTGCAGATTTGGATTATGTTGGTAGGTTGACATTAGCTATCGTGTTTCCCTTATGTTAATTTGTTGGGCTTAGATGAGCTCCTGAAAAGGACTTAATAACGAGCCGTTGCCAATGAAAGCACAGCCTTGTTCAGCAGTTACTGTACGGCCAAATATTCCTACCGCCAAGCCCCCAGGCGTGGTGTCAGCCCCTTGTAGGGAGCCGAGGGTCGGTGTCAGCGCAGGTGGGAGCGCGGCGAGGTCAGCGGTGGCTCCCGGCTCTGCAGGGCCACCAGCCCCCCAGGAGCACCACAACGGTGCTGGGGACGGGGAAAGCCACGAAGCCGCAGCAGCTCAAGGTGGAAAGCACCGATATTTGGTGATTCTGGCTCAAACGGCAGGGACCCCACAGCAGCCACCCCCAAACCGGTGAGCAAGGCTGCGCCTCCTCCTCTCCCGCATCCCCAGTGATGCCCACCCTGTATCCCCTGTCCCAGAGGGGTGACCCCACACTAGTGCAGTGGTGGGACACCCCCCTCCCCCTAGTCCCCAGGGCTGCGGGGCCAGACCCTCCTGCCAATGCGGGGTCACGGGGGCCCTCCTGGATGTCCTGCAGCCAGCACCACACTGGGGGACAGGAGGATGGGGGTGCCAGGGGACCTTTCTCCCCCAACCACCCCACTCACTGTGTTGCCCCCGGTTGTGACAAATCACCCATGTGTGTCAGAAAGCTCCTCGCCACAGCACAAACACACACATGCTTAGTAACATAATCTCTTAAAAGCAAAATCCCAGAAATTCCTTTTTCTTCGTGGAAAATGTTGCCTGGGGGTGAAGCTCATAATGAAGGATGAAAGCTTAATCCTTGAGGTAGAGCAGGACTGAGAGGGGAAGGGTATAAACATGACAGTTGTTGCTCAGTGAGTCGGAAAAAGAAGGTGAAGGGATGAAAGTTGTGTCGGGGCAGGACGGCGCAGGCTGCGAGGAGCCCGGCACCGCGTCCTCCCCGACCGCGCCGCATCCGTCATCCCAGCGCTGGCCGTGACAAATGCAGGGGCTTGTCCCGGAACCCCAGACACAGGAAAATGCGTTTTGGTGGGTGAAGACGTGGGGAGAGTCGATTACTCTCTGTACCTGTGCAATTCAGCAGTGGGGACAGCCCGGAGTTACCAGGTATTGGCACCAGCAATGCTGGGAAGGGGCTTTAATCAAGATCAGGCCTTGATTAATAAATAAAACACTGGTGTGTCTGCAGAGTGATTTTTCCCGTTCTCTGGACTGTCAATATGGAAGCTGGCCAGCGATGTGACACAGCACGATGGTGGGAACGGCGTGGGCAGGCTCCCCAGGATGGCGTGAATGTCCCTAAGCGCTGGAGGAGCCCATGGGGACAGTACTGGGCGCACTGGGTGGGCAGGGCAGTTTGGGGTGGGGGTCTCCAGCGCCTGCCTGTGAATTTGCCCTTCCCAGCTGCCTCTCTGCCACAGAGCACTGTCCCTGTGCCACCCATGGGGGCTTTTAGGAGCCCTGGATGTCAGCTCCCTGGCTGTCGGGGACGCTCGGTGAGTGGTACCCAGAGGTACCGCTGGACTAGTGGCTCTGTGGCGGGTCCCAGCCAGGTCATGTCAGTCAGAGCCAGCGTGTGCCCCTGGGGGGGTCACAAGACAAAAGCTCCCAAGACTCCGGGAAAGGGGATTTTGTAGCCCAGTGGTTCCTCCCCGCCTTTTGGGGGGTGGTGCTCTTGCTCCCTGCACGGCATCCCCAAACCCACGGCATCCCCAAACCCTCGGCATCCCCAAACCATCAGGATCCCTAAACCATCGACATCCAGGCCAAGAGCGACCAACAACCCGGCTCTGCTTCTCGTGTGTGTTTTTTAATTGGGGAGAGGAGGGGGGGGGTTACACTCTCCAGAGCACAACCTGCTCTGCCTTTGCTCCCCGCGCAGCAGCCGCTGTTTACGCACTCGGATTCCATCCCTCTCCTCTCTCGCGGCTGTGAAGATGTATTTCCTCTTGTGCCATTTCTCCTTCTGGCAGGCAGGCTCCCAGGTGGGTCTGGAAAATGTCAAAGTGGGAAATAAAGTTGTTTGCTGGAAAAAAAAAAAAAGAAAAAAAAAAAGGGAGGAAAAAGGGAACGAAAAAAAGAAAAAAAAAAAAGGGAGGAAAAAGGGAACGAAAAAAAAAGAAAAAAGCCCTATTGATTGCTAGAGCCTGCGGGAGCCGGCGGCACTCGGGCAGGAGTGGGTGCTTCAGACACGGACCATCTCCAGAGCCCCAGCCCCTGTGTCACTGCCGTGTCCCCAGCGCTGGGCACGATGGCTCTGCCACTGCCAGCGCCCGCCCTGCACCGCGGCTGAAGTCCCTGGGGATTTTTTATCCCCAGAGCAAGACAAAGGAACAGCGACACAATGTCCCTGTGTCACCCATGGCCCTTCGATCTCGCGGGCAGCCCCAGCTCCTGCAGTTTTCCTGCCGGGACCGTGTGCTGCCCCCCCCCAGGCTCGTCTCCTCGGGCCTCGTCCTGCTCGGACAGATGACTCTGTGCAGCCGAAGTGACTAATGGGCGAGCGCGTTCCCGGCTCTGCCATCACCTGCTTCTCCCGACGTCAGTCGTCATCAGCGCTCACACCCCCCGCTGCGTTTTCAGGGCGTCGGGAGGCAGCGAGGTGGGGGTGGGGGTTGTTCCCACTCACGTGGATGTTTAAAACCTGGCTGTTTTGGGTAACACACAGCGACGGGTACCAGCAGCGGGTGGCACGGAGCTGGTGCCACAGCAGCAGGGCATGGGGAGGGACCCTCCCTGTGGGGCACCAAGAGCAGCCAGGGCGATGTGGTGTAGCCGGCACCGGGGGGATGCAGAGCGGCCCCCCCCATCCCATGCCACCCCAGTGCCAGGGTGGTGGGCCCGGCCACATGCCACGGCCACCGGAGGGGGACCAGGAGTGCCAGCCAGACACCCCCCGCCTGGGAAAGTGGTTTCCCAGAGAAAATTAGATGTTGACAAAACAACGTTTATTTCACCAAAACAGCTTTGCTCTTGGTGGGAAAGGCTTGGCCCCACAGGCAGGCAGCTGGGGGGGAACGGCCGGGGCAGGAGCAGCCCCCCCACGGTGGGAGGGACCCCCCGGCACACAGGGCTTCCCGTGGCAGCACCACAGCCAGAGGGACGCCAGGGAATGGACGGTGTCATCATGTGGCTCATCCCGGCTCTGCATCCAGCACTGCAAAGGAAAAAAACAACTTTAAAAAAAATAAAATCCCCAAACTGGTGTCTCTGGCAGGAATCCGTGGCTGGTTGAAGGAGCCCAAGCCAGGGGCAGGTGGGTTGTGGTGGGTGAGCAGCCCTGCTGAGGGGATGCTGGCACCGCTCCCAGCCCCAGCCACCGTCACCGTGGCTCTGGCCGCCACCGAAGCCCTCGCCCGGTGGGAGCCACACGTGCCGGGGTGACGGGCAGGATCACGGCACCACCAGCCCCCACGGCCGCGGTGCTGGGCGAGAGAGGCTCGACCCACACGTGCCGGCGTGCGTGAGCTCCCGGGAGAGGACGGGCCACGGCAGCCCGCAGGAGCGGCGGGGCTGGGCACAGATGCTGCAGATTAGAGAATTAAAGGCTGGGAGGTTTCTGCTGAAGACATTTTTCCGTTCGTGAGGCCATGGGGTGGAGCGGGCCCGGGGGGGGGGGCGGCAGCCGCCGGCAGCAGCAACAAAAGGCAAAAGGGGGAGGGGAGCACGAGGGAGAGATTTTTTGATTCATACTCAAAAATTACCCAAACTTTATTGCCAAAATGTCTACATTTTTATGTGCTTAAGCACAGTGAGTTATGGAAATCTTAAAACAATGGAATGATCTCCTTCATTGCCCTCGACGTGTTCGAAGTCACCACCCTCCGAACCAAGTGGAATCTCTTTTTCCGTTTTATTGACTTACAAAAATGTCTCTGCTATCAACACCCTCCGTGTGCATTTCATGAATACCAGGGTGGGACACGGGGCTCTTGGTGGGTGTTTTTCACAAACCCATCTCTGCCCCAACCCTTCCTCATGAAACTTTCTGATGGGGTTCGGTCGATTTGGCAAATTTTCTACTAGAACCTGCCTGAACAAGAGGGGCTGCAAATTCCTTGACTCGGGTCCAAGCACACAGCTTTCTGGTTCCCCCGCTCTCGTCTTTGCTCTGTGGGAGTCCCTGATCTGTCAGTCACGTATCGATCCCATAAATCTCTGGCGGCGCGATGGGGGGGCGGTGCAGGGGGTGCCGTCCACGCTCCCGCTGCCAGGTAAGGGACTGTGGGGGCGAAAGCCAGGGCCAGCATCCAGCTACAGCACGGGGTGTGCAGTCCTGGACATGCAGAATAAAGTAGGGATTATTATTAATATATTTTTTTTTGCGTTGTGTAACAGAGCCATTCTGAGCAGAGCAGGAGCAGGTCCCCTCCGTTGGGACCCGCACGTCCATCCGCGGTGAGGCCCGGAGCCGGCGGCACCGCAGCGGGGATGCTCTGCTGCAGGGAAACCCCTTCCTGCACGGCTGGTTCTTCTGTAGGAAACGGTAACGGAGCCGGCAGCGAGGGCCGACAGCGAGAGCAACGCTCACCGGGGTGGTTTCCTTCGCTGCCAAGATAATTCCCCCCCTGCCCCTCCAAAACAACGCCTTCCTCACACCCCCCCCTCCGGGCTGTGCAAAGCCCATCCACATAGGCCTGGGCTCTGATTTACAGCTTGCTTCTGACAGCTACGAGCAGGGAAAGTGCTGATCTGGGAGAAAATGAGGACCAGAGCGGGGAGAGGAGGGGGTTTCGCTGGGGAGGTTTCAGATCTGCGCGGGGGGAGCACAGCCCCAGCCAGGAGCCCTCCCACCAGCCGGGGCGAGGGATGCCCCTGGCTGAGGAGGGGAGCAGAGAGCAACAGCGAGGAAGAAAATCAAGGAGAGCTTTGGGAGGAATCGGGGCAGGGATGGGAAGCCCCGATGCCTGCACAGACCCCTCCGCTAATCCCAAATTTCCCAGCCCGGGGGGAAGGCTGAGCCTGTCCCTCCTGCCCCGCTCCCAGCCCCCCCGGGAGAAGCTGGGGGAGCCACGGGAAAACGTCTGCAGCCCTATAAACTGACACAGTTGTTTATAATATTCCTAAGTGCCATTGCGTGATGATAGCAATTCCCTGACAGGGAAAATTTACTCTTTTCCTTCTTTTTTTAAATAAATTTAGAAAGCTGCAAGTCCCACAAAAGATGTTTTGGCTATCATTCAGGGTTTGTTTGTTTTTCTGCTTCCTATAAGTGACACACTGAGGGCCATTTGCTGCTGATAATGTTACAGCCTTATCCCCACGCCGTTAGCCCAGCACCGCGCTCAGGCTGAGCCGGGGCAAGTCCTCTCCCTGCCAGCACCCGGGGCCGAGGCTTTTGCTGATCTCCCTCTGGCCACCCCATCTACTCGTCCCCACTGCCCTGGGCCTCCAGGGACCCCGGCAGCGCAGGGGACGTTGGCCGAGCAGAGAGAAGCAGCAGCACCAGCACCAGGCTGCAGTGCCCAGAGGATCCCGGCCCCACCGTGGCACCAGTCCTGCAGCCAGAACAGGCACTGGTGGAGCCGGGAGTGATGGGGCTGCAGGGCATGGGGCAGGGAGCATGGGGCATGGGGCAGGGAGCAAAAACCGTACAGAATGGAGCTTGGAGCAAGGACCATGGAGCACAGAGCATGGAGAATGGGGCATGGAGCATGGGACATAGGCCATGGGGCATGGAGCATGGCTCATGGAGCACGAAGAACGGAGCGAGGGGCATGGGGCATGGAACGAGCAGCAGCCTCTCGCAGCTCCTTGGCCGAAGCTCCTGCAGCCCCTGAGCCGTCGCCACTGAACTTCCTGGATTTGAAGGGCTGAAGGTTAAAAGTTGTTGACCTTCTGGATAAAACTTATCTGTGCACATTTCACATCCCGGGGAATGAAACCATTACTTTGTCATTACTTTTTGTGTGGAAAAACTCCTCGGTAGGAGTCAGGCGCTTCGCTGAGGACATTGCAATCTCCAGTTTGCTTATATTGTGCTAAAAACAAACAAACAGAGCCTGACCGGCACTGGAGAGCTGCAGCAATCCTCCGGGCTAAAAAAGGAACTATCAGGCCCTCGGGACGGGACACGGCACGGCTTCAGCGAGGCCGCCGGGCTGACTGACGGGCACCCCTCCAGCCGGGCTGTGCCTCTGGGTGTCAGCAGCCGCGGCTGTTTCCCGTGGCCAGGGACGGGGCTGACATGTCACTGACCCGTCCCTCCATCAGCCGAGGCACAAGGAAGACACAGCCCGGAGCAGAGACCAGGGCTCATGGAAACCGCTGGATGTGCTGATGAAGATTAGGGCTCGTGTCCCTGAGGGGTGAGGAAGCATCACAGCAGCCTCCAGGGAAGGTGGCCAGGCAGGGGGCAGGAGAAGTTTGGCCAAGGTGAGGGGGGATTCCCGAGAGCAGTGCTCTTGGAGGACCCACTGTCCCTCCAACTTGCTGTTTGCTGGGTCATCTGTCAGCGTAAAAAACCAGGCTGGAGGTGAAAGTATCCCTACCTCCTTGTCCTTGGGGAAAAAGCCCTGGAGGAGGTGACAGGATAAGGTTTGCAAAGCAGACAGTTATGACAGTGACTGCCACAGGCTGAGAGAGTCCCTCCTGCCCGGGGGCTGCCCACCCAAGCCCTCCTCGCACAGATGCAGACGGATGCAGGACACAGCTCTGCACTGTGGTCAGAAGGACGGCTGCATTGCCCCATGGAAAGGTCTGTAAAACCCTCAGGACTGAGTCCATGAGAACTAAGGCAGCAATTCCCTGCTTAGAGGCATTTTCCACTGCTGACGTGCTCACCCTGATCCTGCTGAGCACCCCCTGCAGCCCCCACCCCACCGGGCTCTCGGAGCACTGTGCTGCCCCACAACCATCCTCTTGAAACCCTCCTGGGAGCATCATTTGACAGCAACGATGCTGATGGCTCCAGAACTGACAGGGGGTATTTCACCTTGGTCTGTAGCTTTGGAAAACAGGAATTTAGACTTAGAAGACCTTGTTACTTTGCTGTCCAAAGTCCCAAATCCTGTCCCACCCCAGGGAAGCCAGGCTCAGCTCCAGGCTCAGCTCCGGGCTCGGCGGAGCAGCCCAGCCCTTCCCAGGGCTGCAGCGGCGGCTGGTACTGCCCCGGGTACCGCCGTCCCGGCCCCGCAGCTCTGTGGGTGCTTGCCCAGATCCAGGAAACAAGAGATGGGAAGTTTATAAACATGCCATGGATGGTTTATGGAAAGAGGTTATGAAATGCAATTAAATGTTTTATTAAAGTGTCCTGATTGCTATCCTCGGTCACTGTGTGATTTTGATCATAAATCAGAAAATGAGCTGGAGAGCTGAAGGGCAGGGGAGGGTGAGGGGGGCAATGGAGTGACAGGGGTACTGGGGGGCTCCCTTCAGCACTTGCTTGTGCCCGGGGTTCTGCAGCCGGGACATTTATGCCCCACAGATCAGTCCCGGGTGGGAGGGAATCGCCCCTGATGTGCCCGTGCCCAGCAGCCCCCTGTCCCCACCACTGCCAGCCCCCACCTTGCCCAATTCTGCTTGTTTAATATGCAACGTACCTTCTGATGAGATGCAAATTGTGTAGCCGGGGTGAAGGGGATGATGGTGGAAGGGGATGGTGGCAGCTGGACACACAGGTGGGACAAACCCGCTGGTCCCTGGCACCTGGGGAGCGACGGGGAATGTTGGCCAGAGACGAGAAGCAAACATCAAGGGATCACAGTGAAAGCACATTGAAGTGTGTGATTTCTGGACGAATTCAGGGCAGCAGCACACGCTGCCTGGCAAGGGCTCCCTGGAAGGAGCAGCCACCAGTTGGTGTTTACTGGGGACCGGCACAATTAGCTGGCCAAGAGCTAATTGCAGGTCTGAACCATATCCTCCCAGCTGCAGGGGCCACTCTGTGTGGCCAGCGCCGGGACACTGCCTGTCACTGTCCCCTGGAAGCACAACGGAACCTCTGCCCCACCGGAGAGCAGCCTCCATCCCTGGCACCCGGTGCCGGAGCAGGGAGAGTCCGTCCTTGCCCCCGGGACCAGCTGCAAGAGGGAGCTCGTCACAGTGACCCAGCCGTGGCTGACGCACAGTCAAACACCTCAAAACTTGGAAAAACTAATTACCAAAGCCCTAAAGCCTGAAGTGCAGCACAGGCATCATGTGTCTGACATTTGGCTTCTCATCCCTGAGCTGCTGGGTCCAACAGCTCGCGAGCCAGAGGTTAAGCTTCCCGGTTCCTCTTTTTGATCTGCATCATTCACATTTTTCCATGTTGTTGGACACAATCAAAAAAAAAAAATCCCTTTGAATTAGCAGGCAGGGCGAGACACTAATTGCCTTCCCAGCTCCTCCCGTGTCAGGGCCGGATGCTGCCCAGGGCCCTGCACACACCCGCTCAGCCCAGGAGCTCCACAGGGGAGATAGAACGAGGGCTGCAGTGCGGGGTGGGCAAAAAAGACTGCGAAACCTGGCTGAAAAGGCCCTAATATGAGCATCTTTGTGTGAGTAGAGGTGCTGCCTGAGCTCCCGACAGCCCAGGGATGCTGCCTGAGCATCTGACAGCCCAAGGATGCTCCCTGAGCACCCAATAACCCCAGGGATGCTGCTTGAGCACCGTCCCCAATCCCCACGGGCAGAGCAGGGTGGGGATGCTCCCGGCCACGCGTGGCTCCGCGTGCATGGGCCGACTTGGCAGGCATCTTCCCATCCATTACCAGCTAATGCAATGGAACTGGCTGACAATGGGCTCGGCGGCTGCCAAAATCCAACATGCGGCCTGCAGATGTCCCTGGGACCGGCAAACCCTGTTGGAAGATCCGTGCGGTACGAAAGGTTACCCTCAATTTGCTTCAGATGCTGCTCACGCCGTTCGACAGCCGTCGTTGGAGGAGGGGGCTCCTTCGGAGAGAAAAGCATAAATCCAGCTCCGCATCCAGACTGTTACTGTCTTCTCTGGTTCAAATTAAGTGACTGGGGTCATTTTTTTATATGTTGCAGTTTGTCTTTTACCTGAGGGCATTGTGGAAAGGAAAGAAAAAAAGGTGACTCTAGCACGAAGGGAGGGCAGGAGCAGGGTCTGTAGCAGACAATCAGCTGAACTAACATCAGGCTCTCCCTGAAGCATCAAAATGGAGATTAAATGTCGGCAGACACAGCTAATTCCTTGCCAGTGGGTCTGGCGATAAATCATCAGCCGCGGGGCAGGAGAGGGCAGGGTGGATCCCGCGTGGGGCTGCAGGATGGGAGCGGGACGGGAGAGACCCCCAGCTGCCACCAGCCCCCGACAGCCCCCCCAGGCTGCTTCCTAAGGCCGAGGAGTGAGGTGGGAGCAAAGGGTGGGCACAACAACCAGACAGGCAGCGGGTGACACTGGTGCCACCACCAAAAGCCACTGAGCACTGGTTGTTTCGGGCACTGTGTGATGCAAAAACCAACGCTGCATTAAAGCATCCGGCCCGTGTTTCCAGAGCCAGTGACAAAGGGCTTTGCGTGGGCGTCAGCTCCGAGTGCGGGCTGACTGGGGTCAACAAGCGCTTGAAAAAATCCTGTCTTTTATCAACTACTATATGAAAGGCAAACCAGCTGCTGGAAGCCCCAGGTTAGGGAATGCCAGCACCGTGGGGCATGTGGGGACCCCGCAGGGCTGCCGGCACGGGCAGGTCACACTCCTCCCTCTCTGACACCCCCATCACCCCGGCTCCCCCCGCACTGAGCTCTGCACGGGGCCGTGTGTGCACCAAGGGCCACTCACCGCAGCATCAGTGCCCATGACAGAACCCCCCACCACCACGGTCTGTGCCCCTCAGCCCTCCCCGGCAGCGAGGGCACTGCTTCTCTGGAGCCCAGGGAACCTTCCCGCTGCTTCACCCCACTTCAAACAAAAAAACCCTACTTCTTCCAGCCCTGCGGAGCCGGCAAAGCCGGTGACCCCGCTGGGTGGAGGCGCAGGAGGAGCGTGCTTGCCTGGAAATGTTTACTGCGCAGACACACAGAGTGCACCGGTCGGGCAAGCCGGGGCGGGCTGGGGTTCCGGCTTTGGAGAAGGGCACGTCCCTTGTGGAGAAACCACTTGGCGGAGGGGAAAAAGAAGGGTGTCTGGTGCTTACCGCAATCTGAGCTGCCCCAAAACCAGTATTTGCCCTTCCTTGGTGAGCCTGTGGAAATAAGCAAACTTGGATTAGTCCCAAGTCCCTCTTCCGGAGGGCAGCGAGAGGCTGGGCAAGAGGTTGGGAGCCCTCCACCCTGCCTGCCTGCCTGCCCTGCCTGCTCTGCCCTGCCTGCCCTGCCCTGCCCTGCCCTCCCTGCCTGCCCTGCCCTCCCTGCCTGCTCTGCCCTGCCCTGCCCACTCTGCCCTGCCCGCTCTGCCCTGCCTGCCCTCCCTCCCTGCAGCGGGGGATGAGGATGCCCCCGCACATCCCTTGCGCTCCCCAGGGCCGCATCCCTCTCCCCACCGGTACCCGCCGGGACTGGCAGCTGCCCCCGTGGCCTCGGTCAGCGTTTCTCAGCGCCCTTCTCCCGCAGCCAAGCCCAGCCCAGGGTGCAGCGGAAGAGATTTATTTCTTCTGACAGGCTCCACACACGCCGCTATTTTTCTTCATTGCTCTTGACACATCTCCTGCCACACGGGGCAAACTCTGGGGTCGGCAGAGAGCCAGTGTCAGGGCCAGGAGGGGTAAGATGTGAGCTGTTTTCAGATGGTTTATAAAATTAACATCTCCAGAGGATCCCGCCGTTTGCAGAGGTGACATTGGTGGCTGCGCCGTGTTCATTCTGGGTGATTTCATCTCCGAGTGACTCCTTACGTAGCTTTAAAGCCGGAGTTACCACCGCCAGCCCGGCCGGGCACCGCAGCCACCCTGCAGCACCGAGCCCCTCGCCAGCACCGGGGCGGCAGAGCCGTGGTCCCAACGAGGGCTCTGGGGACTCTACATCTTCAATACATTTAATGAAGAATATTATTGCCATTTTGTTGGAAGCAGATGCGTTTTGTGTTTCCACTGAATTAAAATATAAGATTTTAGAAAAAAAACAATTTCATGAAAACCTCTTAAACTCTCCCTGCTTGTAGGACCCACAGAGAACAACTCGATCTCAACACGCAGCACTAGACCTGGTAACCACAAGGCACACGCCTGCTTTGGGCCAGTCTCTTTTTTTCCAGTGCTCTGATTATTCTTTCTCCTGAGGATGGGGCTGGGAAGGACGCAGCCTCCAGCACAGCACAAATCCTGCCCTTTTGGTAAAATGTAATAAACTTCTTCCCCCAACACATAGGAAAATGTTTTAAGGCAAGACTTTATAGAGAGCATCAATCACTTCGGAGGTGATGGAATTGCTGCAGAATTATAAGCAAGTCTGAAGTGTCTACAGAGGACTCTAAACACTGACTTCTATTTATTCTCTGTGTCCTTTGTAAATGTAAACTTCAGTGGAGTCCAGAGGCCCTTCCGTCTCCACGGCTTGTCAATCCAGCACCTTTCACCACCGCTAAAATCACAATTAAAAAAAAGGGGGATTACAAAAACAAACACAGAGCTCGCGCCTGCGAGTGATGGCTGCGGACTGTTGTGCTGCCGCCGGCCGCCTCCCCCGGGAGCAGCGGTGGGATCCTGCCCCGTGCCTTCATCTTCCCACCATCGCCGTGCGAGAGCAGGACCCTGGGGGCCACCTCCTCACTGGTGACCTTCTCTCAGAGGGGCGGGAGGCACAGGAGGAGCAGGGCTGGAGCAGAGTGCGTGTCCTGGGCACAGCACCCCGTCTGGGCACCCACCTGTGAACCCATCCCGTCCTCCCGGAGGGGCACAAGGGGGAGAGAAAGACCCAAACTGAACCCTGGAGAAGACAGAGACCTGGCCGGAGGTGTGTGCACCCACACGTGCCCTCGCTGTGCACGGGCAGGTTTTTATCTCCTACAGACTTTAGACGACCAGTGAGGAACGGCTAATGGTGCACCACTGAATAAACACAGATTATGGCTCTGAAAGGCCCCGAGAAGATCAAGCAGAGGACAGTGCCCTGACAGCGGGATGGAGCTGGGTGTGGGAGAGCCGTCCCAGCTGGAACACGGCTCCGAGCACCGAGAACCTGAGCGGGAAGGGACTTCTGCTTCCACAGAAAGAAAGAAAAAGATAAAAGCTCTTTAAAGTTTTGAAGGGAATCTATATTAAAAACTTCTCTTTGCCAAAATAACTGGAAAAAAATATTTTATGCACTGAAATGTCACACAGCTGCTCTGGCAAAAAGGAATAAAAAAACAACAAACAAAACAAAATCTCAGTCTGTTTTGAAAAATACCTTCCATGAGAGGCTTGATCTGTCCCTTGAGCATCCTCATCCCAGCCGGGGAGCAAAGCCAGCACACGCAACACTGAGCCTGCAGCGGGAGAAGCCGCAATGTTTGTCCCTGCCTTTGAAGGGGTCAGGAGATGTGTGTGGGATCAGACCCAGGGACCCGTCGGTTATTGGCATTTGCAGGTATTTTGGTCCTTACAGCAGCTCCTTTTTCACACACAACTGTGTGCACCCGCGAGCAGCACTGACTCTGGGCAGACCTCACGTTAAACAGAGGAAAATTCCTGCTGCAGCTGACACCAGGGGTCAAACCATAATCCACCTTATCTCCGGCTGAGGGATAATCCCAGGTCCCGCTCGTTCTGCCACCTTGCTGGGAACTGCCTTTAGCAGCCGGGGTGTCACTGGCCGTGTCACCGTCGCTGGTCATCTCAAAGACAATTCAGAACACAGTAATTTTGTCAGCAAAGCAGCATTTTGGAGGGTCTCTGCGAGCTCATAATGTCCCTTACCAAGTTCCCTGCACCTCCTGTGACCCCGCATCCCACCGCAGTGCAGGGGTCCCCGGTACCCCCCCGCGGGCAGTCCCCCCGCAGCGGCTCCCTGCGGGCCGCGGGCCGGTAGCCAGCAGGTAGCGCTGCGGGTCCGTCCCCGGCCCGGCGCGCTCCGCCGAGTCCCCGCACCGCGTCCCCGGGACCCGCCGGCCGGGAACGCCCCGAGCTCCGGCACCGCCGGGGGGTTCTTCTTTCCATCCCCCCCGGGACCCCCGCAGGTCCCGCCGCCCCTCGCACCCCCAGCCCCCCTGCAGGGACCACCACCACGAGTGACAACGACCTTCGGGACTTCTCACGCACAACCTCTTGTCACCAGCCGCACACCGGAGTCGGGGCACGACCGAGCATCTCCCGCTTCACGCCTCCGGTACCCGCCATCCCTCGGGATCCCCAGCGGGAGAGGGGGGCAGCCCGCGGGGACGGGTGCGGGGATGCTCCCACAGCCCGAGACAGCCAGGAGCAGAGTTAACGTTCTCCTTTTTCCCGGTGCCACCAACTGCCAGGGGTAACCCCGGGCACAAGGTCCTCTGTTCCCCCTTCTGCCAAGTAGCTCTTGTGACCCCGACTCCCACCCCCGGCGCTGCCCGCATTTAACTGTGGAACCGCAAGGGAAGGGTCAGTGTCTGTGGGCATTACTGGGCCCTCTCTCACCAGCAGATCATCTCGGTGCCATCTCAGGAATTAATTACAGCTCTGTCAGGGGCACAAGGCAAACCCTTCCTTTCTGCACTGCTCGGTTCTTCCCGTCCAATAACAGAAACGACTCCAGGGATGCCAGGAGGTGGCTCCCGGTGAATTCCCACTGGGTACCTGGACCCGAAGCCCCTGAGAAGAGCGCGCTGGGCTGCCAGGTGGGTTGGGAGAACAAAATCTGCCTCTTACGCAACTCCTCAGTGAGCTAAGAATAGCTCCGAAGCAATCTTCCCTCAATTGCAGGATCAGATTCTTCCTCCTAATGAATGGGCTTGATTTGCCCTTAGTTACAGAGGAAAGGAGCGGGGGGAGGGAACATCAACTCTCAGATTGGGCCAGGCTCTGGTGCCAGGGCTGGCACACACAGCTCACCCCTCGTGGGCGATGCCGAGCGAGGGAGCAGCCCCAGCTCCTGCCTGTGCGTTGGAGAGGCTGGAGCTGGGCAGCACCGACCTCCCCAAGAAACGGTCCAGGAAAGGTCCGGCCCAACGGGAGGTGACAAGGAGGACACGTGCCGTGGAAGGGCTGCGGGGGAAAGAGAGGGCCTGGCACCTTCCAGCCTCTTGTGTCACCCTGAGAAGGAAAAACTTAAAGGCTAAATTTTCCAGCGCTGCCCTGGGAGAACAGGTATGGCTTCTCAGGGCTGGACTGGAAACTGGGTGTTTCAGACCCATTTGTGACTCCAGCAAGGCCGGGGCTGTCCCATGGCCATCACGACTGAGATCAACCCAGTGACCTTCAGCCTTAGGCGGATGAGTCCCTGTCCTCGTGCTACCCGGGAGCGTGACTGAATGCAGCTCCTCGCTGGTGAGTGCCTCCTGGACCAGCTGTTAATGGGAATGTGATCGTGGCCCACAGGCAACTTCAGATCTGCCCCCTGACTTGTGTCGGGACACGCGGCAATCTCCGGCCATGGCCAGGGCCAGCGGGATGCAGTCCCGTGGCCGGGGCAGTGAGACGGGCCGACAGCGGCCGTGGCCGTGGGCATGGACCTGCAGAAGCTGTCTCCTCCCGTGGCAGCATGTGTCCCCTCCGCCAGCTTGTCCCCCCTGCCTGGGACGGTGGCAGTGGCTCGATCTGGGAGTGCTGCTGGCAGATCTGTGTGGACAGGGGCAGGGAACACGGTCACGTTTGCAACAGGTCCTTTTCCTGGCACCCTCCAGAACGCCCAAACGTCCCGGTGGCCCCGGCACTCCCGGCTGCCTCCGGCTGGGACTCCGACAGCTGATCCCTGTGGGATCGCACCCGCTTCCCGGGGGGCTGACCCAGAGCCCCCCCATCCCCAGCGCGGTGCCGGGCCTCCAGAACCTTCTGCAGGCGCTTGGTTTGCACTGAAGAGTTGCTGTAGCAAAAGTGCAACACCAGCAAAAGCTGGCAGGGAACCCAGGGGCCAAGTCTGGAGTGAAATTGTGATAATGCTGTGTTTATACCAGGAATTTCTTTGGCAGATTAATCACATGAGTGAAGTACCAGATGGGAAGTAGCGGGAGACACTGCAATGGGAATTTCGGTGCGGGGCCAGGTTGGCAGCTCACCCCCCTGCAAACACCACTGCTGGGGCCACCTCTGCCCACAACCAGCGAGGGGTTTTAACAGGGACCGGTGCTGGATCAATCAGCCCCCAGAGGCCACCTCTCCTCCAAGAGCCAGAAGCAAGGAGCCAGGGCAGCAGCTCCTCTCCCCTCCTGGCACACACCGCCCTGAGCTTCCAGCCCCACGGCGTTCGAGCAATGACGGGCATCGAGGGCATCCCGAAGGATGGGTCTCACAGTCCTGCTGCTGCAACGGCCTCGGCAGGGCACAGGCAGCAGCGAGACCATGTGCCCTCCCCGTCACCACCAGCCGGGTTTTGCCAGCTCTGGACTCGGGTTGCAGTTGGAGTTTAAAAACTCACAAGGTCAAAATTCCCCCGGGAGCAGATGACTGGCCTGGACACAGCCACAAGGCTCTGGCGTGTCAATCAGCGGGGGCCAGATGCCAGCCACCGCCACGGCTGCATTTTATTGCCCAATGGTCGGGATGCAAAATGTGCTCCCGCTCACCCCCGAGGATCAGACCCGGACTCGCCGGCAGCGTGGCTGCAGCTCCCACGGCGGCAGGACGTGGGTGCAGGAGTGAGCCCCGGGGGAGCCGAGCACCGGGAGCCCTGGGACGGGCAGAGCTGGGCATTGGCACAATCTGGGCCCCGCTGCCCTGACCCGGCTCTGCCCGCGCCTCCGAGCCAGCCCCAGGGCCAGCCAGGCTTCCAGCCCCGGGGCCGGCACCGCACCAAATGAGCCGCTCTCTCCTGGGGCTGCAGCGGCGGAACATATGGGACCCGTTAGCTGGAAGCATATAAAATTCAAAGCTGTATTAGTCACCGGCTCCGTCATGTTCATTCCACTGCTGGTAGACACCACTCTTGCAGAAGCAACCGACAACTGCTTGTGTTTCTCCTGTCAGCTCCAATAAACAACTGCATTTAATGCTGCGGGGGGAGAGGGGGCTCAGAAACTCCATCCAAAAATAACAAGTTTTAAGCACGACATCCTCGCCAGCTTCATGGCTCGGTCTCTCCCCCCCGTTTGCCGTGCTTCACCCGAGGGAAGCGGGGTCTAGAAGCTGAGATGACCCATCGTTAATTAATCCCTGGGCCCCCCCCCGATGCTGTCACGGCAGCCCTCCCGCGCCAGCCCACCGCACGGCCCCGCGTTGCTCAGCTCGCAGGACCCCGGGAATCACCCGCCATTAACATTCTCGGAGTGACATCTCCCAAATACTTTAGGGATAAATTGGTTGCTGGATGATTTGCAAAGCATTTAGGCAAAACTTATGAGGAGGTGCGTTGGTGGGAAGCCAAGTGCTGGATCCCGACCGGGGGGACGCGCTCTCGTGGGTCGCTCGGGTGGCACATGCTCATCCCATGGCCCCAGGGAGCGATGCCCGGGGGCAACCATCCCCCAGCGGGTGCCAGCCCAGCAGGCAGCATCACGTGCCGGCCGGTAAACAGGGCATAACTCTCGCCCTCAAAAAGGGCTTAAGTGCCTGGCGCTGTTGGGTAAACAGGACCATGCTGAGCACATACAGCGACTTGGCAGAGGCCCTTTGGGCATCTCAGCATCTTCACATCTTCGTAATGAAGAGCAATAGTTTCACAGGAGAAAGGCAGGGCAGTGCCTGGTGCCCGCACTCCTCCCCACACACCCCCCTGGCACGAGGACACTCGCCCCCTTGGCACAGACAGGGTCCCTCCTGCTGGAACCCACCACGAGACCTTCAGGAAAGGACAACGGCTCCCGGTGTAGCGGGGCCGATGCAGGTGTCACCACCTCGGCAGGAACATCTTCATGTAAGGGATTCCCAGAGAACTCGGGGAACTTGCTTCAGAAAGCACTTGGGGGGGTGCTTTCTGAACCAGTGACAGACCTTGTCCCAGGTTAATAACAGATGAAAGTAAAAATGCTTTGCCCTGCTGTGGGTTCCACCCCAAAATTAGGTAGGGTTTTGTGAGGGTGTCTCAGGATACCACGTTCCCATCAGCACCTTCCCAAGGACGTTGGCTCAGGACGGGCAGTGATGTCAGTAACACTACACATATGCTTTGTCACCTTCTCTCATACGTTGCTCTCTCGTTTTTCATTGATTCTTCCAGTTTAAGCCACAGCCCAGCTGTGTGGAGATGGCAGGTCCCCTCACCTCTTGTGTTTGAGCAAAAGAAAAAAAAAGAATAAAATCAGGAAGAGCCCACAAGCGGGCACTCAGCGGTCCCTGCTGCAGCAGCACAGCCGCCCCCAGCCCGGCCGGGGAAGCCACTGGAGCCATTCCCACCATTCCCAGTTCTCCATGCAGAAACCCAACCCGCCCGGGGGATGTGGAGTGAGAGGCTCCCACAGAGCCAAACTGGGAGAGACAAGAAGAAATAAACAGGCAACGGGAAGGCGGTGGATTGGGGTCCCAGGGGCACCCACCCACCCACGGCCCAGACACGGGCAGCAATGGGAGCTCCCGGGGAGGGACCCGCGGAGCTCGGGGCATCTGTCCCTCATCAGCGGCACCACCAGCCCTGATGGGAGACCCCAGGTGAAAAAGGAGCCGAGGTTACTCAGGCTCAGGCGGTTCAAGGGGAAAAAAAAAAAACCCTGTTTCCCAAGAGTCTCTCCTCATTACACTTTGGAGGTGACACGGAGTTCTGAGCTGTTTGAGGGCTGGGCAGCTGCTGCTGGAAAACCTGAGTTAGGGAGAGAAATGTCACCCCAAATTTATTGTATTTACTTTCTCCAGTGTTTTCAGAATTTTTTACTCTTCAATAGTTTATATTATACACATTTATCAGCTTTGCTTCAGGCTTTTAACCCCAGATTCACTGTCTCAGGTTAGAGCAGAGAGTGATGAAATGGGTATTCCTGGGGCTGAACACTGGCATCTGCTCAGGGGACGGGCTGTGGCCAAAATTTAAATAATCAGATGGTCAAAATGAACCCAAACCAAGAGCTGCTGCTCACTGAAATCTTCTCTGCCCTCAGCACCGTGGGCTCCCCACAGATCTCCTCACCTCCTCTCCGTGTGGGGCTTCACAACAACTAGAAGCACCACACATTTTATTACTGATTATTACTATTAATCAACAGATTCCTTAGTCATCAGCACTGGATTTGTTCTTTTTCTTGTCTCAGGGCAGAGATGGGCAAAACCACATTTTGTCCAAAGATTTGCAACTAAACTGGACTGTTTTGTAGAAGTCTTATTTTTAAAGAGCATTTACAATCCTCCAGGAAACCAAGGCAGCCTCCAGTGAAACAAGCCCCCCCAGGCTGTGTCCTGCTGTGGGAAGCCAGCGATGGCAGGAGGGTGAGACTCCTCGAGACAAGGAAACCACAGAAGTGAGAGAAAACAGCATTTAAAGCCTGGCAAATGTATAGGTAATGAGTAAAATTAACTCCCTGGCTGTGAAACCACTGAAGGCAGCAGCCCCAAGAGCGGACAATGGGATCAAAGTGGGGATTTCCCCCGGCTCCGGCCAGCAATGGAGCGCCCCCATAACGCCCGGGGGGCCATAAGCTGCTCAGGACAGTTCAAAGGAGCCCCCCCCAGCCTTGCCCGGCTCCTGGGGCGGAACACAATTCCCAAACTTTCTGGGGGCTCACTTCCCAAAGGGAGGGGAGCAGGGCCAGCGGGGGGTCTCCTGGGCTGCCCGCAGGGAGGGTGAAGGGGCCAGAGACACCCACGGTGACCCCAGAGGCTGGAGGGGCCGGGGAACCTCCCCCAGCAATGGGATAATGCTCGCTCCCGCTGGCAGGATTAGCCGTGCAGCAGGACAGCTGAATCAGACGCTCAGCCCTTAACAGGATTACGCTCCCGGGAACGGCAGTGAAAATACAGACACCCTGCCTGCGGTGCTGCCCCCGCTCCCCCACAGCCCCCCCGCTCCCACAGCATCCCCACGGGTCCCCGGGCTGGGAGACACACTCCTGTTTTCTTTAAAATGTCATAATAAAGCGTTGGGCTGGGCTCCTCACGCACGCACGAGGAAGGGGCTCGGCTTTCCCCCAGCCACGGGGGATTCGGGCTCCTCCAGGGTCCAGCCTGACCCCGGCTTTTCCAGCCGCCCCCAGAGCATCTCAGCGGGCAGGACCCGGAGGCTGCCATGGGGGTGTCTGACCCGTGACACTGTGCCACCCCAGCACCACACGCTGCCATCACCTGAGCCACAGCACCAAGACTCCTGGTGAACGCCTGGTGAAAGCTCCTGATGAGCCCCAGCTCATGGGAAGGGACAGCCCTTGGAGCTGGGCTCCCATCCCAGCATTGCCAGGAGTGGGTCAGAGCCCACCGGGAGCAGAGGGGCTGTTCCTCGGGGCACCCACACTGCAGGGCACTGGGCAGGAACGGGGGCTGTCCCGTCACACCAGAGACCACAACCAGACATGCAGAGAGGAGCCTGTGGGTCTTCTTCACTTCCAGGTCTGAGCCCCCTGCTATCAAGGTGGGGTGTCTTTCAATATTCTCTAATAACCCTGGATTAAACCCTCCATTTCCATGGAAACACAAACCTTCAGGTGTCCAACACAAGGGGCTTCTCCGCATGTCCCCCCCAGAGCCTGGGTGCTTCCCGAGCCACACTCCTCACCCACCGGCATCAACTGAACAATCAGGCTAAAGCAAACCACGGAGGCAGCTCGGTGGGATGCTGCTCCCATGGCTTCTCTCTTTCCTCCAGCAGCGGGTTTGCACCACAGCAGCCATCGTTAAGGCACGGGGAGCACCGAGCAAAACCGAGCCCTACAATTGCCAGGTTAACAATGATTTTCTGCTGCTCCAGCCTGCGATCCCCACAATAGCCCCGGCTGCCCGACCCCGGCTCCCGGCACAGCAGCAGGCGGGTTATCACAGCAAACCCTCTGTTCTCGCACACCGGGGCTGAAAGCACAGCTTGCTGCCCCCACTCCTTGTTGGATTTCAGAGAGGCTGGCAACTGAAAAGCGGATCCAATTTAGCCACAGTTCATTATCCGACATAGCGTGACATCGGGACACTTGCAGACATAATCCAGCTTCCTCCTGCCTTGCGAGATGTATTGACCAAAGGCAAGAAAACAGAGCATTAATAGCTCTCTGCTGCGCAGATGAATCCGGGCAGCAGCAATGAGATTCTTTGGGCTATTTCTATCCCATCTCACACAAGAGTAAATCAGAAGCTTCTGCAGAATTCCATTAAATTTCTCTGCATTAATACCAATGTAACAGAGATCAGAATTTGTCCTCTTTTTTTTTTTTTTTTACACTTTTCTGATATTTTAAAAAATGCTAAAACTCTTCAGCTTCTAGCTGAGCTTAAGATAAAAGTTAACCTCTGAACCACGCCAGCACCTTTCATGTAAGGCACAATGCAGAGAGGCCTCCTACCGCGAGTTTAGATCAGTAACGTGTCTTTCTGCCTGTTTCTGTTCCCCCCCACCCTCCCCTGGCCGCGGGGGCCAGGGGACAAGGGAACCCCCCACCCTCACAACCTGAGAACCAGGAATGGCAGCTCTGCCCCTTTGAGCTCCCGGCCAGCCCATGTCACCGGGGTGAGGGCAGCCACCCCGCGCCAACGAGAGCGGGACCCACGGGGCGAGACTGGGTATAAACACGAGGAGAAAGAGACCCCTGGTCCCCCTGTCCCCAAGAACGCCGCACAGCAACAACGAGAGAGTCATTAATTAAGCCTCACAACTCTCACGCTGGAGAGGTTTCAGCACATATGCATTTTTAAAGAATCTACACGTGTGTGTGCACACCCCTGCACACGCACACACCAATGATCGTTAGAGTTCTCCTTACACCCAGCAGCCATCGCCACTGCCCGTGGAAAGGATCTCAGCAGCTCAGAGGGGGGATAAGGGCAACACTGCTTCCCACGGGGGTCACAAGGAGGGGGCGCAGACCCCAGAGCTCCGGTCGCAGGCGCTGCAGGGAGCTGCGGTTTCACAGCTCAGAGCATCCCTGGCACGGGCTGCTCTCCTGCTCACTGCTGCCTTTGTGGGGAGATCGTGTCCACTCCAGACAGATCTGGGACAGGAGACAGCCTGGAACAGCCACGCTGGACACTTGGAAAAGGAGGAAGCTTGAGAAAGCATCTCCTGGCCCAGCAGCGGGGTGTGCCAGACCCCCCCGCTGCTGCCATGCGGAGGGTCGGTGTGCCAAGACTGAAGGGGTCTGGGAGCAGGGGACCGCTCTGTGCAGGACACCAGCAGCCAGATCCCTCTGGGGAGCAGGGTGTGGGTGCGAGGGGCTCCGCCACCCCCTGCCCATCCAACCCACACTTGACAAACCCCATTTCGTCCCTCCTCTCCCTGCGGGGCTGAGCAGCCCCGGCTGCTGCCCTGGCAGATGCCCCGCGCCAGGCTTTGTCACAACCTGTTATCTGATCTGGAGTCCTCTGGCCTTTCCTCGCGGGCGGACAGTCCTTCCAGCCCATTCAGGGACTATGAGTCACTGAAGAAGCACTTAAAATCCATCCTGGACGATAAGGTTAGCGCTGTGTGCGGTGCGTTTCCTGCCCTAGTTTGGACTTAGGCTTGGGCTCTCCGCACTTCCGCGCTTATCCCACCTTCTCTTGCTCCTTCCAAATTCCCCACCACGTCGAGCCGCAACCCTGCGAGCAGTTCAGCGGAGATCCATCCGGAATCAGTGGCCTGCGGGGAGCAGGCAGCCAGGAAAGATGAGGTCCGTGCTGCTCACAGCAGGTCTGGGGGGGCTCAGCGTGACCTGCTTCCACGGGCAGAACAAAAAAAGTGGGAACTTTGATCCCAAAAGCTGCTATGATGCTGCCACCAGCCCACGAGCAGCTCCTCCGCTCGCCCCAGGAGCTGGCAGAAGGCTCCAGGTGGCTCAGTCCTGGAGCTGGCAGCAGAACGGGCTCATAACGTAAGAGAAAGGGCAACTCACACCTGCCGAGGGGACACTGGCCGCGCCGGGGGAACCGTCCCAGTCAGGGATGTGGTCCCAGGCTGGATGTGCGGGTGCTGCCCAACCCCGGGTCTGCACACCAGGGGGGTTCCTCACCTCCGCCCGGGTGAAGGTGACCCCCCCACCATCTGACACCCCCGGGAGGGGCCCAGCACCGAGCGCGGGTTCAGGGCAGCAGCAGTAAATCCTCATCACTGTCGGGCGCTCCTCCGACGGGCATCCGCCGCTCCGCAGCATCCCCCTCGCTATCGGCTGCCTGGGATAAGAAATTTGCCTTACATTAGCGAAATGATTATTCTTAACGCTTAGACACCGATGATATTCCTGAGGAAAAGGAAACATAAATCCTTCCTTGCACTGACAGCGACAGCCCACATCCCTAGATATGAGAGAACTAATTAAGCCTGGTCTTTCCAGCCAAAGCCCAGCCAGCGTGTTTGTACAAGCTTTGCGGTCAAAGTATGTGCAGGATTTGGCCCTATTTCCCCATTTTTATTAATCACAGGAAAAATTCTCCATTTAGAAACAATGCTAGAGATATACCTGATAGGGTTTTTTTTCCCCTTGGCCACTTACCACTTGGCAACAGAGGTGAAGCTCTGCCTTTGCAAAACATTTTGAAACCTGTTTCTGTTCCAATTCAGAGTCACCCACCCCAAAGCTTTCCAGGTTATCTGTAAAAGAAAACCTAGAGAAATGGATGGCTTGCAATGCTTCAACTGATAAACTCTAAATATATTATTTTAACTGTAATTTTGTTTTGCATTATAAAGTAGAATGAAAATGTTAACAACCACAGAACAAAAAGTCATTGCAAATGGAAAAGGTTGTTTTGAAAACGAAGAAACAGAACGTTTTTTTGCCCTGGGGACCCACCTTCCCTTTCCCCCAAAGCCTGACAGAGTTTCACAAAACATTTCAAGTTTGATGTGCTGCGTTTTGGGAGGACCCGAGCTGGGGAGGGCGAGGGAAAACTCCAGGGGGAAAGAAAACTGCTGGAAACCCAGACAAGGGGCAGCAGAGCTGCAGCAGCACCGGTCCCTCCAGCTGGGCTCCAGTGCTCCCGGCTGGTTCAGGCTTGGCTTTGGTGGTCCCAAGCCCTGTTTCGGGCACTCCAGCGGCGTCCGGAGAAGCAGAGGTCTCCCCGCCAGTGCAGGGCGGTGGCACGGGACATGGGAGAGGCACCCCACGCCGCTCCGCTCCCACAAAAACCCACCTCAAACCGTTGCCTGGTTATAAATAAAGCAGCCGCTGACCCCGGAGATCAATCAGTGGGCCGGTGTCTCTGCGTGATGTCACCCCGTGTTTTTCCACAGGCCTGTCAAATTTCAGCCCCGTCTGATCCGCCGATGACAGCCGGGGCTCACGCCTGCCAGACAGCACCGGGCCGGCCGCGGCGCGGGGAGGGAGCCGCCGGGAGCGGAGACCGGCAGGATTTATGGCCGGTTTCTCCCCAGCACGCTCTGCCGCGCTCCCCGCCGCACACACAATACACAGATGCCTCAGGAGGATGACGGAAAGCGGGGCTGCTCGGCGTGGCGTGGGTATTTTTAGGTGTTATTGCACCATTTCTGGCCTTTGGGGATTTTTATGACTAACGCGGCTGGATTCGCGGCAATCGATCTGAACCTGGTGGCTCACGCACACCGAGCGGCGTTTCACCGGCCGAGAGGAGCCCATCGGGCTGGCAAGTGGGAAGGGAGGGATGGAGCAAGGGCCAAGCTGGTGCCAGACGAGTCCACAATGGGAAACCGGCTCTTCCCAGGGCACAGCACCCAGCAAAACCCTCCGGGAAGGCACAAAACCTCCTGGGTGGAAACCCGGGTCTGACATCAGGCAGGGATTTTATGTCACTATTCAGACTTTATCCCACCTGCAGTCGGACCCTCTGCCTCAGCCCCGTCCCACACTTACCAGGCAGGAGTTGCCCACCGGTGGGCACGCACGGGAGGGGGCATGGTCCCCCCCCCACCAACGGAGGCCAAAGAGTTACCAACACCACGTGGCTGCAAAGCTGGGCACTGCATGTCCACACAGCAATTCATCAATTAATCTGAGAAGGAACAAAGCAATTAGCAGGGGAAGCAGGGGATAGACTGACAAAGCACATGCCGTCGCCCCGCTCGGGGGGCTGGCTTGTGCCTGTTTGTTTGGCTCCTGTTTCCATGGTGGTGGAGGCTGTTATGAAGGGTCAATTCATCGTCCTGGTTATTTGCCACTATCTAAAATGTATTCTTAGCCTCTCGGACCTCGGCGAGATAGCCAGGGGCTAACCGGGGACTGCTCGGCCATTGGGAGTTGCCGTTCTTTTGGGGGACAAAAGACCTTTCTCTCACAACCAAGTACTGACGCCGCTGGGGCTGAGCGCACCCAAGGCTCCGCACTGACCACAGGGTCCCCTTCACTGCTCGCAGGGAGCTCTGGGCTCTTGTGGCCGTTGTGTCCCAGTGCTCCCCCCAGCAAGGAGCCCCTTACCTGCCCCAGCCAGCCCGGGAGTGGAGCTTCTCCCCGAGCATCCCCCTTGGCATGAGCCGGGGGACATGGGGGCTCGGGGCCAACTCTGCCGACAGAGCCCCCAGCACGGAGCAGGACACCCTGCCACGAGCAGGGCTCTCGGATGGGGCTCTGATGGTGCCACTGTGCTGTGACAACACCCAGCACCGTGTCCCTGCAGCACCCAGGCCCTGCTGTGCTGTGGCCGGAGAGGAGACGGGCACGGCGGAGGCTGTGCCCCTCTGTGGTCACTGCTGCACAGGTTCAGGAGCTTGGTTGGGCCTCGCTCCCCATCCCAAAGTTCCCAATAAATATGTTTATAACGGGGCTTTGTTACCTCAGAAAATAGGTTTCCCATGAGGTCAGCAGGCCTGGCACTGAGGGTTATCCCGGGACAGTGATTTTTTCCCCTTGAGGTTCCAGGTGGCTGAGCTTATGCAAGGCTCCGAGTTATTCCTGGGGCTGCCACATGAAAGGTGAGCTCCCTCCCTGTGCCCAGCACGGGCCTTTGGGGGGTGCAGCAACCCCTCTGCACCCCCTGTCTGCTCCTGGCACTGCCCCAGCACCTGTGTCTGCGCGGTCAGAGCAGGAACCCAGCGCTGTGGTGGGGGGACAACCGAGCAGGGAGCGACCGTCCTGCTCACAGCACCAGCACGAGTCCTCACCCACGGGATGATGGCACGGGCAGGCAGGACCACGCTGCCTTCGCCTCCGAGGGGAGATGGGGAGCCTCCTGCAGAGCAGGGGTGGATCTGGTACATGTCCCTGGCTGGAGAACCCTGCCCGAGGGTGCCCTGGGCACGCTGTGGGCTGGATGTCACCTACGGGGCAGCACTTTGGGGCAGGGAATGCCACAGACCATCCTCACCTGCGCATCTCCTTACCCTGCTTTCCTCCCCAGGGGTAACACCATCCGTGCACTGTCCCTCTGCCCCTCACCGCAGCCCCGGGCCCTGCCAGGTGTGACACCGGGCCCCGCAGCGGCCACCCTGGCGTGAGCAGCCACCACCTTTGGCTCCCGGAGCGAGTCTCCAGAGTGACCGACCTGCTAAGAAAATAGAGAGCTCGTTCCTTTGAAGTTAATGAATCATGAAAGCCTTTGAAAGCAGAGCCTTGTTTATTTACTGACCACAGCTCATGTGGACCAAGCACCCAGACACCCCGAGCGCTGCTCATTTGAATGAAAGATCAAATGCCAGGCTCTGCCCGGCCCCAACGCAGCTGGAGGAGCGAGGGCTGCCCTGGCCTCCCGTGCTGCTGAACGCGGGCAGAGACGGGAGAGCCTGCCACAAACCCTGGGAAATCCAGGGGCCAGTCCCTGGGCTGCCACTCAGGTCCTGTGGAGGAGAACATCAAAATGAGCAACTAGGTTGGCAGAGAAATTTGGGGCGCTGGGTGCACAGCTCTGCGGAACCACTTCAGCAGCTGAATTCAGCTGCGACCCTCCCTGCAGACACCCATCACCCTCCCCTCCCAGGGCTGGCACCGCTGCCTGCACCCCTGCCTCATGCCCTCACCCCGGAGCCAGCCGCAGCCTGACCCAGAGGTCTCCTGCCCAGCACCACGTCGCAGCCAAGACCTGCGCATCCAGACGGACACGGCACTTGTCACCTCCTCCCCTCCCTTTCCCACCAGAGCAGGATATAGAGAACTCCTCTCTAAAAAAAAAACCACCCAGAAACAGAGAAAAGCCCACAAAACGGCATCAGCAGAGACCCCAGCGCGCCGTCCGCTGGGACGGGTCTTCTAACCAAACGCCCAGCCGTCCACACCAGCCTATAAATATCTGCCTTTTCAGTGCCACAGCTTTATGAAAAAGCTGTAATGCAATATTCCGTTTGGGCTCAGACAAAAGGACTGCACCCCACCAGGGCCTTTCTGTCACTGCAGTTTTCCAGAGTATAATTGGATTATAACCAAGTGTGAGTCTCCAGTCCCCGCTCCTCTCGGGCCGGGGCAGTCGCTGCACCGAGAGGAATGGGAAGGAAGGAGCAGAATGAGCTGAGCCGGGCGGAGGGAAGGGGGCAGCTGAGGGTGCCGGCCACCATGTGAAAAGCACTATAATGAGGTTTACAATCCCAGTAAATAGTTAGGCCTATTGGGAAGCAGCAGCAATGAGAGGGTCCCCATTGCAGCCTCACGCCTGCTCACCTCCCGGGTGTGGAAGGACCAGCCAGGGACCCCACAGGGAAGAGGGAGCTCCCAGGTAAGGTTGGTCTTCGCCAGCGACCAGCCACCAGTTTCAGGGCGCTGAAAGAAGGGGAGCTCAGAGGAAACTCGTCCACCAGCTCTCCCTGTCCCACGCCATGGACGGCAGAGGCACAGCGGGGCTGGGAGACCTCTCACCACACCGGCACCAAGGGCTGGGGCTCAGACACCCAGAGGAGCAGGCGGTGGCCCTCGCCGGGGACATCCCCGCCCCGGGGAGCGGGTGTCCTAAAAGACCGACCGTGTCCCCCACCCCCGTCCCCCTCCCGCCACCGGGGCCGCCGCACAAAGCGGGCCGGTCCCGCCGACCTCCCCGCACCGACCTTGAGCCGCCTCGGGCGCCCCTAAGGTTTTGGTCACCGCCTTCCACACGTTGCAGCCCAGCAGGCAGAGGAGAAGCGCCGCCGACCTGCTCATTTCCACCCGCCGCCGCCAGCCGCCGCCAGGGAGGGAATCGCCGCCGGAGCCGCTGCCCGGAGGAGGAGGAGAAAGAGCCGCATCAGGGGCTGGCCTGCTCCGCGCCTCCCTCCATGTTGCCGTGCGCTGCCCCTCCTGCTTTCTCCGCCTGCTGCATTGTCGGCCCGCCGCTGCGCCCCGGCCTCCGCGCTGTCCCCCCGGGCGGGCGGCGGGAGGAGAGGCGGGAGCGCTCCGCGGCCCCGGCGGCCTCTCCGCTTTTTTTTTTAAAAATTTTTTTCTTTTTTTTTTTTCACCCCCTCCCTCTACGCTTATTTCCTTTCCCCGCTCTCCCGGC
This sequence comes from Limnodromus scolopaceus, assembly GCA_028565335.1. Classification (NCBI taxonomy): domain Eukaryota; kingdom Metazoa; phylum Chordata; class Aves; order Charadriiformes; family Scolopacidae; genus Limnodromus; species Limnodromus scolopaceus. Next base: position 9,523,502 of record JAOXNO010000070.1, on the reverse strand, counting down.
GGGGGCAGCCGGGCTCCGCCGCCCGCTCCTTAACCCTTGGCGGCACCCCCTGCCCCGCGCGGCGGGACAGCGCCCCCTGCCGGCCGCGCACCGCCCCCTCCTCCTGCCCCGCCGCGGCTGCCGGACGAGCAGCGGGCGCTCTCGGGGGCGGGGGGTGCGGGGGGGGCCTTATGGCCCCATGAGACCGGCTGCCGCCCGGAGACAGCTCACCTTCCCCCCCCAACCCCCCCGCTGTCCTCAGGAGCTGCCGCGCTTACCTGCCGCGGGGGGCCGGGTCTCGCCCGCCCGCCCGCTCGGTGTCTCCCTCAGCGGCTGCAAAATGGCCTCCTCGGTGGTAGTGTCCCCCCCGCCGCCGCGCTGCCTCGCTCGCTCGCCTTCAGCCGCAGCCCAGCGGGAGGGACGAGGGGGAAAGACGGAGGTAGTGGCTTATAATGGCAGGGCTGAGACGTGTGGAGTCACAGGGTCCACCCGCGGCCCAGCTGCGGCACAGCCCCCCGGCCCGCTCCCCCGCTGCTGCTGTGTTTAAAGCATTTGGGGTTTTTTTAAAAAAAGACAACCGGAGAACGGTGGAAAATGCACCCACCTACTGGTTTTCACACAAAATTGTTTAAAAAATGCTAATGCAAGCTACGGAAGATATAGGAAACTTTGGGGCCAAAATAGTGCCGTTGGAGGCTGAGGTCAGGCAGGGCTGGCAGCCTCCCCAGGGAGGGGGCAGCCTCCTGGCCTCCCACCCGGCTGTGGAAACCCTACGGCAGCCTCCTGGCCTCCCACCCAGCTGTGGAAACCCTACGGCAGCCTCTTGGCCTCCCACCCGGCTGTGGAAACCCTACGGCAGCCTCCTGGCCTCCCACAGCTGCCTCCCACCCAGCACGAAACCCAGGCAAGGGCAGGGACAGTCTCCCTGGGGGCTCTCTCACTGGGGTGTTTGGCACCATCTCCAAGAGCATCTCTTGGTGTGCTTTCCTCCAGGCCAGCAGAGATGGAACCCAAGGCCACGGCGCTCACTCCTCCCTCCCCAGGCTCTGCTGAGCGCTCTGTGTCCTCGGGGAGGGAGAACGGGAGCTCCTCAGGTTTCCTCCGAGGCAGGGATTGCTGCTGCAGACAGCTCTCATGGCACATCTTTGCGACACCTAAGGCAGATTTTATGTAGCCAACATCTCCTCCTGGCCGAAGGCTCCTCACAGGGGCAAGCGATGAAACCCCCGACCCAATGATACCTAAGGCAGATTTTATGTAGTTTATAAATGGCTAAACTGTAGAGAATCTTCTTTTAGAGAAGAAACGTAGCTATCTTAGCAACCATCCCAAATGGCTTCAAGGACTTAGTAAGGTAAGAAAGGATGTCTGTGGCCCTGAGAACATGGTGACCTAAGACAGGGATGCAATAAATATGGACATTGTCTGACAAACAGGTGGTAGCAGGGAGATCATTAGTTTTAATGAGCAATTAAGCAGTTAGAATGTTTTGCCAACATGAAAAGTGAGCCAAGGGACAGGTGAAGAAGATGAAGATTGAGGAAGAAAGGACCCTCACTCAAAATGAGGACCACCAGAAGGCACAACTACGCATGCCTAAAAGCTTATTATATGTAATCTAATATAGGTATTATTATATATACGTAAATGAATTCTTGGAAATGTTATGAATATGCTAATGTTTTCTTGGAATTACACTGACTGTGTATACCTGTTGTGTACAAGTTTAACTTGACGACAGCATTCGGTGTGCACAACAGGAGGAGCGATCCCCTGTGCGCGCCCGGCGCCGCAACAACGAACGTCTGTTTTCTGAACTTTAATTGAGTCTTGGAAAGCTTTATCTGCCGGTTTGCAGTAACAAAGGGCAGGGACAGTCTCCCTGGGGGCTCTCTCACTGGGGCGTTTGGCACCATCTCCAAGAGCATCTCTTGGTGTGCTTTCCTCCAGGCCAGCAGAGATGGAACCCAAGGCCACGGCGCTCACTC
>JAOXNO010000070.1:9490545-9521435 GCA_028565335.1 Limnodromus scolopaceus | reverse complement strand
AGCCCAGCCGCAGCGCCCCGCTTGCCCCGGCCCCCCGCGCCCCGCAGGCGGCCAGGCCGCGCCCCCCTGCCCCAGCCCTGCCCACCTGGGTTGCCAGTCATTCCAGCCCCGCGGGTGGTAGTGCTGCCTGCTGCCGGTGCCGCTCAGCCGAGACCCCGGGGCTCTGCGGCTCATTACCTTGCCCGAGACGGCATGGCCGGCCGGGCAGCGGCGCGGGACAGGGGCGGCAGTGAAGGAGAAGGAGGAGAAGCAGAAGAAGGAGGAGGAGGAAGCGGGGCGGAGAGGCGCGGGCGGCGGCTCCTCACTGGCGCTCGGCGGGCGGCTGCTGTCTCACACCGGAGGGAGGGGACGCGGCCGCCGCGACTGCTCCGGCTGCTGCCCGGCCGCGCAGCATGCCGGGATGGCGGACATGGGCCGCCCGCCCCCTCCGCGGGGCAGGCTGGGAGGGCGGCGGACGGGGCGCGGGGGCGGTGGTGCCCCGCCTCCGGCCGCCGCGGGACGGGCTTCCCCGCCTGCGGGGAGGGGGCTCCCCGCTGCTACCCGCCCCACGGGGCACCGAGCGGTGGTCTCCCCCGTGAGTGGGCGTGGGGGAGCGGGCGGCCGTCGTGGCCACCCCGCCCCCCGGCTTGAGGGGAGTGGGGGATCCCACAGACCCGAGGGGAGCCTGAGGCCCCTGGGCTGTCAGGGATCGGTGACAGACGGCAGGGTCCCTACCCCTCAGCTCTGAGGGGAACTTGCGGTCCCTGGGCGTGAGGGCAGCCCGAGGATCCCAGTCTGATCAGCCTGAAGGGATCCGGGGTATCCCGGGGCCTGAGGGGAGCCTGGCGGCCCCACACCCTGAGGGGACCAGAGTCCCCGGGGTGTGAGGGGAGGTAGCGGCTCCCGGTCCCCAACTGTGAGGGGATCCCAGATCCTGCGTCCTGAGGGGAGCCTGGGCCCGTGGGTGCTGAGGGGACCAAAGTCCCCAGGGCATGAGGGGAACCCGGTGTCCTTGAGCCCTGAGAGGAGCCGGGCCTCCCAGGCCGTGAGCAGACATGGAGGACCCCTGCCCTGCTCCCGTCTCCCCTTGTTAAGAGGATACAGACATCTTCCCACCTTCCCTCTGCAGGGGTCTGTGCTGCCCCAAGCCTTGATGGAGCGTCTGTGTGGAGCTGTGTCCCTCCAAACAGGCCAGATCCTCATCTGCACATTAGGACGTGTCACCCATATAGGACTGCCAGGGTGAAGTCAGATGTTTGGCAGTGGTCAGCAAAAAGCTGGCTAATTCCACACTAAACACTGACTAAACCCCTAAAGTGTCTCCTTCTTCCTCCCAGCTGGTAAAACGCATTTCAAAAGCAGACGAGCGAGATAGTGTCTTTCTAAGCCCAGATGACTTTTCTGTGTAAAGCGGTCACCACATTTGCTAGAAGAGCATTTGGCGCCCATTGTGGGGAAAGCCTGTCTGCATACGTTGTGGGGAGAAAAAAAAAGCCTCCTCGATTTGGTAGGTATTCTGAGTACATTTCCCAAAAAAGATGTGAAGTCTTTTTCAGGCATATTTTTATTTCTCCTGCAAGACCTGGAAACTTACATTAGCTGATTTGATAAACCCAACTCCTGACTGCAGAGTATTTCCTTAGTTATGAAAAATTCCAATAGTTTAGTCAGATACTCAGCAAAGAGACCTGGGTAGATCAAACTCTTCTTTTAATTACAGTATCCTACATTTGAGACCAGTGACAGACCTGAGGAGACTTTTAAAATTCCCCTGTGCGTAATATGCCATGGTTCTGTTGGTGACTTAGCTAAGACAGATGGCAAGCTGCCGCCTCCCTTGGATTCTGCTGGGCAGCCATAATCCTGCTGATACGGTCTTGTTGGCTCACAGTCCACAAGCAATGCGTGCAAGACATGTACAGATTTCAAAATCAGTTTCGGGACAAAAAAAAATAATATATTATATTACGAGGCTTCATTGCAACATAATGCCATTTGATGCAATATGACCCAGTGCCCGTCAGGCTGCCTTTCAGCTGACATACGTGTGTGTATCTTAAGCGAATCAGTTTTGCAAAACCAATCAATTCCGTGAGCCATGATAGATGTTTTTTCCCCTTCTTTATAATTGAGATGGACATCCAGAATTACACAACATGCGGGAAAATTAGTTTTTTTTAAGTAAAGCAACAATACCATTTTCTCACCATTTCCAACAAAGTCTAGGAGATCCTCTGCCCCTGGTGACACAGCAGCTGATGATTTTTCTTTTCATTTCATGACTGAGTAGTATCCCAACGGTAGCAACAGGAATCACTTCAGGGGCGAGTTAACACTAGAAATGTATTTTTAACTACCTTTCAAGTTAGTTTAGCAAGGGGAGGCAAGAAAGAAAGCTGGCATACTATGGCCAGCAACTGCCTGCATATAGCAAGAGTTTAAGAACCACTGATTTAGTGTTTGGTACAGTAAATTTTGTATCAGAAATACTGTATTCTAGAGGTGAATTTGCTGCAGTCTGTGTCGTATAATGCAGATCCCTCTTCTGAGTGCAGTTGTCTCCATTTGTAAAATGGATCAGTGAGGCTTCGCTTTCTAAACTGCTGTTGTGCACGTCTTAAAACTGTAAAATGCTATACAGCTGCCAAACGAAAAGACATACTTGATCTGTTTCTACAAGGATGATTATATTGTGAAATTTGAATGTTACTATAGATAATAGTTAAAATACTCATCAAGATTTGTGAGATAGAGCAATAATTGTTTGTATAGCACTTTCTCAGCTGCAGATTTCAATCAGCCCCTTTGCAAAGATGGACAAGGTCATTCAGACACCGCTCTCAGCATGAAGCAGCCCGGGGAAGTTGAGGCCAGGATTTTCAAAACTGCCTTCTAATTTTCTGTCCTCGAGTTTGGGACTTCAGTTCTGGATACTTAGTGGCCAGCAGTGACATCAGTTGGAGCTGTAGATTCTTGAGTCCTGTTAAGAAAAAAAATAAATAAGGTGTCTAAATCTGGACCTCCTCAAAATAGAAATAAATGGACTTAAAAGACCTGTCAAATCTCAGAATGAGTTGGTGACACTCGCAGAGATACGTCTGCTGTCTCACTCCCAGGTGTATGCTCAATCCACTCCATCAAACTGTCCACATACATCCCAATGCAGAACTCCGGAGTGACAGCCACTGTGAACCACACTTTTCCTGCTTTATAATTCATGTTAATGACTTCTCTAATATATAAAAGAAAACTGTATTAATCTGAGTGTTATTTTTAGTTGGAATAAAGAGCAGATTGTATATATTTAATGTGCTGAAATAAGGCAGTAAGCACCATATTGCAACTTTTACCCCTTATTAGTTTACTTCCTTACTAAGCAGTATGTCTAGAAAAAACAGCATGTGCTGAGGATTACAAGTCGCTTTTGGCCCTTGGTTCCCTGATCCATAACAAAGCTACAGATTGAGAGAAAAACAATCACCAACCACGAGAAGGAAAGAGATGCTATTTCCTCTTCTGGAAATAGGACAGAAGCCAAGGAGCAAAACAGTATTTAACTAGAGCAGAAAAGAACCAGACGCCAAGATCCTGTAGCCTGTATATTGCAGATGGATGCCTCTTAAAAATTATAAAGGATTCCTAGAATAATTATCCCTATACCTGCCAATTCTACCCCTTTGATGGCAGAATCCTGTTTTTATCAATAACCTGCCAGATTTTCAGTTGAATGCCCCCATACACTATTTTCTGGATATAGCAGGCTCGAAGCACATGTGATGTATGGCCAATCTGTGCAGGCATCGAGAGCCTGGGGTGTCCAGAACATATTGTCCTTGTGGCACAGGCACAGCCCGTCAGCGCATGCACAGTGGGTCCCTTGGGACTCCTACTGTTTTCTTCATTAAAAATGTCGGCAGGTATAATGGTCTGTGGAGACTGTACTGCCAAGCAAAGATACTGTCTGTCATGAACAAATGGGGCAGTCCGTATTGGGGCCTACATTATTTCATCCCAAACTGGAATTTTTCCTTATCTTATGGGGTGTATTAATACAGAAATCCAGTGTAGCAATAGTCCTAATAGCAAGGCATATTGAACCATTCTAGGGTTTTCTGTTGGAAAATTTTTTAATGCAAAAAAGGTCAATCTTGCATTTTAGAATTCCATAACAAATGCATTGTGATTTGAATGCTAACAAAAAATGCCTTTTACCTTCTTTTCTTTATATAAAATACCAAGGAAAATATTATTTTACTATTTCTGAGTATTTATAAAGCCACTTGGAATTTAAGTGGGATAGCACATAGAGCCATCTGCTCCATTTCCTCAAGGTCTTTTAGAGGATAACTTCTACTGAGCGGTATTCCTCTACAGCAGTGCAACAAATACAATACATTCACTTCTCTTGGAACTTGCATTTTTGCTCTACTGAATTTCTTTAAGGTTAGTGCGTCTTCAAGGCATTTTACATCTCCTAGGCAAGGTAGCATTATGTACAGTATATGAGTAAATATTTGGGTTCCTATCACAGACATTTGTTACAGATTTATTACATCATGGTCTACAGAAGTCCTTGGTTGTGATATAAGCTGTTTCTTCATTTTCTGTTTATTTACTATGTGCTTCCTTAAACATCCTAGACATCATTTACCCATTACCAGCAACAGTCGTAAATAATATATAAACTGAACACTTCCATTTAAGTGACTGGTTCCTAAACAAGTAGTCATTGGAGTTACTTTGACCTGACTAGTACAAAGCCTGAAACAGTTGTACGTCTTGAAATACTGAGGTCTTGAAGTGTCCAAGGAAAAATGGTAGAAAAATAAATTTTTTTGTCAATACAATCAGCCATATTACATCTCTTACATTTCAGCCAGGGTAAAAATGGTGAGTTAGCCCAAAGCAGTAGTTTCCATGCTGGTCTTCAGGAGAGCAGAAATTGCGGGAATCCTTTTATGAGTGTTGGAAGTCACACAGAATGCCTTAGAGGAAAGTCATAGTCTGCATGCAGTGTGTTACGTAGTTAAATTGACAGCATCATAGCAACTGGGTTAAAAAAATTTCTCAACAGCTCTGAAAATCAAACTCTTTGTGGAACAATCGCCTGTCTGATTGGTAGAGAGCGCTGGCCGGGAATCAAGTATGCTTTTACTCATGCCGAATAAAATGTGTGCCACAAGCAGCAGTTCCCTCTCCGCTGCTCAATTAGACAGTGCTGTACCCAGGGTCCTGCCCCAGATGTTCTGTTATCTGCAAGCCAAACAGCGTGGCTGGAGATGAGTTCATGTGGCTGCAAGAGCTGGCTGTTCTGACTGGCAGCTGTTGGGAGGTTTGTGCTGCTTGCATTATTTCTGGAGAGCCCGGGCAGAAGCTTAATGAGAATGAGAAACACTGCATCCTGCAGGAGTGAAAAGCTGAATCAGGACTTACAAGCAATTGCGTATTATGAAATGCTGCACAATGCTGGAGCGGAGCTGGCGTTTGCTGTACTGCACTGCAGAAAAAGACAAAGGTGGAGCAAGAAGCAGTTATCTTTTACTGTGGGTGCCAATAGTACAAGACTAGTATATGGTGAAGTCTTTTTCAAAAATTAATAGCATACTTGATGCTTCACCTTTCCGGTGAATCTGAGCATTTCCATCTGTTAAAGTAACTGCTCTCTCACATAAATTTTCATGCTCTACAGACCCAAGTTTATGTCATCTTTGTTGAAGGGGTAATTTCAAAGAGGCTGCCAGGAAAGTATCAAGCCCTTAAGGCATAGTAAGCCCAGGGAAATTTGTTTGGATGGTGTAATGAATCCAACTTGTTAATTTATCTCAGTTTGGTGCTTATTGCTGATAGCTGAGTGCTATGAAAATTAAAAGAAAAATCAGTCTAACTGGTGCAGTACAATTAGGAGTGAAAAATACAGTAAACTCTCCCTAGGTATTTATCATTTAATCTTCTCTACTTTTAACTGCTTTTTCTAGGCTTATTTTCCTACCTGTTTTTTAATGTTTTCCAGGTCTCAACATTACCAAGTCCTTATCTCTCCATCTTTCCTTGAAGCCTCTGGAAAAGACCTTGATGATACCACTAGAGATGTCACTTGGGTCAGACTTCGAGTGACAGCTCGATAACCAGCCTTTATGAGGAAAGGCATAGTAGCAGAGCACGAAGGGCAGGCGCACAGGGCCAGACGCAGAAAGAGATCTAAGGAGCAGGTCCTTATCCACCAGAGTTCCCTGCTCTGGCCCGGGCAGTCTTCCATGTGACTGATTTTATATGTGAAGTACAACCAGACTGCCTGTCAGTTCTGCTCATATTTCTCAGTCCCACTTGGGTTTTCCCACAGTCCCTCTGAAGGGTGTTTTTGTGGAAACTCACAAGTTGAGGTGTTTGACCACAGAGCTGGCAATGGGACCAAAAGTTGAGACCAGAGGACCCACTGCCCACCTGCTGGACCAGGGACTACGTAACTTCTGTTTCCATAAGAAACCGGCTAAAAAGACAGTCTTTCATGCCACTGGATATTTGCATGATAACATGCTGCCACCATGGAAAACCACTCATCAGCAGAAAACAAATGGAGTTGGATTCCTTCTCTGGTGGCGTGTGGATAAAGCTCGGGCAAATTTGGGGACAGCAGCAGCAGAAGTTGCTCTGCTCCAGCTCAGCAGTGGCTCTTCTGCTTGGCGCTGCAGAGGATGGGCATCCCTCTGGCTGCAGTCACCTGGCACTATCTAGAGCAAACCTAGGAGGGTTCAAAGTCTCCACAGGCTGCACAGCTGTTATTGCATGTTATTTTTGTGAGAAAGGCTGTGTCCGCGTCTAAACGATGACACAATTCAAGCTGAATTAAATAAGAATAAAATTGCCTTCTACTGCCGGATACACTTTGCGCCTGTGAAAAGCTTGGTGTGGGAGAGCTGTCTAGCATTATGTAAAAGAGAATCTGATTTCCCAAATAACGTACATGCAATATAACCACCAAATCGTCTTCCTGTAGTGCCCTATCAAAATCACTACAATTTCCAGCTTCTCTAACAACAGCCTTACAAACCGCAGCTTCCTTCAGTACGCAGCTTTGACTCATCCCCAGGCCAGAATGAAAAAATAGTATGTGTTCTTGTGCATAAAAAGCATACATTATTCCTGCACAACCTGAATTCTGACTTCTTCCCAGTTTGCAAGTTTTGCTTTTGCAGTTTTCATGAAGTTCTCTTAATTCAGTTTTTGCATGTTTACAGAGAAAACTCCAAGGATTTAATCAGAAATAAAGAAAAGAAAGACAGCAGATCTTATCATGCAGTATTGACATGTTCTTCTAACATCTTTTTTTGTGATTTACGCATAATTGATACTCCTTAGTCCCCAATACTTGTGATTTCTTCTGTAAAAAACATGTTATTCTATAAAACTCTGTATATTGTAAAGCTTTCTGGGCAGAAATTACATCTTTCCTTATGTTTACCCTGGTAAGACCTTGATCTACTTGGAATCTTGGAGCACAACATAACGTTAAAGTCTAATAATTCTGCTATAGAAGAGTTCAAGAGCCTGAAGTCAGTGGGAGCTTCATCATTTAAAGCAGAATGAGCCCTTAAACAGAGCACATCTCTCTCCTCTTTCTCTCTTTCATTGGTTTCCTAGACCATAGATTACGCTGTGCTTTTGCCCAGTTCCTCATAGCACAGATGTCCTCTTTGGGCTGCATCTCACTCAGCCAATGCACGCAGCAGCGTTACAGCCCTTTAACCCAAAAGCCTTTTAACAAATATGATCAGTCTTTCATTCAGCTAGAAAGCGATCAATAAGTGACATAAATTTACTGTCATCTTTCACGTAAGTTCCTTCATATTCTTATTTGAGATATTAATTAGGTTGTTTTCAGCCTATGGTTTGGAATTACTTAATTCTCTCAGTTCCTTGAACTCATTGCTCTTCAGTCTTGCAGATATGGTGATCATTCAGAATGAATAAAATTGACCTTGAAATAATCAGTAACGCACAAGGATAGTGCTTCATCATGGCGCTTTTTCTTGTTATTTCTGTTCACTGAATATAAAAACAGGCAATGTTTGGCTCTCTCAGCTCATTCATTCAGATGTTTTTGGAAAACACTGACACTAGAAGCTGCCCTGCATTTATTCCATGTCTGATGTGCCCATTAGTTAAACACCTACTCTCCAGATAAATGGAAATCAGCTCCAAGCGTGCAGAGCCAGTCCACCAACCCCATAATGACGTGTTCACAAATCCATAAATCCTGGCTGCACACTTTCACCAACACACAGCTAAAGAACAAGCTAAGTGTTTAAATGCTGCGAAGAAAACCCATGATGAGACAAAAAAGCGACACTGAGAAATGTAGCAGTACAAACCAGAGCTGCACAGGTAATTGCTGTCTGGGCATAAGTACCCCTCTGAAAGGCATTTGTGTGTATAGTGTATACATACATACACATATGTTCCCATACACACTATCTGGATCAACATTGATTTCCTTTAAATCTGGATTCCAAGTTGAAAAAAAAGGAACATCTAAGTTTGAATTAACTATAGCCTTTAAATTTTAAACTTCGTAAGATTAAAACTGACACTGAAGCAAATTATGAAGCAACCCCATCACTTTTAAGACATACTGAAATCAATTGTTCGAGGTAGATTTTTAATGCATTTCCCTCCTCTTGTCATTCTCCGCTGCCCGTGCGTGTGTCGGCTGCAGCGCGCTGGCTCCCTGGTGCTGAGGGTGCTCTCAGGGTACGGCACCTGTACCCGCACAGCTCTGTGTGCTGAACCACGCTCCGACAGTCCAGACTGCCCAAACGCTGCCCCGCACACACCAGGGAGATGCACATCAGCATCTTAAAGCAGCTTCACATGTAACTAACTGATTTTTTAAATCGGTGAATAGAGAGTGATTTGCATAAGTGACAGGTTATATGTGATTCCTTTCTGTTCCCCAAACCCGTCTTCATTACCAATCACATGCCTTAGTAAAATATGTAAATTTGATGTGCATTTTTTGCAAAACGCCTGAATTGATTAATTACCTCATTTTATTTATATATTTAAATTCTTTTAGCAGGGCTCAGCTGTTCCTAGTACCTGCTGAATATTTATGGCTCTGTGTTGCACTCAGGTGGTGATTTGGAGACTATCTGGCTACTCACAGATTCCCGGGTAGGGGTGGGCTCTGATTTACCCAGGGAAGGCCCCACCTCCGAGCCCTCCTGTGGCCTTCTAGCCCAGTAGCCAAATGACATTATATCTGTTCTGAGTTACTGCAGGGCATAGACCGACATATTAATACAAACTGGAACTGAGGGTTATGGTAATATGTCAGGCTGTGCACTGGAGTGGGGAAATAGGGCAGGGAGCTGGGAACTGAGGCCTCAGCTGCCATCTCAGCATGAACCGTGGAGCTCACAAGAGGGGCTGTAGCTCCCACCTTGAAAGTGGAGCTTTATTATTTTATAAGGTGCTCTAATTTTGCCTGCTCACTTGCATCCACTTTGAAAGGGGTCTTCCCATGGTATGGAGTCCCTGCCAGACTGGGCTGCAAGGATTGTTTTCCCTCCTGTCTCAGAAGGAAGACACTCTGGTGTGCTCAAACCCACTGCTTGCTGGCCCTTCAGCCCAGCAGTGACCGCTTTCCTGTGTACTAGCTGTTGTAAACCCCAAATGATAACTTCCGGTTTTCTTTTATGATAATGGTTTTCTTAGTAAAAGAAAACTTCTTTACTGGCCAAAGTGGTTTGAGTGCAGAGTGCCAGCACATGGTTGGGTTCCTCCAGCCTGCTAGTGTCACTGCTATCGCTGGGATGATGATGCAACCACCCTACTGCTCTCTGGGAGTCAAAGTGCCACCTCCTGACTGGCACAAACTCAGGTCCTGCCCCAAGTGGGGTGCAGCCTTTGTCTGCAGTGTCAGGACACAGTCCTGGGAGCTGGTCAAACGAAGCCACAGAAGCTCCCTCTCACTGCACACCTCCACACCATTAGCCCTGCTGTGTGGCTCCCTCCCTTCTGCCCTGCAACGGTGGCCAATAAAATGGTTCTGTTTCCCACTCGTTTGCCCCATTATAGTTAGGTGTTTTCCTTGTTTTCATCTGTTTTGCTCCAAGTAGTATCCAAGAAAGACCACCATATCTGCATTTTCTGCTCTTATCCATGAGTTTGTGAGCTTATTCTGCTCTTAGCCCAGCAAGCCAGTCCCTCTTGCTATTTGGAGACTTGTAATTATGTCTCCCCCAAATAAATGATTAGGAAATCCTTAGGATCTCCAGAGCTGCAGTTTGCCTACACCATGCAAACATTTACTCCTTGACCTGAAATTCTGAAGTGGCCTCCTCACTGGAGATAGCAACGCACGAGAATTCCACAGAACACAAGCTGAAGACCTGGAGAATAAGAGAGTTTTGGACTTGGAGAGGCATGCCAAGAAGACAGGGCAAGCCTTTGGCTACCTCCCACATGCAAAGTTTTCCTCGGCTTCAGATGTGTTCCCAGTGAAGCCACCTTTCTATAGCCCTGCCCTCAGAGCTGTGCTGGGTCAGTTCAGAAAACCTCAGCACAGACAGTCCCTGGCGTGGCCAGGCTGGACAGTGCAGGTGAGAGGCCAAAAATTAAACAGCACTCCTTGTTCTGAGCAGTGAGTTATGAAATACGCATTCCTCGTGGGGCACTGGGAGTTGCTAAATGAGTTTCTGATAGTCTCCATAGCAATGGAAAAGCATACTAAGAAGAGAAACCACAGAGAAGATATATGCCAGAGATATGTCTCCTTGACAACAACCGAGGCAAGGGACTAAGGGAGCTGCCTGGAGAAGCTAAAGCTGGATCCTCGCGTCCTCCTCTTCTGAAGTGACTCAGGACGTCAGAAGGGGCTACTCTAAATAAAAACAACGAGCACCAAGACAAGAATAACTGGAACCACTAACACCAGGAATGGAACTACCACCGATTTATATGAATTGGAAAGATATGTCAGGGCATATAAGTTCCTTTGCCTACATATATGAATTATGCATGAGTTTTATATATTCACATGCTGCAAAGTCAAGCATTCAGGCTTACTATAGGCCATGCAGCTGTCTCCAGTCCTCCTGTTTCTTAGCCTTATGAGATATTCCTTAATAACATGATCAAGGGAGATTTTTCTATAGGACCCCTGCCTTGTTCAGCACGCTAGGCAGATGATGCTTACTGAATTGGTGAGTCAATATTTTGTCTTTCCCTGGTTGTTCAATAGCTTGCCTCAGGCCTTCTTTATTTCATGCTGTACAAACGTATTCACAAAGACAGAATAAATTCCCTCATGACAATTTCTGCAGCAGTTATTATAGCAGCAAGGTTAAATGTTACCAAACTGGAATAATGCTAAAAATACTAGCAAAAAAAACCACAAACCCACGACAACGAAGGCACAAAACCAGGCAGAAACAAGCCAAAACTGTTCTACAGCTGTGCCGCTCACCAGCTCACCTGCAGCGCTCCAGCAGCCAACTAATCCAGCTGTTACTTTTGCTCTCATTTCTCTTTCTGTTTACAGAGATTTCGGGAAGGTTTTCCAGCCCAAAAGTACCGGAAGGCCCCTGCCCACCCACCTCACTCAGCCCTCAGCCCCTCCAGGCAGAGATCGCGTTAGCTGTGGGCTCTGTAAAGGAGCTGTGCTACTTGGGGAGTCTAAAAAATATAATTAATACTTAGTACCAAAACAAACAGGGCATCATTCAACTCGGTGCACGTTCTCCTGGTGAACTTTGGCACTGAGGGCAGATACTGCTGTATAGACTTGGGATTATAATTTAAAAACAAAGTGAAGGGCCCTAGTTTATTCTTCAGTCAGGTGCTGAGTATTAAGCAAAGTCCATACCATGGTTTATCATGTCAGTGGTGAAGTTAAATAAAGCATGGTATTGCACAGCAGGAAGTTCTGTCACTTTTGTAAAAAAAAAAATCATAGCTGAGTTGTTTGAGATTTTATTGAAATTAAATCGTATTATTTGCCCCATCTTGCTTATAATTAAAGGAAGTAATTACTCTTTGATTGTTTAGGCGATTTAAAATTAATTTCATTGTTATACTCTACTTTGGTTGTTAGCTGAAAGATGCAAATCCCCCAGGTCGGTTGAATAGCCCCTGCCGTGTTGGTCCTCCCTCCCTCACAGCTGACTCTTCCCTGCCTTGGAATTTTCAGTATTTCCTGGGAACCAGAAGGAATCTGTGAATTTTCCTGCAGCAGTGTCAGCAAAGAGGGCTTTTACCATTTGCTACCAGCAGTCAGCTTCAAAAAGTTAAAGAAAGAAAATGAAGAAAAAGCACAGTCAGAACCCGGGGCCCAGCAGACTCTAGTCTGGAAGTGATGGGTTCCCAAGACAGGAGGCTTGCTGAGGAGCCCTACCTTCCTTCAGGTCAGCTGCTGCTGAATCCCAGCAGGTCATTCTGGACCACAGTTTGCCCCTGTGAGAGGGAAAGGGCCACCAAGGCACAAGGATGAAATCACTGAGAGCTGGGGCTCATCCTACAGGTGTAATCACTGGTACCGTGTGAAGTACAATCACAGTGACTCTGGGCACATCCAACACATCCTCTGCTAGTAGTCAACGTTATTATTCCCTTTTATCTTTCTGAGAATATTTTTCATTTTCTGCACAGAAATGAAGTAGTTAGCCCAAAGCTGCTCGTGCTGCCCCTGCTCCCGAGGAAGTTTTTCTTCCAGAGACCATGATGTCATCAGTGACTTGGACCTGGCTACTGTGGACACTGTGTGCAGGCACTTGTGTGCCAAATGAAAAAGTACAATGGCAAAATATTTCACGGGCTGCCAACAAGACAGACCGTGTCGCGCGAGGTGCCTGCCTGCAAAGCCAATTAAATGCACAGCACTTGAAGAGAGCCTCAAAATGCGTTCAGCATGAGAGCACGAACCCAGGAAGCGGCCAAGTCCCGGAAAGGACAACACATCTGAAAAACAAGGGAGATTTCCTTAATGCCTTTTATCCACGTGTGCAAAGCTGACAGTCTTCATAAGCCCTGGGATAGATCTTGTTCATGTTGTGTGAGTAATACCATTTGTCTTGTGGCAAGAAATGACTCCGTGTCTGCTTCGGTTCAACCTCGCAGCTCCCCAGCCTGGGGTTTCTCTCGCTGTTGCTGTGATGCAGCTGCCTCTGGAGCCAGGAGCAACAGCCCGAAACATGGCTCCACAGTTCCTACAGCAAACGCACAGGGGACACCTTTCCCACTCCAGGCTACTGGGGGCTGCTCAGACCCTCCAGAAGTCAAGTATTATACTTGAAGTTAGGGGAATCTATACATAAAGATCAATACGGCCCCGCCTGGTACAGCGATGGGGGTTGTATGTCAACTTGACTTCAGTTGAACTACAAGCAAGCAGGACCAAGGGGGTGTACGTCAGGAACATTAATGCAAGCCCACAGAAACTGCCTTTTCTCCTCCCTTTCTTTTTCAGATTTTTTTCTTTAATTGAAACAGAAGATATGAAAAGGGAACACTAACCAAATCAACAATGAACTCTGCATAAAAGGAAGTTTTCATTAATATCCCAACCTCCAGCTTTGTAAGGGATCAATATTCATTCTATACCAGATGTGGCAAGTATAGCAGTAGCATTAAATGCTACTCGGGCTATTATTAAACCATCAAACGAGAGAGAAAATTGGAATACAATTGCTATGAATGCTCTTAGGCCACAGACAGATCTCAGCAACGTGTGGGAAGACTTTCACTTACAATTAAGGACAGTGGTGAGAGAGAGAGAAAAGCATTTCACTTAGCAGGGTGAAGGAACTGGACAGGGCTTTTGGCCAAAGGAACATCCCACCCCTGGAAGTCAGGCTCTCCCCTAACAGGGATTTTGTCCCCACAGCTCTGTTCAATAGCAGAGGTATGTCCCTGCAGCTCTAACACGAGTCCCTAGCTCTTCTGTATGACATCTCCACCAATTCCTTCAATATATGACAGGTTTATTTTTACTCTAGGCCAAAAAAATCCCAAAGTGCTGCAGCAAAAGAGCTACAATGCTGTACTTGAGCTCCCTAATACTAAAGGGGGCTGAGAGCACCACACAGCCTTGGCTGCATTCATTTGAAACAGCAGCTGGATCCAAATTTTGCAAATTGTTCAGATCTTTATAAAAAGCCAAGCTTCAAGGCTTGGAACAGATATATCTGTCCAAAATGTGCAGTTTCAAGTTTTGGGGATGTGCCCTGTCACAGAAAGACCTCAAACTTGAAGAGCTTCTGGTAAGAGGTTGAGACATGTGACATTAAAAACTGAGTTGGAAAGCAAACGAGCAGAAACGAGTCAATACACTGCCTGTCAAATATAGAAACATTTTTGAAACTGATGATATCTGAAAGTAAAAAAAAAAATATATATTTTTTACAGATGCAATCAACAGAGGGGTTCCTACCTGGCACAAATTTGTTGCAGGAGTAGAATGACCTCAGGGCTGAACCAGGATCTGGGAGCTTTCAGATGATGACTTGGTTGACAATGAGAATTTCTCCTCCTCCCTAAAAAAAGTTGGGCGCGCAGCGATGCACACCCTGAGGACCACTCCTCATGCCAGAGGCTCTCAGCGCTGGCTGGCCTGGGGATCTTATTCCTATTGAACTCCCCTGATTCAGCGCCCCTGCCATGTATTTGTCACCTTCCCTTATCTGATTCTAGCTCTCCCTGTAGGAAATGATCCTCTGTTTGCTGCTCTCCACCTGGAGCTAAGACTCAGGTCCTGATGGATACAGGTGGGACTGGTGTTATAACAAGGCCAGATACCCCTGTCTCTGTTGGGGGTGGGCTTACAGGGCAAAACTCTGGCTGGGCTGAGACAATTCAGGAATAATTCAGTGGAAAGAGATTTAAAGAACGTATTTAGTAAATATAGACATAAAATGGCCGTGCTGTTATTTTATCTGTCTCTTCTAGAAACCTTTTCTGACTCACTGTCTTTCTGTGGGTTTAAAAGCCAATTCCTCCTTTTTCACCTCCTAGAAGACCTCCTCAGTACCTTTTTTTGGGGTGCCCAATCCGTGGGGAAAGCCAGCAGGCTGGAAGGGCACTGGAACACCCCACTGTTCCCACGCGGGGACAGTGGATCCAACTGCCCATCAGGCAAACCGAACCGAGAAGGTGTACGATACAAATACTGGTGCTGGCAGCACTTGGACAGGAGCAGACAAGGCCTGCACCCACCATCCTCCCCACCCTGCCCAGGCAGAGGCAGGGGAGCAGGGGCTTTCAAGGGACAGGCTTCTATATATCATGATCTGGACAGCAGACCCTAACTTCTCTCTTCTGAGAAGGGCTCACCACTTTCACTGCTCCTCACCTTTCTCTTTTTCTTGTCTTCACGTCTTCCCCCATCAGCTTTTCCTAACTTTCTCAACTTCCATCTCCTTCACACAGCCTCAAACACACAAACCAAGACTTTCTCACCTTCTTTTTATTTAGACCTTTTCCACTTTGTGTTTTTTTCCTCATCTCCCCCTCTTTCTTCTCACATCTCTCCTTTTCCACTCTCACCCAGATATTGTGCCCTGGTCTTGTTCCCAGATGCAGTCCGTGACCCTATAGGTTAAAGACATTAGGCAAATGCATTTCCAGAAACACCTCCAGCCACTCGAAAGCAGCAAGCGGTCAACAGCCCGGGGAAAGCTTGCCACCAGCCAGCCAGTTCATCTGCTGGTTGCCATCCACAGACACCATTACAGACTGAGGGGGTGATCCTAAACCTGGATTTAGGTTTCTTGTGATGTCAGGAAGTCCAGATGAGGCTGTCACCCTCATCCCACCATGTGGGGCAGATGCTGGTATGTCTGTGGGGCGCTGGGGTCCCCACAATCCCTCCTCCCACTCGGTCGTGGCTCTTGCAGAAGCCGGCATGAAAAGGGGTTCCGTTCTGCCATGCCCATGCAATTCTTACTATCATCAGCAGATGGCCAAATATTACCACACATTCATAACATTTACATCAAAAAGGCCACATAATTGAGTAGAAAACGCCTTTCCTTGCCAGAAGCATTTATTTATAAAATGGCATATGTACACTTGGCATTTACCTTTCTATATGCAATATTACCGAATGTGTGACAAATGTTAACACTCATTTCCTATCCCGCTCTTGACATGCTTGCCAAAGTAAAGAGCATTAAGCAAACAAGTAGTACAAGTAGTAGGATAAAGCTCGGCCCTAAAACACCTAAATATTATTTCTTATTTCAGATTTACTTTACGATAAAGAAGAAAACCCTAGGGCCTAGACCTGGCTGCGCTGAAGCCAGTGTTGGCAGCAGCTGGCAGCAGGTGGCAGAGCGAAGGTGCTGTCACACAGAGCGGGAGGCAACTGGAATTTGAATGCAGAAAGTGTTTCATTAAAAACCAAAAAAAAAAGCCCAGGGAGGGGTTGTTTTTGAAAATGCACAGTTTTATAGTTTTATCTAGTTTCAAGAAAAGCACACAGATCTGCTCTCACGCTGCCTCACAAGGATGGAGAGGCTTTAATGTTGCATAATGTCTGAAAATAATCAATGCGGGCACGAGCGCTAACATTACTAATAGGAGCAAAAAGCCGAGGAATAACCTTTCCAGCATCACCTCGGGGCATGCCTGTGCAGACAGTTGGGCGCACGACTGGGTTGATTCAGCCGGGACACGTGCCAGACAGTGAAAACGAGCCAGCTGTAGCTGCAGAGGAGCAGGAGCACAGGCACAGCAGTACCCAACTCTCCAGCGTCTTTTTGGGACCACGGCAGAAACACACACACGCGTTTTGCTGCTTTGGCCAGGACTCCCAGGCCATTGCTGCTGTTGTCTGGCAGATCCACCTCCCCAGGGGCTGGTCAAGGAAAAACAGCTTAGTAACTGGCTTTGCATCCTTTACTGTACATCAGCTAAACAGGACAAAGGGAGAGGAGACAACTCCACCACTCAAGCATGCTTCAAGAGAATAATTTTCCTGAAATGCTGAGTTTCCAGTAGCTCGGGAATTGCCATTTAATCTTTAAGTGGTTAAAGATTACTCTAGGGCACCAACCATAACCAGAGTGAAATGCCTCCTCTGTTATACAGTACTGTATTTCACTTTTTCTCAAACTGTTTGAGCTCTGTTCCAGCTTCCCAGCTAGCTGGGTGGTAATATTGGCCACTGGGAAGGCTTTTGGTGTCACTGTCTCCTGCAGGAAACATATAACTGCCCCATACCCACACCCCACTTAATTCTTGGCTGACTTTTATCAAGACCAGTGTTACCAGTGGCCTGTGACTCTCCGTTACACGAAGGATGGAGGATAGCTTTCTAAAAATGCATGAGCTGTGGACCAAGCTGGCAAAGAAGGCTGAATCCATGCTAGATTTCTGCTTTTCATGCTAAATCATTGAGACTACAGGTATGCACTCAGAGCTTTCATGCTGGCAGCCAGTGCTCCCACCTCTTATCCCGGCCCACAGCCTAGGAGGTACATGGAGATGCTCCAGATAAGATCCTGGGCATAAAACACACAGCAGCAAACTCTCCAGCTTAAATGGGGAGTGATGTTCAGAGATCAGTTCTCTTAAGCAGGAATCTGATCCCTGCTGTAGGTTCTGTCTCACAAACAGCATCGCTCCTGAAATAGCATCTGTCCTTGCAATGACACATACCTCCGTGATAACCAGGCAGAGGAGATCCCAGACCTCTGTTCCCTCCCACCCAGACCAAGCACCTTCCCACCCACACAGCCCTCCCCACACACCTGCTGCCTTCCCCTTCCCGATACCTCCTTTGCCTGTGCTCAGAGACCTGTGGCTTTGCATCACCGCTCTCCAGCTTGGATGCAGTCCCAGACATATCCAGTCATACATGATGAGGAGATGCAGGAACAGGAGCTACAGTATGTCCCTAAGAGTCTTGGGGAGACAGCACTAGGATGTGCACCAGAAGGAACATGCAGCCTCAGCCTGATTTTTCAGGTTTATTAGATTATGCCCAATTTTCTACTTTGTGCGATCTCCAGTTTTGCTCCATGTCCACGTGCAAGCTTTTGATCACTCTTGAGGAATATTATTTGCACTATCCTGGAATTTAAAAAGGACTAAAGGTGCTAATGAGAGGCTGCCACCCCCAGCTGGGACGCTGCTGAGGAAGTTCTTATTCTACAACAGCTCAAAAGAGAAAGCACTGAGGGCCAGCCCAGGGTCAAGGATGGCATTAAGGTGGTGGATGCTACACTGCAGTCCCTTTCCACGCATCCACAGAAGCCCCTGTCTTTGCCACCTGGTCTCCAAGACCTGTCTCTCCCTTTATGGAGATTCCTTGGGGCAGGCACTTGGCTGAGCTGGGCTGGCTGTCCCTCTGCCCAGCGGCCATGCCAAAGAGGCAGTGTCCAACACCGCCACTGAGCAAGACCATCCCTGAGCAGAGCCTGAAGGACAACTTTGCTATCTAAATAACCTCTTGTACTAACTCCTAGGAGGAGCTGCAGTACTCTGAGTGTTGGAAGGCTGCTGTGGTCTCCATGTGCAGACATCACCTTGCCAGTGGCTGGGACAGGCTTATGATTGTGCATCAGCTTGGGGTCCTGCTATTTTGGAAACCAGTTCCTAAAAGTCCCTGTTGTGTATTGTGTTTGTACCTACAGTAACTCATTTCATGATCTTACAGCTTTAAAAGTAGCCTGTCAGGGCATGGAGACTTAAAAGAATTTTTTCTTCAGCTTAACGTCTTTATAGAGTTATCTGTGGCTCAGCAATCTGATTTAATCAATTTGAGCAGATATAATTTAAGTACCAAACTTTTCAATTTGAGAAAATAACTCCCTTTGTCTTCTGAGAGCCCTATTATGACTGAGGGTATCACTGATTTTACGACAAACATAATTCCACTCTCAGACACCAGCAATCCGGGTAGGCACTTTTAGAGACGCACAACTCTATATATGTCAGAGAAAACAGATCATCTGAAAGTAAAATGGCTCACCAAAGAATAAACAAAGCATCCTGCTAATCTTTTGTGCACTGAGTTCTCTTGGCTATGGGCTGGGGACTTTCACAGAGGCATATTTTGAGCCCAAGCCCCTTTTTTGATGCCCGTTCCCAGACAGAGCAAACCCAGAGGGAGGGGCTGGCTGTGCTGGAGGACTGAGCCCAGGACAGGGGATGCAGGTAGCCCCCCAAGGCCGGTGGGGGCTGTCACCACCGTATGCAGGGGAGATCAGCCCTACGTGCCCAAGAGCTGCTAGGTTTTTGGGTGGAAACCGCAAGGTAATCTCCGCACATGTGCATTAATAACTGCCCGCTCCCACCCTAATCACGCCAGCCATGAGGCGGCTGCTAAGCAACTAAACCCCAGCGAGGAGGCACTTTTGAGATAATGCTAAAAATAGTCGCCAGCAGGAGAGACGGAGCAAGCAGCCGTAGTGGGTGACGTCAAGTTTCTTACTGCTGCCCTCCCTGCCGTGGCTTGCAGACGCCTTCGATGACCGGGTGAGTTCCTCTGAGCCGCCCTGGGGACCAGCATCGCAGCAGGGACCAGCACTGCTGGTGGTCCCCCACACACTGCTTCTGTGCATCCAGCCCCAGCCTGCACCCGAAGCTGGGCACAGCCCCCAGCAGCATCCCCAGCCACCAGCCGTTTGGGGTGGCTGCAGGGCATCGGGATGGCCTTCCCCTGCCCTGGCTGAGCTGGATCCTCACCTGATGTAGGAAGGAATGGAAAGAGGCCCCTGAGCAAATCTAGTGTTAAAAGGAGCAATTTGATTGAACTAATGAAGTCACGCACACAACTGGAAATGACAAATAACATCTACGACTTCGGTGTAAACGAGAGGCAGAGCACACGTGTCCCTCTGTCTTTCCAGTCTGTTGTTTTCGGAAGTTGAAATCACTTTGTAGCCAGTCTGCACCAAACTCAGTTTGCATCTGTCTTCACACAGGGGTGGAAGAGAAAATAAGCCAAAACACAGGACAAGGTACTCGTATCTGCTATGCAGCAGTGTTTGAGTTTCTGGGTCCAGAAGAGAGAGGAGTGGCAGGAGGGAGCCTTGTGTTTTACCTGTTTGACCCCCAGCACATTGCCCTCTTCTCCCCACTGTCTCAGTCCTGCCCAAACTGGGCCCCTACATCTGTTTTTTTGGAGGCACAGTGCAAACCACACCAGGGAACTGATCCCGTACAAGAATCACCTCCTTTCTGTGTTGCTTTTTTTCATTTTATAGTCCTGGAAATGTGGCTGAAGCCAGCACAGCTGCCACCTGCGACCACCTCTCAGGCACTTCTTCTGGCAGCAAGAGCTGTCCTGAGCACCACCTTCCTCCATGAGCAGCAGCCCCTCTCCACCTCCCTTAACCACATCAGGGAAATTATCAGGCTGAAAAGAGTCCCCCGACCCTCCTTTCCCCAGGCCTGCCACGCTGAGCCCCGTGCTGGCCACCCTGGGTCCCAGCAGGGCTGGGGTGCGACACGGATGCCCGCTCCCCCTGAGAGCTGTGGGCAGGGGGAGGGGGAATTAGTCACAGGCGTTGAGCAACAGCCTCCTCCTCCTCACAACACCAAGCAAAGGAACAGGAAAGTCCAGAAAGGTGCCACCCCACACTTAAGGATGACTGTTCCTTTAAATAACGCATCTGAGAGATGTGTTTTACTCCTCGAAATACCACTTTCTTTTAAGACAGGGGCCCAAGATCACAGGGAACTGATAAACAAGGCTGCTTGAGCAGAAAATGCGGGTGCCCCATCCCTGGAAGTGTTCAAGGCCAGGCTGGATGGGGCTTTGAGCAACCTGCACTAGTGGGAGGTGTCCCTGCCCATGGCAGGGGGGTTGGAACTTGATGATCTTTAAGGTCCCTTCCAACTCTAACCATTCTGTGATTCTATGAAAATCAGCAGCAAGAGCCTCCCCTGTTCAAACCAGTAGAGGAGCACCCCAGCAATCAGCAGGACCCCATGCCATCCACACAGGGGTGTCCCTGGGGGCTGGGGCAAGCTTAACTCAGTGTCTCTGGTAACCCAGGCAAGCACCTTTACTGTACCTTCTCCTACCTCATCTCTTCCTCTGGTGAAGCAGCATAAAGCTCCTAGTGCGGAGGTCCACAAGGCTGGTATCAGGTCTCACAGCACTTCCTTTGGAGGTGCTTCCCTTCTCCCCTTACACTGCTGTTAACCACCCCGGGGTGCAGCTCTCCCGGCAGGTGATACGTTTCCATCTGCAGCCCACGCACATGTTGTGAATCACCTCCTTTGGCTACCCAGAATAAGCCCCAGGAGAAGGGAGCAGGGTCTGAAGAACAGCAGGCAACTCCCAGCTCGCACTGACCCACTTGTTAGGTCTTTCCTTCCTGCACACAAAACCATACTCAAGCTAGAAAACCAAGTTTCGAGTTCACTGCGGAGGAAATGGCCTCTCTGCAGCTGGGGAGAGGGCCATAAATTTCCCAGCGAGCGTAAGCGGGGACGTGGGTGCACATATGTCTCCCAAATACTAATGTCATTTTCGGTGGGAGTAAAAGCTAATTGATCTTTAACATGCAGCACTTAATTTCAATGCCTTTTGTACATCAACACTGCTAGTGAAACAAATACCAGATTTTACTAAAATGAGTATGTGTCAACATATTGATGACTCACACGCCCAGTTGCAAAGGGAGACTTTGAATTACTCAGAAGGATTCTGCTTCAGCACTTTCTATCCAGCAATGATAGAAATATCCCGGCTGGAAATCCTGGTGTGTCCTGGGTCTTTCTTGCTCTTGCCCTGAAGCTGAGGTTTTGGCGCATTTGGAAAGAGGTTTCCAAGTGAGAAATACCATACATGTCAGCCGCACACATGCGGCATTGAAAACCTCAAGACAGCATTCTACAAACCCGAATGGAGAGGGTTCAGCCAAATCAGGATGCCTATAAACAAACTTTTTACAGCAGGCTTTTTGTTACCCTTCCCAGGCCATCCCTGCTGCTAAAGCATGCCAGTGGTGTGACAGCCTGAGGAGCACTGGGAAAGCAGAGCTGCCCAGTGCCCATGGATGCCCAGCCTGCCACAGCTCCAAATATACTTGGTGCTCCTCTTTATGGCTTACTTTGACTGAATTATCATTAAAAAGCTGAGGGTTTGATACCTTACAGCTGTGAAGTATAAAGACAGACCTTTAGAGATATCTTGCACCATAAACGTACTTGCCTGTGCTGGCCTATAACTAGGTGATAAATGAAGCCCAAGGCACTTGAAAGAGCTCCTTAATCTTTGAAAAGCAAACCAAAGCCAATAATGCTTTGTAGTTTTATTATACCATCCATCCAGTTTCTTTTGCTCTGCTTCCAAAAGTGTTTGTGGCAGATGGGCAGTCTCTGGTTTCCAGCTTGGTGGGGTTTGCTGGTGGGGTTCGATGCACGGCTCCACAGGCAGAAGCACCGGCACTGCTGAGGAGGAGTGGGGTGAGGAGTCAGGAACCAGCTTCAGCTGCCCTGGAGAAAAAGGGATGTGGGAGGACAGCCTCGGATTCAGCGAAAGGTGCCCAGACCCTCAAGGCATCTCCTTTCCTAACTGCAGGCCCCTGCCGCTGCAAAGACTCTCCCAGGCACCACAGCCATGAATGCTCTTTTCCAACAGGTATTACAGCATCCCAAGCCACCTCTGAACTGTCTGAGCACCAGTAACTCCCAGCAAAACTTTCATCAGTTCTGGGTCTTCTGGTTTCTGTTCCAAACCACCTTCTCCTGCCACAGCCCTGGCTCATCCCCAGCAGCCAAAGTATTTCTTCTGGTCTACTCTCCTATCCCTGTTTCAAGGAACATGGGAAGAGATCCAAGCTTTCCACTTGTGGGATGTTTTTCAAAAAATGGCTCAAGGGAGCAGTGAGTTGGCTGAATCCAGGCTTTTGCCTGCATCCTTTGGACCAGAACATTTTAACCTTTCAACCACCGGGGCATGTTCGGGTCCTCAGTGGGTGAAAGAGAAAGGAATACTCCTGGGACCAGTGGTCTGTGTGCTTGTTAGTAAAAGGCATTAGGAGGCAATTGAATATGAATTTTCAGTTGAAAAAGGCCAGTCTGAGGATGTCAGCTGTTCAGGAGCTGCAACTCAAATCAGCTGGAACCTCCACATCCCCACCGAGTTATCCCCACCATGCTGGCCTCAGACCTCACCAGGTTTGCAAGCCTTTTTCTTCAAGGCCAGTTCTGACAAAACATCAAATCTAAACCAGAAAATTCAGGTTGACCCTAAACTTCTACTAGATACAGCTCCACAGGCCATCTCTCATCTCTCGGGAAATCTCCTTGCAGAGCTTTGGCAACTCTCGCAAATCCCAGACATCCACACCCAGCCTACAGCCATCCACAACTCTCTGTGGAACATAAATCCAGCCACTGAAGAAGATCTACCACCATCACAACCCCACAGTGAGGTGGGAGGATGCTACAAAACCAAGATCCTGTTGCTGTGCTTTATTTTCCCCCAAGGCTCCACCATGAAATCTCCTCAATAATGTTTTTATGGCTCTATCAATCTTATTTAAACTTCAGTACAAATAAATTGCAGCACATTCACAGTCCCATCACAGCACTCTGACTCACCCAGTCCCAGCAGACATCATATATTAAATTAATTTTGGAATGTATTCCAAAGACATTGTTTCAGCTTCTTCAGCTAAGAACTCCCCATGCTGAATGTTAGGGCAAAGCATCGCAGGATATCTAATAGGAGGACTTTAATTAGCTGGTGATTAGCCTCATTAGGACTCAGCTCATGAATAATGTAAGTCACCCTCCCCCTTGGCTCAGGGGAGAAAACTCTTACACTGACCTCAGGAAAATGCAGCCTTGATCTGGTATTTTCTTCTCCAGGATGTGGAACCTTCATCAGACACAGGGATGAATTCTGGAGTTCATTACACCTGGATAACTCTAATAAATTAAATGATCTTCAGATTTACTCTTGCATCATTCAGAGCAGAGTTAAGCCCACAGACATGCTTATCAACTAGGTGGAAAAAAATGCCTTTTCCAGCTGTTAATTTCTGTGCCATCCATTGCACGCGACTTCAGATACTCACATGGGAAACATACAAGACTGAGGAAATTAGGGCCCGGGGTAACCAGCCCACCTGCTTAGGACAAAACTTTCTGTACTTCTGGCTCAGACCTGTGTTGTTTATTAAAAATATTCAGGCTTTTATTTTCCAGCTAGCTCTGGCCCTTGTGGACCACTGCCGCCATACAGCAAGCTGCAAGCTCCCGTTCTCTCTGGGCTTGTCTTCTGGTCCCATCCTTGATGTGTAATTCAGGGTCCTGTGGGATGCAAAAAAAAAACCAAACCCAAACAAAAAATAAACAAATAAAAAAACCCAACACAAACCCAATGTTTTACCCCGCTTTGCTTTGCTTTAGCAGCAAGCGACGCTGTGTGCAATGTCACCCCAAAGACTGTGGGTGCGAGCCCACCTTCCCGCAGAGCCGGGGGGATCGATGAGCTGCAGCACTGCAACAGCACAGAGATGCCAAAGTGCCAAATATGCTTCTAAATAGCAAAAAAGAAGTGTGCTGAAACTGAATTACTGTTTGACTTACTGGCTGACAAGATAATTAGTTGTCCCACACAGCTAATTAGCAAATTCCTGAGGCTGTAGTAACCATCAGACCAAAAGCATACCAAACTCCTTGCTAATTCAGCCTTGCTGTATGTCTCCTCTGCCTCCTCTTATTATGCATCCTTATCTCCTCTGAACAATGCCTGTGCGGGAATAGGAAACACCTTCCTGTTTAACTGCCTGTGCTCTGGAGTGGTTTCCAATCAGTGGACATCAAAATCAGCTTTGGATGCAGAAATCCGGTTAATCTAATCTGCCTGGCTGGTTGATTAATATCTGTGAGGTTGGTGTTAAAGGAAGGATGCCTTGAGAGACCAGCCCGGGCTGACTGCTAACAGCGATGATTATGCAGGCTCACGCTTTCCCCATCCCATCACTTTCTGCTCAGGGAGCCACCCGGCAGCAGAGGAGCTTTTCTTCTCCTCAAAGCCTGAGCAAAGCAGCCGGGTCTTTTGCAGGGCAAAGCCCAGGCCGTGCTGGAGCAGCAGCTTTCAGCTTTGCTCCTTCAACTTTAACCGCATTTCAATTCCCGAGGAAGAGGCAGAGAGGAGCTGTGGTGACAAGGACTTCCGAGGCAAAAGGGCATCTCTATTGACCTTGAAAAGCTACTCAAATAATTCTCTGTGTAGCAAACTGAACTAAATCCTCCAAGGTCCTGCCAACATATTCCATCATTTGCTGTTTGGCTGGGTACCTGCACCCACAGGGACTGTCGGTCGGCTCCAGCCGTGGACTGACCTTTTGCTAAGCCACGCTGGTCAGTCCTGGAAAAGGACTACGAGTACTGAGGCTTTCCTTTTAAATCACATCAGGCTGCTCAGCAAAAGCTGCTCAGTGACATCCACGTCCTGCAGCTTTCCTGGAGAAATCCAGTTCTTCCCCAGTCCCTGACAGTATGCCCGTGCAGAACAGGAGGAGAGGGCTTGCGTGGCCTGTGCAGCCCTGGCACTGCCCCAGGATGCCTACTCTGCCCTGCCCAGCACCACACTGGCCCTCCTGGAGCCACCAGCCAGGAGGTTTTGGGGTGGGCAGTGGTGGATTTGTCAGGGTAGGTGATGAGCGGTGCCTCACGCGTAGGGCCGTGGGGCCCCCTGGCACTGATCCCCACCCCGCGTTTCCATGTGGGAAAGGAGTTGGACCTCACCAACCTTGCACCAGCTCTGTGCAGGTGGGGAGCCCCAGTGACCAGTTTGGGTAGATGCCCTGGAGGTATCCTGAACTCATACTGGGCCAGGACACCAAGGTGCCAAACTCCCCTTTCCCACCAGGCATCCTGATCTTCATGGGACAGGCACTCGGCTGCATGGACCAAAATGGTGCTGTGTCCCCACCGGCCCTGGCTCCCCTTCAGTTAAATCATTGCTGAGCCAGGGTAGGGGAACCACTGGGCTTGCATCTGCAGGGATGCTCTGGCCACAGCGGTGGTGGCATAGGGGAGGCCAAAGAACAAGTAGTGGGGAAGGAGGCTAAACCCAGACCTTTGCTTTGCTGCCCTTTGCAGGGTTCCCATATCACTGTCACAACGGTACCAGGACACTCCCACCCTCGGGGGGCTGCATCTGTGGGATTTGCCACGCAGGAGCCCAGGGCCACTCGTCTTGTGGCTCCTCGTCCCCAGCACCCACTGGAATGGACTCTTCCCAATCTTTCGCAGCCTTCCGCCCCAGCGTGGGAGTGGGGTTTCGCTTCTCTGGGTGCTGAAAATATAATGTAGGGTCTCAGTCTCCTGAAAACACGTTTCAGTTGAGCGATTGAGTCATTTTGGTGCCGAGGATGGCCGGGATCAGTCCCGCTCCTGTCAGCGGCAGAGGAAAGCAGGGGGTTTGGGCAGCCTGCGCTATGAACCGCTGCGAACACCATGGCAGCTGATACCGTCTGCCGTGATGACTCACCACTGTTGATTTGGGCAGAGGCAAGAAAAACAGCCTGAAACGCGCCAGTTCAACATTCATATTCTCAGCGAGGGCTATTAGCTCAGAGCAGGTCCCCATCGTCCGTCCCCCCCCTCACCTTCTTTCAGTGCAGCATCACTGAAATTTATTTTTCTATATTGGAAAAGTGATATATTGACAGCCTTATATTTGGGAAAGCAGCTTATGTCACTGCCAGAGATGTCACATTCAAATGGATCACATCTGCATCTACAAAATACCCGGCACAGTTTGACCCTCTAATCTCCCCAGGCAATTTTTATTTCTTTTTTCAAGGCTGCTCAAATATTGGCTTTATCACCATGTGAAGGATAGAGAAAATGCTCATGATAGCTTTTCAGGGCTATTTTCGCAGGGCTGTTTTCCCAAAAGCATTCACCCCAAAAGAGATGTTTAAATCAGACTGAGCCCCAGGGGAGGTATTTCAGCCCAATGCTGCAGAGCTGCAGCCAGAACCACAGACATGATGAAGCTGAACCGAGTGCCAATGGCTGGTGCTTTCCAGCCAGGAAAGGGATCCCACAGCACAAAGGAAACTTACTGGGGTTAAAAACATGGCACTGCAACGTGGGTGGCAGCTCAGGTCCAGCCTCGCGTGGGAAGCAAGCTGTCAAGTCACATTTCCTATGTCCAGCCACAGCAGCCACAAGTATTCACTTCTATCTTTCCAATAATTTCCATTTTCTTTTCCTTTTCAAAGGCAAAAGACCATAGATGAGCTGTTTGGAGCTACACAAATGAAAAAGAAAGGCTGCTGCACAGACAGCTGACCTCTACAGCTGATGGTGCCCTGGAACTGTTAAAGCATAACCCGTTTTCTGTGAGAGAAAACACACTGGTGAATTTTGTGGTGATGGATGGATGGATGGATGGATAGGTGAAGTGAGTCATGCTTAGCTCTGGATGGTGCGCACCAGAGGGGGACTAGATATGCTACTTTCTCAAGTTCATTTCTGAAACGTATTGTGCTTAGTGGTAGTATATACTATTCAATCCTGGGCAACACACACAGAGTAAATGCTGTATAGAAAACAGAGTGCTCACTTGTTTGCTGATTGTAAGCTCAGTTTTTAAACACAGGAAAGTCCTAACTACATGGCTTTAGATATTGCAGTGTGCCACTGAAGCAACTAAATAAACCTGAGATATTCCATCATTCAATAATTAATTCTCAAATTTACAGAAAATCTGCATCTATGTGGGGTTGAAACACTACAAGGAGACACTTAGTCGAGCATTTTGGTTGGAAGAGAGGGATGCTGGTGTCCCGCAACACAGTGGGCTTGCCGCTTGGATGCTCTTCTTGGGCTGTCAGGAGTCACTATGGTGTCCCTTCCATCTCTTACTTCCAGGGACCCTTCACACAGTAAGAGGAATGATACATAGTAGTGGGAATAATGGTAAAGAATACACAGAACAAAATAAAGTAGTGCAGAAGCAACATTTTCCCATGCAATGCAAATTGCCATAGGACCCCTCTGCAACTCCTCTATACTTCTCCTGATTTGCATAGCCAAAAGATGGCAGCACTCTCTCACATATGTGCTGCTGCAAAAGCTCCCCTCTCCCTACAAATGCATACAGACGCCCATAGCTGATCCAGCCACGATGCACATCGGAGGGACATTTTCCTGTCTCATTCTGTAGCACACAACCAGACTAACAGCCACGGGGCTGCGGTGGTGGCCACGCAGGCTGTGAGCGTGCAGGGCAGGGACCTTGATGCTGCCTACATATGACACCAGCCTCGTCCCCGCCAAGCCCTGCCACGCACGGGAGACGTGGCAGTAATCATTTCACATGTGCCTGGTCGTCCCCATCAACGCTGTACAGATGCTGGGCTGTCCATCCAGGCATCCACATGTGCCAGTGGGAGGACTTGTTCTTTGTCTTCTGAATGTTGTTTGGGGGAGGAAGAAAAAAAAAAGTGAATAGCATCCTTTGCCAAATTTTGCATCTGGAATAAGCCTTCCCCTGCTGCCCCACCTGGTGCAGCTCCCAACTGCCCCCCGTGCGCACCCTCTTCTAGTTCAAGCGCGCTGGCAGCACTCGAGCAGAGAAACTCAGAGAAAACATTCAGTCTTGATTTTTGCCTTTCACAAGATAATAAATCCACCATGTGATTCCATCCACTTGCTGGGTTTTTTTTCCCCTACCCTGCACCTAGTTCTTGTCTGACTTTGCTGGGCTCATTTTAGTGCACCCCCCAGGAGCCTGCTGTGCCTTGATCCCTGAGAAGGCTCCATTCGTGTGGGATCCTGCCAGGCTGTTGCCGCTGCCAGGGATTGCAGCCATCCCTTCTTCGTTCCTGGTGCTTTGCAAACAAAAGAACCTGAGGTTTGCTTTCAATAAATCTGATGCAAAGATTTGCTTTATAATCCCTGTGAAAACAGAAGGGGGTAAGAGGGATGGAGAGCTGCAGGGAAATTCAAGTTTGCAGAGCAGATGATGGCATTTGCACATGGGGAAAAGCTGGAGGTGAGAGTCCCTCCCCACTCTGGGTGACACGGGTGTCTGTACCCAGAGGAAGCCACTTGATATCAAGAAGCCCATCGGCAATGGGGCATAATGGCGCAACAGGAGCCGTGCTGCGTTAGGATAATCACATCTTCAGTGCATTAAGGTCAAAGTCAGGGCTGAGCGTTTCCAGCCCCGCAGGGACCCATCCGGCAGATCCAGAGAGCCTGCAGCAGGGAAACTACCCCAGCTCTGGGAGTCATCTTGTGCCAAATTATAGAGAAAAAGCCTCATTTTTCTGGGCGTGATCTGCCCAACGTGCCACGCTGCATCCAGGGCGGGTAGAAACAGCGGAAACGCTGCAGCTGCTCGGCACTGCCTGCTCTAACAGGGGATCCCACTGCAGCCTTGAGCCTGGCTCCCTGCTGGCTTTCTCCTTCCCACGGGGACCTGGCTGGTGTTTGCTGTGACACCAAGTGAGGCCACTGCAGGAGCTCCAACCTGACTTGCCCCGGGCACTTACAGCCAAATCCCTCATGCGCATCCTGCGTCTACCACAACGCTGTCACCTCAGAAGTAGAAACAGTGAACATTGTCACTCTGGGAGCTGGGGAGGGAAAATACATTCTAATTATGACAAATTTTTACAAAGAAGAACCTCTGAGGTGAATCAAGTCTGCTCTGGTGGTAGCATCAGCCAGAGATGCTCCTTTGCTGGGGTTTTGAGAAGACCTGCAGCTCCTCTCCACCACCCCAGGGAGCCTCTGGCTCAGGTTTCCACAGCAGACACCCCACTGCCACCAATATGGGAAATTTGGGCAGAGAATTAGGAACAGAATCAATTAGTGACAGCATTCATTAGAAGCAGCAAGGTGGTCTCACCTTCAAAGACTGCCCGCTGTGCCACAGCCTCCTCGGCTGTCACGGGAAGGGACCCACAAACTGACAGCACCTTCCTGCATGGCACCCACCTCCTCCAGCAGCCTTCAGGAGCCAGCTATGATGGGATATGTTTCTTGGGGCTCTTTGCTTAAAGAAAATGCATCAAACGTTTTCCTTAGTGTGGAAAACTTGCCACGTGCCAGCTGCTCGCTAAGCCAGACCACTCTCTGTCCCCTGCTCCGCCAGGGCATTACTGCTCCAGCTGCCGCTCTGGCACAAGTACCCAGAGCAAGGCGTGCTAAAAGCCTGGATCCCATCTTTACAAAACAAGGAATCTGGAATTTGGACCAACTGTAAATAAAATCTGATGGAAAACATACTGACCGTGCTTGGTTTAGTGTTTTCTCCTCGTTTTCCCACAGATGCGATGAGTTTCCATTACAGCGCTCCCCAGGCCGCGGGGGCAGACGCCCTGTCTGCAGCTCCCATGCGGTCACATCCTTTCCCCTCCTTTTTCTCGGTATTTTCCATGCTGTCCGAGCAGCCCCCGGCACTGGACACTGCCCAGGGCCAGCATCTGTGCTCTGCGCCTGTGGGTGCTGCTGTCCCCCTCAGGGCAAGCAGAGCTGATGCTCTCCTTTCAGGTTGCCCAGCCGGAGCCCGCAGGGGTGCGCAGCCGGGTCACCCCTGTGTCAGCCAGGCAAACCTCACCATGGGGTAACCTGGAGGTAACCCTGCTGCAACATGGAGTACCCATCGACCTGGGAAGAAAGACATCTCTAGCAGCGGGGCAGCCTCTGAGACACGTAGAAGCTGCTTTTGGCAGCGTGTGAAATATCTCAGCCCCACTGATTTGGGGCTTCTTCAAAAGTCCACGCACTGGTCCAGCACTGGAAGGAGTGACAAGGATGCAGCCAGCACTGCTTTACCCCTGCGAAGCCAAGGGGACCCCAGCCATTCCACCCAGGCTGAATTTGGCCCACAGACCCAGTGTGACCTCAGCAGCATTGCTAGGGGACAAGTGGCAATAAACATTACAGCGACCAGCCATGGAAATAGGATCTTCATC